>SJXQ01013171.1:0-131755 GCA_006408695.1 Aepyceros melampus | reverse complement strand
TTTTTTTGGCATTGCCTTTCTTTGGGATTGGAATGAAAACTGACCTTTTCCAGTCCTGTGGCCACTGCTGAGTTTTCCACATTTGCTGGCATGTTGAGTGCAGCACTTTCACAGCATCATCTTTCAGAACTTGAAATAGCTCAACTGGAATTGCATCGCCTCCTCTAGCTTTGTTTGTAGTGGTAATTCCTAAGCCCCACCTGACTTTATATGCCAGGATGTCCAGCTCTAGGTGAGTGGGAATGATCACACCTTCATGATTATCTGGGTAGTGAAGATCTTTTTTGTACAGTTCTTCTGTGTATTCTTGCCACCTCTTCTTAATACTTCTGCTTCTGTTAGGTCCATAACATTCTGTCTTTTATTGAGGCCATTTTGCATGAAAAGTTCCCATGGTATCTCTAATTTTCTTGAAGAGATCTCTAGTCTTTCCCATTCTATAGTTTTCTTCTATTTCTTTGCACTGATCACTTTAGGAAGGCTTTCTTATCTCTCTTTGCTATTCTTTGGAACTCTGCATTGAAATGGGAATATCTTTCCTTTTCTCCTTTGCTTTTCACTTCTCTTCTTTTCACAGCTATTTGTAAGGCCTCCCCAGACAGCCATTTTGCTTTTGTGCATTTCTTTTTCCATGGGGATGGTCTTGATCCCTGTCTCCTGTACAATGTCATGAACCTCTGTCCATAGTTCATCAGGCACTCTCTCAGATCTAGTCCCTTTAATCTATTTCTCACTTCCACTGTATAATCATAAGGAATTTGATTTAGGTCATACCTGAATGGTCCAGTGGTTTTCCCCACTTTCTTCAATTTAAGTCTGAATTTGGTAATAAGGAGTTCATGATGTGAGTCACAGTCCACTCCCGGTCTTGTTTTTGCTGACTGTATAGAATTTCTTTGGCTACAAAGGATATAATCAATCTGATTTCAGTGTTGCCCATCTGGTGATGTGCATGTGTAGAGTTTTCTCCTGTGTTGTTGGAAGAGGGTGTTTGCTATGACCAGTGTGTCCTCTTGGCAAAACTCTGTTAGCCCTTGCCCTCGTTCATTCTGTACTCCAAGGCCAAATTTTCTGTTACTCCAGGTGTTTCTTGACTTCCTTCTTTTGCATTCCAGTCCCCTGTTAATGAAAAGGACATCTTTTTTTGGCTGTTAGTTCTAAAAGGTCTTGTAGGTCTTCATAGAACAGTTCAACTTCAGCTTCTTCAGCATTACTGGTTGGGGCATAGACTTGGATTACTGTGATATTGAATGGTTTGCCTTGGAAACAAACAGAGATCATTCTGTCATTTTTGAGATTGCATCCAAGTACTGCATTTCGGACTCTTTTGTTGACTATGAGGGCTACTCCATTTCTTCTTCTTTTTTTTTTTTTTTAATTAATTTTTATTTTTTAGTTTGTTTTGCTTTACAATACTGTATTCGTTTTGTTACACATTGACATGAATTAGCCATGAGTGTACATGAACTCCCAATCCCGACCCCCTCCTCCACCCTCCTGCCCCACACCCTCTCTCTGGATTATCCCCGTGCATCAGTCTCTATCATCCTGCATCCTGCATCAAACCTGGACTGGCAATTCATTTCGATCTTCATAGAACAGTTCAACTTCAGCTTCTTCAGCATTACTGGTTGGGGCCTAGACTTGGATTACTGTGATATTGAATGGTTTGCCTTGGAAACAAACAGAGATCATTCTGTCATTTTTGAGATTGCATCCAAGTACTGCATTTCGGACTCTTTTGTTGACTATGAGGGCTACTCCATTTCTTCTTCTTTTTTTTTTTTTTTAATTAATTTTTATTTTTTAGTTTGTTTTGCTTTACAATACTGTATTCGTTTTGTTACACATTGACATGAATTAGCCATGAGTGTACATGAACTCCCAATCCCGACCCCCTCCTCCACCCTCCTGCCCCACACCCTCTCTCTGGATTATCCCCGTGCATCAGTCTCTATCATCCTGCATCCTGCATCAAACCTGGACTGGCAATTCATTTCGCTTATGATATCACACATGTTACATTGCCACTCTGCCAACCCATCCCACCCTCTCCCTCTCCCTCAGAGTCCAAAAGGCCATTCTATACAACTGTGTCTCTTTTGCTGTCTTACTCCATTTCTTCTAAGGGATTCCTGCCCACAGTAATATTAGTCTTAGCCTAATATTGAGGAGGTTAGAATCTTAACCTCCCAGTACCTCAGAATGTGACTGAATTTCGGACTAGGTTCATTGCAAAAGTAATTAGTTTTAAAAAGAACACCATGTGAAGAGGCATGAGCACACACAGGTGAAGGGCTATGTGGAGACACAAGGAGAAGCTGGAATTATATTGCCACAAACCAAAGAAAGAACATATTGCCAGCAAACTACCAGAAGCTAGCGGGGAAAGGCATGGACCAAATTCTCTCTGACCTCAAAGGAACCACTCTATCAAAACCTCAGTTTTCCAGCTTCTAGCCTCTAGAGCTATGAGACAATAAATTCCTGTTGCTTGTGGCAACTTGTTACCACAGACCTAGCAAATACAGACCTGACCCAGAACTTAATTTATTTACTTTGTATTCATACCATCGCATTTCCTCCTTTAGGACATGAACGTTTATAGCTATTCCATTAGTGATTGGAACTTCCTCAGCCCATTCCGACTAAGCCACATTCCAGCAGCTTTATTCTTCCAACTTTTGGGCAGTTAGGAACTCAAACATATCTGAAAACCTAATTTTTCTTTAGAACAAGACCATTGAATTTACACTGACACACTCATAAGCCAAGGGTAATGCAAAGCAATTAATATTGCCATTTTAATTCTAACTATACCAGAAATTTTTCATTCTGATTCTAGAGTATTTCAGATTGAATGATGAACTTGTATTTCACAAAGGGAGCCTCCAAAGGGGTGGATTTGGAAACTTTACTGGCAAAGAGAAATGATCATTTGTTTGTGAGTCAGACGTTAATACTTTTTAAATCTTAGCTTAGCCTTATACCTGGTGTAGGACTTTAGTCATATAATTTAATCCTCTGAAAGTCAATCTTCTTTAGCAGAGTACCTGGCACATAGGCAGTGCTCCTTAAAGCTGGACTATTATTTAATTAGAAAACTTCCTTTCTCCTGGATGCTCCAGCACCTTCGTCTAGCAAGGCTTTGCTATATCCCCTGCCCATCCTGGTAGCTATTTAAAGGAAAAGCTTTTAACTTCTGACTGCTCTGAAAAAAAAAAAAAATCTCTATTTTCTTAATAACAAAAACCACAACCGTGGCACTTTCGAAAACCTTCTTGGTTTATTTCATCTTGGTGATTCTAAGACTTTCACATAATTCACAGCCAAAGAGTAAATAATAGCACTCAGGACTTTTAAACTAGACTGTGAGGAGTATGTTATCACCTCAAATAATTTAAACTTCAGTTCCAGGTCTAAAATTAAGCTCTTGGAAGTCACCGTAAGGTTGTATTTTAAAGTCTGAAGTAGATAAATCCCACTCAACACAAGTGGTAAAAATATGATTTACATTGCTTGGGAAAAGATCAAATTCTCAAAGTTCTGGTGTTTAGAGAGACCAATAAATTTACAGCTAGAGGTCCTATCTCATAAAAAATTAACCAGTGGGAAGTGAAAGAAGAGCTGAGGGAAAAGTTGCTTCTCAGTGTTATTCTATGAAAACCCTTAGAAAGTTGGGAAGTTGGGCTTGCTGAGTATTCCAGGTAAAGTTCAGTTCAGTTCAGTTCAATCGTGCAGTCATGTCCAACCCTGTGACCCCATGGACTGCAGCATGCCTGGCCTCCCTGTCCAACTCCCGGAGTTTACTCAAACTCATATCCATTCAGTCGGTGATGCCATCCAATCATCCTCTGTTGTCCCCTTCTCCTTCTGCCTCCTCCACGTAAGGTACTGCCTGCTTACTGTATACCAACTCATTAGCTCAATCTAAAGTGAAGTGGCTCAGTCGTGTCTGACTCTTTGTGACCCCATGGACTGTAGCCTACCAGATTCCTCCGTCCAAGGGATTTTCCAGACAAGAATACTGGAGTGGGTTGCCATTTCCTTCTGCAAGTTCAGTTCAGTTCAGTCGCTCAGTCGTGTCCGACTCTTTGCAACCCCATGAATCGCAGCACACCAGGCCTCCCTGTCCATCAACAACTCCCGGAGTTCACTCAGACTCAGGTCCATTGAGTCAGTGACGCCATCTAGCCATCTCATCCTCGGTCGTCCCCTTTTCCTCCTGCCCCCAATCCCTCCCAGCATCAGGGTCTTTTCCAATGAGTCAACTCTTCACATGAAGTGGTCAAAGTACTGGAGCTTCAGCATTAACATCATTCCTTCCAAACAAATCCCAGGGTTGATCTCCTTCAGAATGGACTGGTTGGATCTCCTTGCAGTCCAAGGGACTCTCAAGAGTCTTCTCCAACACCACACTTCAAAAGCATCAATTCTTCTGCGCTCAGCCTTCTTCACTGTCCAACTCTCACATCCATACATGACCACAGGAAAAACCATAGCCTTGACTAGACGGACCTTAGTCGGCAAAGTAATTTCTCTGCTTTTGAATATACTATCTAGGTAGGTCCTAACTTTTCTTCCAAGGAGTAAGTGTCTTTTAATTTCATGGCTGCAGTCACCATCTGCAGTGATTTTGCAGCCGAAAAAAATAAAGTCTGCCACTGTTTCTACTGTTTCCCCATCTATTTCCCATGAAGTGATGGGACCAGATGCCATGATCTTCGTTTTCTGAATGTTGAGCTTTAAGCCAACTTTTTCACTTTCCTCTTTCACTCTCATCAAGAGGCTTTTTAGCTCCTCTTCACTTTCTGCCATAAGGGTAGTGTCATCTGCATATCTGAGGTTATTGATATTTCTCCCGGCAATCTTGATTCCAGCTTGTGTTTCTTCCAGCCCAGTGTTACTCTGCATATAAGTTAAATAAGCAAAGTGACAATATACAGCCTTGACGTACTCCTTTTCCTATTTGGAACCAGAGATCTTCCCAATGCAGGGATTGAACCCAGGTCTCCTGCATTGTAGGCAGACACTTTACCACCTGAGCCACCAGGGAAGTCCTAGCTCAGTCTAAAGAGTGCCCTGTATATCATTTATCCCCACTTCTTCATGGATGAAGAAATGAAGTAATTCTAGGTCAGTTGTTAAAATCAGAAATCAAATCTGAGTTGGATAACCCAATAGCTCATGAACCCTCTAACTAGAGTTAGAGGTTTGGTTCTGACTCTGTGTCTGCCAAGCTGGTGATCCTGAATAATCTGCTAAATCTATCTGGATCTTAATATCCCTCTGTGTAAAGCTGAGGTTTTAAGAGCAGACAATTTCACAGACTCCTTCTGGCTAGAGAATTTTATTTGGAAAAAAAAAAAAAATCTGTGCAAGTCAGAATAGTAAGGGCCATTACGATAGCCTATTATAATCCCATCATGATCAGTTGGATCTGTTTGGGTATTCAGTAGAACCTATCCTACTCTTACACCTTTAAACAGAAGTTTTAGCTATATAATTCAAAATATTATATGTGCATGCTAAGTCACATCAGTTGTGTCCAACTCTGTGATCCTATGAACTATAGCCTGCCAGACTCCTCTGTCCATGGGATTCTCCAGGTAAGAATACTGGAGTGCGTTGCCATGCCCTCCTCCAGGGGATCTTCTCAACCCAAGGATCCAACCCATGTCTCTTAAGTCTCCTGCAGGTGGGTTCTTTATCACTAGTGCCACCTGGGAAGCCCCACACACACATTTGATGAAGGTGGTGTTAACCACTTAGTCAACTCATCCTCAACTCCAAATACTGTATGCATCACTTGAATTAATTTTCGTTGGTTAAAAATTATAAATGAACAAGCCATATAACATACTGTGTGAAGAATGTAGAAGTGCACTAGCAAAGACCACCAGTTTTTATTTTGCAACCATTTAGTATCTTAAATATGTTATTTAAGATATTATTTCTTCAGCCAGTGCAGGAACAGTCTGTACAAACTAGTCTCTAGAAATTTATATGCTTTTATTCTAGGAAGATCTGAAACATACATAAGATGAGCAAGTGATTTGTCCAAAAGTCTTCTACAAACTACATAAAATATTGCTCTAAGACAATGTAGGAAAAAAGAAAGCTTGTGCTATTTTGAGTAAGTAAAGCAAGTTATTGCCACAACACTTATTTGATGTAACTATTAAAGGAAAACTTGCTCAATGAAACATTTATATAATACTCCTAGGAAAACAATTTGGATGTATAGAGTACCCTTTTGCTAAATGACTATAGTGTTTACCTCTTTGGCTACTGTTCATTTACCCAAGAGGCAAAAATATGTTGCTAAGGCTACAAGCAAGCGATTTGCTGTCCAATGTTGATTAATACAAGATTAACACAGTACTGTGAGGGTGAATCTTGATGAAATGGGCCCTACCAAGATGCACTGAGGTTGGGCCATGAAATCCTGGCACCTAGCATCTAAGCACTGCAGATCCTGCCATCCCACTCGGTGAAAGAGCTGCAAGAAACCTGCCCAAGACAAACAACATGCATGGGGCCCCTGCAGAGGCTCCAAAGCACACGTGGAAACTGAGATTCATTAATGAGAGCCAACTGTCACAGAAACTGGGTGGGTTTCCCATGAACCAGCTGGACGCATTGCGTAACTGGATATTTATCATGCTCTGCAACATGCGAAACTGAACAGAGTGGCATCAATTCATTTGCATCCATTTCTAATTGTTCTCTTCCTTACCCTGGGCCCTTATGGTACTGCTTGACCCATGTCTATAATCTCTTAGATGTTTTGTTGCAGGTAAGAGGCAGCACCTCACAAAACAACTTCGTATTAAGTGCTTAATATTTGGGTTCTGCACTTGGAAAAGTTGTTTCAGCCTGCAGCTGTGTCAGTTTTGAACTGACTACCAGCCTAGCCATGTTAATTAGGACTCAATCTCTCATTTGAAGGTCATCAATAATACAAATAATAATGGTAATATTAAAATACATATGTAGTCAATACACCAAAATGAATAAATCATTTTTGTTGACAACTGAACCAGAATATATGAGAATTATTTTCTGACCTCCATTGGAAAGTTTTTGATTTATTCTGATTAGATTTGAACTTCTTTGTAGTGTAATTTTATAATCACACTCAGAAAAAGGTGCCGTAAAACACTACACACTGAGCTTGTTTGCTTAATTGACCATAAGCCTCTCTTCCTTTTTAAAATAATGTAATTGGTGCCAAATAATGATAAATTGGTCATAGAAAGGTATGGTACCTACAACTGGATAATGGAAATAACTCATTTTAATTATCTTAATTATTATCGTGATAATTTCTTAAACATGTCATTTCTTCAGAGTCTTACTATCATAAATGAACTATCATAAATAAAATCATCCTGTGAAAAGAACTCTGCTGTAAAACATAGCTATATGTTTCAGAGCCTACATAGATACTTTGTGTAGGTATTCTGATTTAAACTAAGGTTGTGAAATTAAGACTAGTTTCCCGCCACCACTCTCTGCCAAGCAATGAGGTTAAACTCTTTATCATATGTACTGCCTTTCTTGGGAGATGGTGTGATGAAAACAATTTGAGGAATTTATAATCTAAGATATGATAAAATACCACAGATCAGACAACCTCAAAGCCCAGGAAAAGTTTTACTTGATGAATTAGCCAAAGATGAAGTTTTCAATTAAAAATATGAGCCCTTCAGAAAGTAATCAAAACAAGACTTTTTTTTCCCCCTTGAGTAGTTCAGACTGACAAGTGAGCATTTGAGTTATTCTAGTCTGAGTTTGGAGAAGGCAATGGCACCCCACTCCAGTACTCTTGCCTGGAAAATCCCATGGATGGAGGAGCCTGGTAGGCTGCAGTCCATGGGGTCGCTAAGAGTCGGACACGACTGAGCGACTTCACTTTCACTTTTCACTTTCATGCATTGGAGAAGGAAATGGCAACCCACTCCAGTGTTCTTGCCTGGAGAATCCCAGGGACGGGGGAGCCTGGTGTGCTGCCATCTATGGGGTCGCACAGAGTCAGACACTGAAGCGACTTAGTAGCAGCAGCAGCAGCAGCTGCTGCAGTCTGAGTTCAGATTCTGGTGTTTATTTATTTGGTCAACACTGACCAAAGTTTCTTTGAAATTCACGATTTGTAGAAGAGAACTGTACAAACCATAGGTACAAAATAGACCATCAGCCTAGATGTGACTAGCACTCTATCTCAGTCTCTGTATTTCTGTCAGCCTCTTTACCTTTAGTTTTGTAAGTAACAATATTTTTTATTGGCACTAGTAGAAATTATAGGATATAAAGTCCCTTTTATGAAAAAAAAATAAAGAAGAAATTTTTTCTCTTTGCTGTTTATTTCCCTCCTTCCTAGAATCTAGATAAAGACTGGAAAAAAACATGTGGGATTCCCTGGTGGTTCAGTGGTTAGGACTCAGCACTTTCACTGCTGGGGCCCCGGTTCAATCCTTCAGTTCAGTTCAGTTCAGTCGCTCAGTCATGTCTGACTCTTTGCGACCCCATGAACTGCAGCACACCAGGCCTCCCTGTCCATCAACAACTCCTGGAGCTTCTTAAACTCATGTCAAGCGAGTCGGTGATGCCATCCAACCATCTCATCCTCTGTCGTCCCCTTCTCTTTCTGCCCTCAATCTTTCCCAGCATCAGGGTCTTTTCAAATGAGTCAGTTCTTTGCATTAGGTGACCGAAATATGGGAGTTTCAGCATCAACATCAGTCCTTTCAGTGAATATTCAGGACTGATTTCCATTAGGATGGACTGATTGGATCTCCTTGGAGTCCAAGGGACCCTCAAGAATCTTCTCCAACACCACAGTTCAAAAGCATCAGTTCTTCGGCGCTCAGTTTTCTTTATGGTCCAACTCTCACATCCATACATGACTACTGGAAAAACCATAGCCTTGACTAGATGTACTTTTGTTGGCAGAGTAATGTCTCTGCTTTTTAATATGCTGTCTAGGTTGGACATAGCTTTTCTTTCAAGGAGCAAGCGTCTTTTAATTTCATGGCTGCAATCACCAACTGCAGTGATTTTAGAGCCTCCCAAAAAAAGTCTTTCACTGTTTTCACTGTTTCCCCATCTATTTGCCATGAAGTGATGGGACCAGATGCTTAGTCAGAAAAATAAGATCTAGTATCCCACAAGCTACAAAGTGCAGCCAAAACAAACAAACAAAAAAAAATGGGCCATAGTTTACTCCTCATAGAAGATATTTAAGAATTAGGGAGAAATTTTAAGGAATAAACTTACTATATTTTTGTTTTGTTAAAAAAAAAAACAGTCAAGATTTAATTTTCCAAATTTCAATCATGTACTTGCCACCTTTAAAATATTGGGCATTTCCATGTATCACTTCTATGCATATAATAATACCAAGTTTTACCTACTTCCTAAATTTTACCCCTAAAATCTTTCTCTTTTCTAATTGTGTTAACTATTATCTTAGAAACTGTGTGAAATAACAATGGCAATCATACAACGTATAATTTCATTTATATAAGATTTTTTAAATGACAAAATTGTAGAGATGGAAAACAGATAAGTGGTGATCAGAGGCTAGGTGAAGAGGTGGGGGAAAGGAAGGTAGGAGTGGCTATTTAAAAGGTGACCTGATCCTAACAGCAATGGAAATGGTACATAGCCGAACTGTATCATTGTCAGTATCCTGACTGAGACTGGGTACTATAGGTTTGCCATTAGGAAAAGGTACATGGAATCTCCACATTCTTCTTAAAATTGCATGTAAATGTACCCTTATCTCAAAATAAAAAGTATTTTTAGAACATTTTATCTTAATTTTCTTGGTCATGCCATGCACAGATTGTGGGATTTTAGTTCCTGGACCAGGGATGGAACCTGAGCCCTTGGCAGTGAGACCACAGAGTCCTAACCACTGGACGGCCAGGGAATTCCTTCTATTTCATTTTTTATGTGAAAATATATTTACATTCAGAAGCACACGTGTCAAAGATGACAACAGGTCACTAGTTCACATGAAAAACCAGTATCACTTGTTAGACATTACAGAACAGAATCACAAGAAGAAAAATATGATTCTTGAAAGTATCACACTTGGAGATAAAGTTGCTACTGTCTGGATCTGTACGATAGATGCAATGGAAAGTTGAGTCTATTCCAAGAGAAAATACACCTAGATAATGCACAGATGTGTACAGATACACACACACACACACACACACACACACCCCACTGGACTGGAACTGCTGCCTTCGTCCAGAGACTAGGGAGCTGCAAGCCACATTTAACTGCTCCCACCCTCCAGCCCTCCGCCACCACCTGCTTATCCACTTTATTTACTCAATAAATCAGTACATCAATTTCCTACCTACCAGAGAACAGATCTCTCTGCTGGGCATGAAAGCCTTTAAAGCCTTTCAGAAACTGTCTGATTGTCTCCGTAGCGTCTTAGACCCTGACTCTCTTCCTACCTCTCAACAAATATGAAATACGCACTATGTATTTGCCATATGCAAATTGCTGGACTCTGTGTTGGGAATTCAGTGGAAACATGAAACAGCCCCTCCTTTCAAGAAGTTTGTGGCTGGTGAGAAAAGTTTTTAAAAAGTAAAACAGAAAAGAGAGACTAACACAAGGCGCAAAAGACCTCCCATTGCAGTGTTTCAGTGCCTTGATAAGAACACGCGCAGGTCACGTGAGAGCACACTGTGGGTGAGAGGAGCGGGGAGGGAGAGAGCCTCTTAGACTCGATGATGTACAGACTGTATGTGGATCCCAAGCTGCAGGCTTATACTGGCTGCTACACAGAAGAAAATAAAAAGTCAGAAAGGGAAACTCAAATATGACAAGAGTCAGGTAAAACAGAACAAGCTAAGATGACTTTATGACAACACAGAGCTTAAAAGAAGATCTGTATGTAGAATCATGTTTGTTTATCACGAAATCCCACCTCTCTGTATCATTACAAATAATGACAGTTTACTAGTCATTATTAGCTAAGCTACACCTCACAACCATCTCCTCCTTTTCCTCAGATACAAACACAGACAAGCATGTTTCCACCCCACAGTTTTGCACTTTTTCTTTTCTCTTCGAGCTCCATTCAGATATTTACATGGATCCTTGCAGACCCTGAAGAGGCTTGCATATCGCCCAGTCGAAACCAGCATTCCATGCCCCTCTTCATCCCTTGGCCCTTGCTCGTTTTTATACATAGAACCCGAATCCTATCCAAGTATTTGGCTTCTGTATTTATGTGTTTGTTTATTGTCTGTCTCCCTAGATAACGTGAGAGCTCCCTCTCACAGGAGAGATTTTTTTTTGTTGCTGTTGATTTAGCTCTTATGTCCAAGGACCTGGTCATTGTTTATCACATCACATCCAAGGTTCTCAATAAATATTACTGACTGAAAAAACACATATCATTTAATTCTTAAAACAACTCAGAGAAGCTGGGAAAACAGAGGATTAGCGAGATAAACAATTGGTCATATGGTTCACAGATGGTATCAATAAATGGAAGAGTTAGAATTTGAATCTGAGAGAGCCTGGGGATTTAAACAGCTACACATATGTATTGCCTTTGAGATGAGTGTGAGTAATTCCAAGAGAAGTGTTCAGGTTGAAGAAAGCTCTTGCTTTCTAAAAAGTCCACGTGAGCATGGACTATGACAAGAATGGGCTCACTTTCATTGAGAGAAAATAAATAGGAAAACTAAAGGATGATTGTGAGGCGAGAGGGCAAACGTGAGTCTCTAACAATAAACAATAGCAACAAAGACTAAAGCTATCAGTCCTCTAACTTGTAAACCCCAGAATTCTATGAGCATCTTCTGGAAAACATGGGGAATGATGGAGAAAAAGTCATCGAGTCAGCTCACACACACCTTTCTGGAATGGCCACCTGCTCCCACTTGGGGTCACCATCATCCAATCAGAGTGCAGGGCTGCTTTGTCAACCTGAAGACAGCCTGCTCCTGGCGCTGACTGGGTCAGCATCACCCTTAACTGTCCCTGCCGTGATCACGTTATGTGTTTCCTCTTCACCATGATAAAATGAGCCCCTTTCTTCTGATCTTTGAGCATATTTTAAGTTACTGGAAGCAAATTCTCCAAGAACGTTTTCCAATCAAGTTTTAAATTCTACAAATTATCTGACTTTCATCCTTTACTGGAAGAACTGACTGACATTTTGGTCAGTCACCATGAGCATCTTTTTCTCATACTTGGAAAAAAGAGCATTTGCAATCTACCTCAAAGACACAGAGAGTAAAATCTCTTTCCTATTAAATACACAGAGACATTCCTATGGGCTTGAGGCCCCGTCCCCTCACGCGTGGGGGCAAGGAGGCCGCTTGCCTTTCCCCAAATTCCTAATGACAGCCAGAGAGACTTAGACCCAGGGGAGAAATGAAGGCCATTAGGTGCCTCCAAGCGCAGACCAGATACTTAATCACGTTAAATGAAGGCCATTAAAACCAGGTAGTCAGAGAGGAATGAGATTTTGCTCCTCTTCTCCACTAGCATGCTGCCAAGAACATTGTTATCCAAATAAATCACCGAGGTAACATTCTATTTAAAATTCTTTCTGTCTTGGCTTCCATCCCCTTTTTCAAAGCCTCATCGAATCCTGTTTTAATTTATGTTTTTCAAGAGGACATCACCTCACCATACAATACAAATGAGATGTTACTGGTGACTGCATCTCAAGCTGTATTGGAAGCAGGCTCCTAAAATGCAGGTGGGCGTATGGTAGAAGGATACACCATTTTTCCTGGATATGAGTCTCACCTCCTTCAATTTCTCACTCTCTCCAGTTAAGAAAAAGTTTCATCCTAGACTCTTAAAAGCAGTGGTCCTAGACCTGAGTCCCAGACATAAGGGAGCACCGTGAGGGATGAACTGCCACAGTGTGAAGTGATGGTGGAGTTATCTAATGAGCTGGACTACAAAGCAGCCTGGCCTCAGTAGATTACATTTAATTTCACTTGAACCAACATTTATTGAATCTGACTACATCAGACACACTGCTAGGCATTTCCTCATATGTTCTCATTTTTCAGTCCCAAAGTAGCACTGTGAAGGAGACATCGTTTATCCCATTATTACAGAATAAAGCCAAGGTTCAGAAATGTTAAATCACATTCTCAAAGAGAAGAACTAAACTTTAAGCTCACAACTTCTGACGTCATATATGAAAATTTCGCCACAGAGTGGATTCCAATATCTTGGCACATGTGAAAAAAAGACACATTTTTCTTGGAATTGTTGAGTTTCATAATGACTCCTAAGGATTCTTTTGAATGTGAAACTTAACACATATCCCAGCATATATCTACATCCCAAACTTGTCTTTCTTATCTATTATAAGTAGTTATTTCAGCTTTAACACATTTTTCTAGTCTTTAAGTATAGACACCTTGAAGCAGTCTTTGATTCAGTCTCTATCTTTATCAATCTACTATCAAATCTTGTTTTTTTCTTCAAAATGTTTTTCAGTTCACCCTGTTTCCCTTCATCTACATTCCTCACCCTAGTCTAGTCTGTCCTGAATCACTGCAATCACTTCAACCTACCTTCCTTTCCATTGTTTTCCATGCTTTCCAATAACCACAGCATCTATGGTCACGCCATAGTTTGCAGAATCCTGCACAAAGTATTTTCTGCAGGGTCCCTGTCTACATAAACCAGTTGATTTAAAAATGTATTCTAGAATTCACAGCCCCATGTGAGGTATGATGGTTTATCAGTAGTGATTTAGAGTAATGTATAGAGAATGGAGATCAACCCTGGGATTTCTTTGGAAGGAATGATGCTAAAACTGAAGCTCCAGTACTTTGGCTACCTCATGTGAAGAGTTGACTCATTAGAAAAGACCCTGATGCTGGGAGGGATTGGGGACAGGAAGAGAAGGGGACGACCGAGGATGAGATGGCTGGATGGCATCACCGACTTGATGGGCATGAGTCTGAGTGAACTCCAGGAGTTGATGGACAGGGAGGCCTGGCGTGCTGCAATTCATGGGGTCGCAAAGAGTCGGACACGACTGAGCGACTGAACTGAACTGAACTGATAGAGAATGGACTCATTTTTTTTTTTTTTAGTTTTATGATCAGTGAATGTGAAAATTCTTCACCATGTCCAGGAAACTTCTCTTCCTGTTCAAGTCCAGGAAACATTTTTTCAGGTTCTTTATTTTCCTGGTTAAGTTCATATCTCCCAGCACAAGAAAAAGGTAGTGATGCTGTTCAGTTCAGTTCAGTCACTCAGTCATGTCCAACTCTTTGCAACCCCATGAATCGTGGCACGCAAGGCCTCCCTGTCCATTACCAACTCCCGGAGTTCACCCAGACTCATGTCCATCAAGTCCGTGATGCCATCCAGCTATCTCATCCTCTGTCATCCCCTTCTCCTCCTGCTCCCAATCCCTCCCAGCATCAGGGTCTTTTCCAATGAGTCAACTCTTCGCATGAGGTGGCCAAAGTACTGGAGTTTCAGCCTCAGCATCAGTCCTTCCAATAAAAACCCAGAACTGATCTCCTCAGAATGGACTGGTTGGATCTCCTTGCAGTCCAAGGTACTCTCAAGAGTCTTCTCCAACACCACAGTTCAAAAGCAGCAATTCTTTGGCGCTCAGCTTTCTTCACAGTCCAACTCTCGCATCCATACATGAACACTGGAAAAACCATAGCCCTGACTAGATGGGGACCTTTATTGGCAAAGTAATGTCTCTGCTTTTCAATATGCTATCTAGGTTGGTAATAACTTTCCTTCCAAGGAGTAAGCGTGTTTTAATTTCATGGCTGCAATTACCATCTACAGTTATTTTAGAGCCCCCCCAAAAATAAAGTCTGACATTGTTTCCACTGTTTCTCCATCTATTTCCCATGAAGTGATAGGACTAGATGGCATGATCTTAGTTTTCTGAATGTTGAGCTTTAAGCCAACTTTTTCACTCTCCTCTTTCATTTTCATCAAGAGGCCTTTTAGTTCCTCTTCACTTTCTGCCATAAGGATGGTATCATCTGCATATCTGAGGTTATTGATATTTCTCCTGGCATGACCCAGATAATTACGATGGTATGATTACTCACCTAGAGCCAGACATCCTGGAATATGAAGTCAAGTGGGCCTTAGGAAGTATCACTATGAACAAAGCTAGTGGAGGTGATGGAATTCCAGTTGAGCTATTTCAAATTCTGAAAGATGATGCTGTCAAAGTGCTGCACTCAATATGCCAGCAATTTGGGAAACTCAGCAGTGGCCACAGGACTGGAAAAGGTCAGTTTTCATTCCAATCCCAAAGAAAGGCAATGCCAAAGAATGCTCAAACTATCACACAATTGCACTCATCTCACATGCTAGTAAAGTAATGCTGTTACTATCCAAAATACCACTGTTCTTCAGAATTTGTTTATGTTGACCAATACAGACTTTCTTTCCCCTTTCTCTAATGCCCTTTATTTAATGCTGGTTACATTATTACTCAAGATGCCTGTAAACACCAGCTATCAGTGACTTTCATAGGTCATCACTGTGCATCACTGATGATGTTCTTGAATGTAGCCTCATCCAGAGCGTGCAAGAAAATAGAAATGCTAATTATCTCCTGGTGATATTGATTTACCATTTAGCATTTTATAGCATTAACATATGGAGAAGGCAATGGGCACCCCACTCCAGTACTCTTGCCTGGAAAATCCCATGGACAGAGGAGCCTGGTAGGCTGCAGTCCATGGGATCGCAAAGAGTCGGACATGACTAAGCGACTTCACTTTCACTTTTCACTTTCATGCATTGGAGAAGGAAATGGCAACCCACTCCAGTGTTCTTGCCTGGAGAATCCCAGGGACAGGGGAGCCTGGTGGGCTGCCGTCTATGGGGTCGCACAGAGTCGGACACGACTGAAGCAATTTAGCAGCAGTAGCAGCAGCATTAACATAAAATAACACCTCTTCCTACCATGTATTCTCTTGATTTGGAGAGATTATGATCAACATATTGCTAGAATATGATTACTTTCAATTGTTTTCAGTTTTATGGAGGTACACTTAATATGCAAAAACTGCATATATTTAATGCACACCCTTTGATGAGTTTGGACATATGCATATACCCATGATACCATTACCACAAATAAGGAAATAAACATATCCATTGCCACCAAAAGATTTCTGCGAACTCTTGCTTTGTGTGTGTGTGTGTGTGTATGTATGTGTGTGTATTAAGAACACTTGGCATGAGAGCTACTCTCTTCATTTTTTAAGTACACAATGCATATTGTTAACTATAGGTACTATGTTGCATGACAGATCTCTAGATTTATTCATTTTGTCTAACTGTAACTTCATGCCTGCTGAACCACAATCTCCATTTTCCACTTCCCTCACCCTATGGCAACCAGCATTCTATGTTTTACTGCTATGGGTTTGATTATTTTAGACTTAGACTTCATAGAAGTACCAGACTTGTGGCATCTTGGTCTGGATTCAGTGAAACCTGCTTGAGAGCACTGCCAGCTCCAGCTGCTTCTGGTTATCTGATAGGAAATAAGAAAATGTTGTGAAAGTCAGTTCCAAGTATGGAATTCTCTGAAACTCAGGCAGGGTGCCACTTACCTGAGTCTAAAAGTAGTAATACCTTCCTACCCAACATCATTTCCAGACCTTTCTAAAACACTGCTTGACTGAGAACTCATAATGTCTTGTTATTGCCAACCATACCCATTATATCCTCTTATCTGTTTTTCCTGACCCAGCATAATCTGACTTCTACAGTCTCTGCAGCCCAATTTCTCTCTGTTCTCCAATTCTCATCCATCCCAGTTAAATAAGCTCTGACCGTATCTTCCATGTTCATTTCAACTCAGGTGTCTTGGCTCACATTTTTTCCCCTATTTTTCCCAGTTCAATCACATAAATCCTGTTCATTTAAAAAAATTCAGCTCAAGTCCTAAGTCTTCTCTGTGTACATAAATTCACACTGTTTTCTCCTTTTTTGTCAGTATGCTGTGTATAAAAGTCACTGATAGTCACTTTAGGATAAAACTGGTTGCTTTTTCTTTTTTTGTGAATGTGAGCCTATTTAGTTACCTCTCTTCAATTAAACTATAAGTTTCTTGATAGCTGGGAAGTATGAAATACACTATCTGGGATCCCTACAATGCTTTGAACAATAGACATTGGTTGAGAAATTCAACAAGGCCAAGTATTATCAATCCAAAGCTAAACTTGGTCACTTTGTTAGAATAAGGCATTTCTTCTTTGGAAATCTTGGTAAAAACAAGTGATTAAGAAAATGAAAAGGTCAGGGTGAAATTTAGAGAATGATAAAGAGAACAGGAAAAGATGGGTTTTGTGCCCATCTTGTCAAAATATATTTCATCTAAGAAGTCAGATGGGTCTTTATTTTACTCTGGGGAGGGCAGATGATATGTGCAGTGAAAACACTTAACCATAGTTTCCTGAAGACATGTAATGCCACAGAGAGCACTTTAAACTGAAGAAAATAAGATCAGGTCCTTATTAATTGTGTGAAAAAAAGAACAGTAGATCTGCAGGTTGTTGAAGGGAGAGCTGAAAGCAAACACAGAAATCTCCACAATTTCTTATTCATCTTTACTCTCCTAATTGCATTTTAAGGCAAAAGCCAAAAGATAAAATAGGATCTTTTATTTTAAAAATGGCTATTAGATTTCTTCTGTATTTGTAACCTCTTGTTATGGAATATTTCAAACACATACCAAAAATAAAAAGTAATAAAACAAGTCACTCAGAACCCTCGCTATGTTGCAGGTCACTCACGGACATTCTTACATCATCTTTACCTCCTACCAGTCCACCCAGATCATTTCTAAGCCAATTTCTAACATCATATAATTTAAAATTAATATTCAAGTATATATCTCTACTGTGCATTTGAGAGCTTCCCTCGTCGCTCAGTTGGTAAAGAATCTGCCTGCATTGCAGGAGACCTGGGTTCAATCCCTGCCTGGGTCGCGAAGATCCCCTGGAGAAGGGAATGGCAACCCACTCCAGTACTCTTGTTGGGGAATTCCATGGACAGAGGAGCCTGGCAAGCTACAGTCCATGAGATCACAGAGTCAGTCACGACTGTGCAACTAATTTTCTTTCTTACATATCTCTAAATGACAAACACTTCCTTCATAAAAACTCATATTTTCATCAAACATACACATACACACACAAAAAAATTTCCTTAATACCATCAAATAGCCAATGTTCACATTTTCCAAATCATATTGTGATCTTTTAAAATATTGTGTATTTGAATTAAAATCACAAAAAAAGCCCATACAGCCTCCCAGATGGCGCTAGTGGTAAGGAACCTGCCTGCCAATGCAGGAGATGTAAGAGAGGAGGGTTCCATCCCTGGGAACGGAAGATGCCCTGGAGGAGGGCAAGGCAACCCACTCCAGTATTCTTGCATGAGAATCCCGATGGACAGAGAAGCCTGGTGGGTTGCAATCCACGGGGTCACAAAGAGTTGGACAGGGCTAAAGCAACTTAACATGCCCAGCACTGATTCCTTCCTGGTGAAGTTTTCTGCCTAATTCAGGTGAAGTATTGGAGTCTAAAAAAAAAAAAGAAGAAGAAGAAGCCCATATATTGACTGGTTAATATGTCACATGTGTTAATGTTTTGTGTGTCCATTTAATATTGTTTCTTTTTTTTCCTTATAATTTTTCCTTGCAATAACTTAACATATACCCTATGTTTCCCACAGTGTTTTACTGATTTCATTTCCTGTGGTATCATTTAACATGTTCTCCTGATTCTAGCTCTTCTGTTTCTTCTAATTTGACAGATTTAGGCACTTGAATGTTTCAGAGGCTGTTTTGCTTTTTTGTTTCTTATTTGGCAAAATTGCTTCATAGGTGGTGCTGTTATTTCCAGAAGTAGATACTTACTGATTTAATTTTAATACTTACTGACCTAAGTTCTGAAAATTCTGAAAGAGATGGGAATTCTGAAAGAGATGGGAATACCAGACCACCTGACCTGCCTCTTGAGAAATCTGTATGCAGCTCAGGAAGCAACAGTTAGACTGGACATGGAACAACAGACTGGTTCCAAATAGGAAAAGGAGTACGTCAAGGCTGCATATTGTCACCCTGATTATTTAACTTATATGCAGAGTACATCATGAGAAATGCTGGGCTGGAAGAAGCACAAGCTGGAATCAAGACTGCTAGGAGAAATATCAATAACCTCAGATATGCAGATGACACCACCCTTATGGCAGAAAGTGAAGAAGAACTAAAGTGCCTCTTGATGAAAATGAAAGAGGAGAGTGAAAAAGTTGGCTTAAAGCTCAACATTCAGAAAACAAAGATCATGGCACCCAGGCCCATCACTTCATGGGAAATAGATGGGGAAACAGTGGAAACAGTGGCAGACTTTGTTTTGGGTTCCAAAATCAGTGCAGATGGTGATTGCAGCCATGAAATTAAAAGACGTTTGCTCCTTGGAAGGAAAGTTATGACCAACCTAGACAGCATATTAAAAAGCAGAGATGTTACTTTGGCAACAAAGGTCCATCTAGTCAAGGCTATGGTTTTTCCAGTAGTCACGTATGGATGTGAGAGTTGGACCATAAAGAAAGCTGAGCACAGAAGAATTGATGCTTCTGACTGTGCTGTTGGAGAAGACTCTTGAGAGTCCCTTGGACTGCAAGGAGATCCAACCAGTCCATCCTAGTGGAAATCAGTCCTGAATATTCATTGGAAGGACTGATGTTGAAGCTGAAACTCCAATACTTTGACCACCTGACGAGAAGAGCTGACTCATTTGAAAAGACTCTGATGCTGGGAGGGATTGGGGGCAGGAGGAGAAGGGGACAACAGAGGATGAGATGGCTGGATGGCATCACCGACTTGATGGACGTGAGTCTGAGTGAACTCAAGGAGATGGTGATGGACAGGGAGGCCTGGCGTGCTGCAGTCCATGGGATCACAAAGAGTTGCACACAACTAAGTGACTGAACTGATGTAAGTTTAATTCTCTTTTTGTCATCTTAGCAGCCATTGAGGAATATTGCCTGAATCAACTAAACCCTTAAGGGTTGGAAAATGATGATTTGCCTATTTAATTGTTCTCTATTTGTTAATTGGAATATTTTTAGAAATAGAAATTTCCCTTCATCAGCTATATCAAGGAATAGTTTTATTAGCAAAGGTTAGATACATTCTGGATACCTTCCCTTTATTCCTCCATTTTCTAAATAAAAAAAAATCTCCCCCCTATTTAATGACAGGGCTTCCCTGGTAGCTCAGCTGGTAAAGAATCTTCCTGCAAAGCAGGATACTTGGGTTTGATCCCGGGGTTGGGACGATCCCCTGGAGGAAGGTATGGCAACCCACTCCAGTATTCTTTCCTGGAAAATCCCTATGGACAAAGGAGCCTGGCTGGCTACTGACCATGGGGTTGCAAAGAGTCAGACACGACTTAGTGACTAAGAAGCAGCTTCAAAGATAATCAGGTGGCACTGGTGGTAAACAACTCGCTTCCTAATGCAGGAGACGTAAGATACATGGGTTCGATCCCTGGTTCGGAAAGATCCCCTGGAGGAGGGCATGTCTACGCTATCCAGTATTGTTGCCTGTAGAATCCAATGGGCAGAAGAGCCTGGCAGGCTACAATCCATAGTGTCTCAAGAGTTGAAAATGACTGAATCAACATAGTATGCACCCAATGATAATCAAAGGGATTTTTAAAGTATCACTATAAACTATATTTAATGTATTTAAATCTCTTCTATTTACTACCCTTATTATCTCAATTTTGGTAAGTAGGAGCCTTCACGGAGAAGGCGATGGCACCCCACTCCAGTACTCTTGCCTGGAAAATCCCATGGACGGAGGAGTCTGGTGGGCTGCAGTCCATGGGGTCACGAAGAGTCAGACACGACTGAGCGACTTCCCTTTCACTTTTCACTTTCATGCATTGGAGAAGGCAATGGCAACCCACTCCAGTGTTCTTGCCTGGAGGATCCCAGGGACGGGGGAGCCTGGTGGGCTGCCGTCTATGGGGTCGCACAGAGTTGGACACGACTGAAGTGACTTAGCAGCAGCAGCAGGAGACTTCAAGTTGGCTTTTGCATCTTTTTTTGACAGAACTGTAGTGGTGTTTAGTAGCATCCATTTTTGACAGCATAAGATATTCTAGAATCTTGTATATTCCCACCCTAAACCCAGAAGCAGCCATTTCTCCAGAGAGGACATACATACATATAGATGTATATGTAACACACAAGTATAATATAAAATATGTGTAACATATAATCACACGTGTATATATTATGTATTATATATTACAGTGTATACAATATTAATAGTATATGCACATTTTTACATTTATGATACATTATTAATATATTATAAATTTATATTATCATGTATTGCCAGGGTCCAGCCCCGGTGGATCCAGGGAATTTGAAGGGAGGATGGAGCTGGCGAGGAGAGATTTATTTAATTAGAAATATAAGATTAGATTAGGAAAGAATAGTGTAGTAGGAAAATTAGTGGAGAAAAGAGGCTGAATAACTTGGTTTACATGGAGAACTAATAAAACCTCAAGACAAGAGGTTTGCACCATCTATGTCAGGCCACCGGTGCCCGTTTGAATAGCAGAGGGTGCCCTGCCTTGGGGTCCCTCTCATGTGGGTCTTAGAAGCCGGGCAAGTAAGTAGACATGGTGAGCCTCCATGCCCCAGATGGGAATTCAGCCAGAAAATAGAGTAAAGAAGACACGAGGAGACCAAGCTGCTTCAGTGAGCGAGGCCCAATAACTTTATCTTCAAAAGGACTTTTATACCTTTCCCACAAATGATGTTGTGTACATTATCTTCTGGCCTTGGAGGCCTGTGAACATTTTAAGACCCTCTTTTGATAAAGGCTGCTCAACCAGAAAACTTATTTTCCCTTGAAGTGTTTTTTCTTTATATTTCTAATCTATGTCAGCCTCAGAAAGTATCAAACAAAGTTACATTTTCACAAAGCAAAGGCGCAGCGAGTTACAACAAAGAAAGAACCAATTAGCTCAAAGGTCTGATGTGGTTAGTTTCAAGGCTACACTTGTTTTTCTTACATTCTAAATATGTTAACTAGCACACTCCCAGGTGCACAGTGGATAAGAGATATGGGAACTTAGCAACAAGCACTGGCCCAATGATGAAATCCTACCCCAGCACTACTCTAGTAACTTTTAACTCTTTGAAAGGCTCTATGTTTTAGGCTTCCCGCGCCTCTCACAGTTGGGGGGCTGTAAACAATCACGTGTAGTTGTAAAAGTCCGGGTAAGGCAAGTTAGAGAGCCATCAGAGGGGTTTGAGCTGAAACACTCCTTTTATATGCAGGAGACTGTTAACTGAAGCTCTGAGTTAACTCTTTCCAGAGAAAAGTGGTCAGGGATGCCCCCGGTTATGTCAGAAGAGTGGAAAGCACAGTACAATAAGGCAGGCAGACTCTGGTTTTGGCGGGTAGATGTCCAGGAAAACCCAGGGGGAACCCCTGAAGCCAGAACATGTCTTTACGTACGTCTGGCTTCCTTCCTCATGACCTTTGCCATGGGCGGGATTCCTCACGCTGGCTCCCGGCAATGTATTATATGTTATAACAGAGATATGCATCTTTTCAGAGACAGAAAATATCATGAAATCACACTGATGTGTCTCATTCAAATTCCAGAAGACAGTTTTGCTTATCCTCATCAGCTTTATATGCATGGCTTTTTTCTTTCATGTCAAACACCCTGCTGAGTCTGTCTTTATCAAATTTACCTATCAGACATTATAGACACCTGGTTTGAGATGTACTGATAGTGATGACAAATGGCAGCAATGTCAGGGCTGACACCAAAACTGTGAATAGTTGTACAGTCAAAGTGCTGTGACTCAGGGTAGTTTGGAATGGCTCCTATCTCTGTGGCTGTTGTATCACCTGGGACTACATCTATGTTTGTCTTACACTGCATTCCATTTTTTAAGACCTACTTCCTAAATTTTAATTAGAATTATTTTAAACATTATATGTTTACCAAGTCCAACTTATAAAACAAAGCATATCCACAAAGCATATCCAAAAAGTATTACTTCCATCCCTGACCCCCTTCCAACCTAGTTTCTCCCTCCTTTTAGAGGAAACTTTTTATTTTAATATTAAGGTTTACAGTCCTAGTTAATGGTAGCATACCTATATCCATCTTGCTGTTTTTGCCTATATGAAAGACTACTCCAGAGTATGATATAGGATTGTGCTATCCAGTACAGTAGCCCTCACATATAACCAATTAACTTAAATGGGTTAAATTTAAATAAAATTAAAAATTCAGTTTTTCAATCTACTTTCATCACATCTGATCAAACCACTGCTACTGCAGAATGTCCCACTTGCCAAAAAAGTTTAATGCTGAAGTCTTCTGGTATGGTATCATTCCTTGAAGAAATAAAGCAATTAATCTCAGCCACTTGATGGTAGGTCAATTAGATTCAACTCCTTCCTTCCCAGAATACAAAATCCATTCTGGCCAAGACTAACAGGAGCTCTAGGTATGGTTTTGCCTTTCTTCCCCTTAGTTTCTCAGTCATTTGAAGACTTGGAGTGTTTGAGCTATTGACATGGGATCCAACTAAATAATTCCTTGGACCAGAACACCGTTTTCCATTTAAAGATGGGCAGCTGTGGACAACTATGAGTTCTACTATGGCTTACCATGTCCTGATGTCCAGAAGCTACTTGCTGACAGACCAAAGGAATGACTTTTTGAAGACATGGTTGAGGCACCAGCTTAGAGATAAATCCCTATGAGAAGAGAGTCCCGTCCTTCAAGATGAGTTTCAGCTTCAATTAATGGCCATTTTATGGCACTGTGCATGCTAGAGTTGGGATAGTTAAGCACAGGATTGAGGGGGTGGAAATAGGAGTGACTGAGCTCATCATCATTCATGATGAGATGCTCGAGCATTTGTGCCTCACATCACTACCATTCTTGGTTCTGTGTGTCTAGCATTCCAACTGTTACCTGGCCACCTGGTATTGCTCATGTAAGGGAATCAACTGTCAAAAGTGGCAGGATTAAGTGACTGTCATCATCATGAGTATACTGGCTTCCTACTGAATAAAAATGTGGGCAGGGGGGAACAGAGAGGAATGTGCTTGGCACCCAGGTAATACATTAGGTATCTCTTTGTACATACAAGCCCAGTTTCCACTGAAAAATGATAAGTACAGTAACCACAGGCATAATAACCAGAGGCTCCAGTGTGAGAGCCTGAGTTCTCTTATCAGGCGAGCCACCCACACCCTCAGAAGGGCTAGATGAGGATAATGAGGGTGTGGCATATGTGGCGATGGCACCCCACTCCAGCACTCTTGCCTGGAAATCCCATGGGCGGAGGAGCCTGGTGAGCTGCAGTCCATGGGGTCACTAAGAGTCGGGCACGACTGAGCGACTTCACTTTCACTTTTCACTTTCATGCATTGGGGAAGGAAATGGCAACCCACTCCAGTGTTCTTGCCTGGAGAGTCCCAGGGATGGGGGAGCCTGGTGGGCCGCCGTCTATGGGGTCGCACAGAGTCGGACACGACTGAAGTGACTTAGCAGCAGCAGCATGTCAACAACCTCCTTGGAAACAACGGCAGCAGTGGTGTTAGACGAGGTCACTGAGAGGGAGGACTTCTAGATGAGCCATGAGCTGAACTCAGACACTCGGAGGCTCCTTCCTGCCTCCCCTGTTCTTGGAAGTATGTTCCTCCCATTGTTCCCACACATGAGCTGCTTCAAGGACACAGCCTTGAAAGAGCAATTATTGTTGACACCACATGAACTAACTACATGATTGAGCCGCATTAAGACCTCTATGTAAACTCTTAAAACTTTGGCAGGCAGCTGCAGAGATCTACCCATCTTTCAGCTATCCAAGACAAGCCTCCTACGTAAGTTCCTTTGCTTACCAAAACTGCCACATATCAACCCATCTGCCTCTTTGTCTGGGCTCTCCTTGCCCTCCATAAACAAGAGCCAACTCCAAATTTCCTCTGGGAAACTCCCAAGATTGTGAACCAACAAGCAAACACTGCATGTCATCCTAATTTTCCTCACGTAAAGTTTCCCAGAAATTGGAGTGAACCAAAATCACAGGGAAGTTGTCAGTGAACTTATTGGGAAAAGTGAGTAGATCTGAGTGGTGTAAGAGATGGACTCATCAGATGCTGTTGATATGCCACAGAAATCCCTTTTTCTAGGCACTGTAACTATCTCCCACCTGCTTGAGTGTTGGCTTTTAATCGCTTACACCTCTGGCTCTCTGCAGAGGATTGCCTTAGGCTGATGGGCACCAACCAACCCAGAAATGCCTGGGAATTTATGCACCCACCCCCATTAGAGTTTCTATAGCCAATGTCTATGGTGTAATAGTGTGCTTCCCCTGGCAGCCCAGCAGTAAAGAATATTCCTGCAAAGCAGGAGCCACAGAAGATGCGGGTTCAATCCCTGGGTTGGGAGGATCCCCTGAAGAAGGGCATGGCAACCCACTCCAGTATTCTCTTTTTTTCCCCAGTGTTCTTGAGTGGAGAGCCCCATGGACAGAAGAACCTAGCAAACTATAGTCCATAGGGTCACAAAGACTCAAAAGTGACTGAAACGAATTAGCACTCACATGTGGTATAATAGCTTAACTCCCTGCCCCTATCTTGGAGAAGGACTTCTATGGTGCAATTCATGCTCCAAAGTATTCCATAGACTCAGGCTAAGGCATGACTTCCCAGAAACAGTATATTTGGCACGTCTTCCCTGCTTTTCTGTTTTCCTTTGCCTTTTTCCTGGATAAATCCTGTCACTTGTAAAAAAAGATAAGTCCTCATCGGTTCAGTTCAGTTCAGTTGCTAAGTTGTGTCTGACTCTTTGCGACCCAATGGATTGAAGCACACCAGGCTTCCCTGTCCATCACCAACTCCCGGTGATGCCACCCAACCATCTCATCCTCTGTTGTCTCCTTCTCCTCCTGCCCTCAATCTTTGCCAGCATCAGGGTCTTTTCCAACAAGTCAGTTCTTCACATCAGGTGGCCAAAGTATAGAGTTTCAGCTTCAGCATCAGTGCTTCCAATAAATATTCAGGACTGATCTCCTTTAGGATGGACTGGTTGGATCTCCTTGCAGTCCAATGGACTCTCAAGAGTCTTCTCCAACACCACAGCTCAAAAGCATTGATTTTTCAGTGCTTCAGCTTTCTTTACAGTCCAACTTTCACACCTATACATGACTACTGGAAAAATCATAGCTTTGATTAGGTGGACCTTTGTCAGCAGAGTAATGTCTCTGCTTTTTAATATGCCATCTAGGTTGGTCATAGCTTTTCTTCCAGGAGCAAGTGTCTTTTAATTTCATGGTGATAGTCACCATCTGCAGTGATTTTGGAGCCCCCAAAATAAAGTCTGTCACCATTTCCATTGTTTTCCCGTCTATTTGCCATGAAGTGATGTTCTTGAAAGTGGAATAGGAGAGTGAAAAAGTTGGCTTAAAACTCAACATTCAAAAAACTAAGATCATGGCACCTGGTCCCATCACTTCATGGCAAATAGCAGTCCTCATCTCAGAAACGCAACTTAAAACTATATTTGCAGTGGTATTGGTGGTACAACTCTGAGTCATTTGTGTTTCTATGTGTCCACATATGTCTGTGGCTATGTAGGTAGAGGGTGAAGCCACTGTATAATTTTGTGATATTCAAATTCAACCATTTCCAGTGTCATTGGAAATGAGATTGTTTCTTTTAAAATGAACTTATTATTTTAATTGGAGGGTAATTGCTTTACAATCTCATGGTGGGTTTTGCCATACATCAGCATGAATTGGCCACAGGGGCACATGTGTCCTCCCCACCCTGAACCCCTTTCCCACCCCCCTCCCCACCCTCTCCCTCTAGGTTGTCCCAGAGCACCAGCTTTGGGTGCCCTGCTTCACGCATTAAACTTGCACTGGTCATCTATTTTACATATGGCAATATACATGTTTCAAAGCTATTCTCTCAAATCATCCCACCCTTGCCTTCATCCACTGAATCCAAAAGTCTGTTCTTTACATCTGTATCTCCTTTGCTGATCTGCATGTAGGATCGACAGTACCGTCTTTCTAGATTCCATATATATGCCTTAATATACAGCATTTGTCTTTCTCTTTCTGACTTACTTCTTACTTCACTCTGTACAATAGGTTCCAGGTTCATCCACCTCATTAGAACTGACTCAAATGTGTTCCCTTTTATAGCTGAGTAATATTCCATTGTGTATACACACCACAACTTCCTTATCCATTCAACTGCCAAAGGACATCTAGGTTACTTCCATGTCCTAGCTATTGTAAATAGTGTTGCAATGAACATTGGGGTACATGTGTCTCTTTCAATTCTCGTTTTCTTGGGGTATATGTCCAGCAGTGGGATTGCCGGGCTGTATGGCAGTTCTACTCCCAGTTTTAAAACGAGATTCTTGAGAAAGAAGAAAGTAAATACAGATGTAAGGTAGTAGAGATTTAAAAATAAAACTCTGTACTTAAATTTTTACTGGAAACTCATCTTTATGAGATTTTTTTCCTTAAAACATTTTTTTTTAAAGTATGTGGTAGTTCTATCTATTGAAAAGACCTAGAAATTGTGACAGCGGCAAAGTGCTCATTGTCTTGAAAATACTGTTTTCCAACTGAAGGTAACCAGGGTTCCCTAAGGTGGTGCCTGATTCTAAGTCCACAGCAGGAAATACACAAGCTGAGCCTGAAATATCCTCTCGCAACACACAGAAAGGTGATTAATAAAACCACAAAAAGCCAACTTAAAGAGGCCTTCACTAGTCAACAATGAGGTAATTTTGAAAGTATAACAAATGCAATTAAATTAAAATACACCAAATATGCTTAAATCCAAGCAT
Organism: Aepyceros melampus; assembly: GCA_006408695.1. Lineage (NCBI taxonomy): Eukaryota > Metazoa > Chordata > Mammalia > Artiodactyla > Bovidae > Aepyceros > Aepyceros melampus. The sequence goes on along the minus strand of SJXQ01013171.1, from coordinate 103,808 downwards.
CAATAATAATACTAAAAGAATAATAACAAAGAAAGCTAATTGGTTACTAGTAGATGATGTTAGAGAATCCAATTCAATCAAAGAAGCAGAAATTCTCTTGAATAGATCACAAATTTTGCAAAGCTAGAAATGGCCTGTCACACATTACTGCCTCATCTACTTGTCTAATTTCTTAGCCAGTTTTCAGGATCAGTTTTTTTCAGTATCTAAGATAACATAATTCAACTGGGTAAAAGAAAATAAGATCAAATTGCAAGCATATTGTCCATTTTTAATTACAAGACATCTAATAAAATGCATTCTGTTGATTGATCATATTTCTAATATTGAAGGCTACGAAATACAATTTTTAATAATAGAATATCAGAGCAAACTTGGAGATCACAAGCAGTACCCCATCGCAGATCAAGTATTTGAGGACTTTCTCCCTATTTCTAAGACATCATCCACACAACTATGGTAGGAAGATGTCTCAGTAGAGTTGAACGTTGATTCTAAAGGGCATTGCATGTAGAAAGTCTGTTCCTCTCTTTTTCTAACATGGCAGAAGGTCTCTTTTTATTATCACTGCTACATACCGAGTTCTTATCCTAGCCTTGGGGTAAGCTGGAAAAACACTTTATTTTCCTTCTGCTGTATGAACTGACAGTCTTTTCTTCAGCGATTATTTGCACGGCTCATATTCCTTACAATGAGGAAGTTACCGTGATGAGATGCGAATGTATACATTCTTGCCCAAACCTGTTTGAGGCTGTGTGGAGGAAGAAAAGGACTCTGCTAAATAAGAGAGAAGTAACTGGGGCAGGGGGGCTTGCTTAGGAAAGAAACCCTGCAGAGAGCTGTGGAATATTCTGGAGACTTTAGTGTCTAGGAGAGGCTGTGGGTAAGGGACTGATCCTTGGTTAAAAGTCACAGATGATTCACATGAGCTTATAAACATATCTGTTGGATGAATGAATACAGGAACATTCCAGGCACGACAGAACAGGGATGGGAAAGTGAAACATAAAAAATTTTCTCACCCAGAAAAGGCAGAAACCCTTATGGAATTTAGCTGATAAAAGGCTCTTAAGCTCATAAGTGAAATTAAGCAAGATACTGATGACAAATCCTTTATAATCTCAAATACATTAGGCAAATCTTAGATTATTCACAATAAAAAAGAAATCAAGCCATTAGCTTTGCTTCCAAGAACACAGTATTTTGTTTGAGAAGGCTATTCTTGGCCAGACCCTAACAGTATTAGAATGAGGGGTACAATTCTTAATCCCAAAATAAATGTGGAAACATATTTACCAAAGAAAATAGTTAATTAAGTCAGATCCAACTTCAGTGAGCTCCATAGGAGTGTTTAAATTTTGGGATTGCTCTGGCGCTTTCTGTCACTCAGTGTCCTCATATATAAAACAATATAGCATTATATAGACCTCCTAAGATTGCTGTCAGCATCAAAACAAATAATACATGCAGAGCAGAATTCTCTGTTGTCCCAAAACACCCTCCTTCTACTAAAATGACAGAGTTAAATAGCTGCAACAGAGACTTAAGACCTGAAGTCTAAAATATCTGACCCTTTATTAAAAAAAGTTTGATGACCTCAGTCTAAGTCAATAATAGTAAGGGCTCACACTTTAGGGCTTCCCAGGCGGCTCAGTCAGTGGGAGATGCAAGTTCAATCCCTGCGTCAGGAAGATCCCCTGGAGAAGGAAAGCGCAACCCACTCCAGTTTTAAACAGAGGAGCCTGGAGGGCTACAGTCCTTTGAGTCACAAAGAGTAGGACACCACTGTGCACCCACACACGCATGGTCACACTCTAAGAACTTCCTGAGTACCGAAAATTCTGAATTGTCTCTTATTTAATCTTAGCAATAATATATGGCTAAGATTAGCCATAATTATTCAATAAACTTTATTCAATAAACTTTATTCAGTGATTGAATAATTTTATTGAATAAAGTTTATTGGCATAGTCTTTGGCATAGTCTGTGCCAATAAACTTTATTCAATAAAATTATTCAATAAACAAAGCCTTTGACTGTGTGGATCACAATCAACTGTGGAAAATTCTGAAAGAGATAGGAATACCAGACCACCTGACCTGCCTCTTGAGAAATCTGTATGCAGCTCAGGAAGCAACAGTTCGAACTGGACATGGAACAACAGACTGGTTCCAAATAGGAAAAGGAGTGGGTCAAGGCTGTATATTGTCACCCTGCTTATTTAACTTCTATGCAGAGTACATCATAAGAAATGCTGGACTGGAAGAAACACAAGCTGGAATCAAGATTGCCGGGAGAAGTACCAATAACCTCAGATATGCAGATGACACCACCCTTATGGCAGAAAGTGAAGAGGAACTCAAAAGCCTCTTGATGAAAGTGAAAGAGGAGAGTGAAAAAGTTGGCTTAAAGCTCAACATTCAGAAAACGAAGATCATGGCATCTGGTCCCATCACTTCATGGGAAATAGATGGGGAAACAGTGGAAACCGTGTCAGATTTTATTTTTGGGGGCTCCAAAATCACTGCAGATGGTGACTGCAGCCATGAAATTAAAAGACGCTTACTCCTTGGAAGAAAGTTATGACCAACCTAGATAGTATATTCAAAAGCAGAGACATTACTTTGCCAACTAAGGTTTGTCTAGTCAAGGCTATGGTTTTTCCTGTGGTCATGTATGGATGTGAGAGTTGGACTGTGAAGAAGGCTGAGCGCCGAAGAATTGATGCTTTTGAAGTGTGGTGTTGGAGAAGACTCTTGAGAGTCCCTTGGACTGCAAGGAGATCCAACCAACCCATTCTGAAGGAGATCAGCCCTGGGATTTCTTCGGAAGGAATGATGCTGAAGCTGAAGCTCCAATACTTTGGCCACCTCATGCGAAGAGTTGACTCATTTGAAAAGACCCTGATGCTGGGAGGGATTGGGGGCAGGAGGAGAAGGGGACAACAGAGGATGAGATGACTGGATGGCATCACGGACTCAATGGACGTGAGTCTGAGTGAACTCCGGGAGATGGTGATGGACAGGCAGGCCTGGCGTGCTGCGATTCATGGGATCGCAAAGAGTCGGACATGACTGAGTGACTGAACTGAACTGAAAGTTTACTGAATTAATTTAGAGCTTGCATTCTTTTACAATTTCTATTTGTGGGAAGGAATCCCAAGGATGCCATAACTCTGAGGTCGTCCAGGTTCTCGTACAGAAGAAGTTAGAGATCAGATAACTCTTTCCTTTGATAGCTTTATTTCTTCATGGCAATTCCTTACAGATCTATGATTTGAAAGGCTGACCTCAGTCGCACAAGTAACAATTTTGTATCTTAAATAGAACCCAGGTTCCAGTACTTGTCCATTATGTTCTGAATTATTCTTTGTAGGATCTATGCTAAAAGGGCACTTTAATTGTCTCTCTACAAGTGACAATAAAGACTATGTCAGAAATGTATGGATTGCATTTCTACTTGTAATAAAGAGATCTTGAACTCAAGACTAGAGACAATTTTGTATTTCCTGGTAAATCCTATACTTTTTAGTGTGATGAAGGCTGTATAACTCTTCACACTTCTCTGTTTATTTCAGATGTATAGAAAGACAGAAGGATAAGTGAATGACTGGACACAGTGAGCTAGCTGGAACTGAGGCTTCCCCTTCTCTTTGTTGTTGCAGTTCAGTCGCTCAGTCGTGTCCGACTCTTTGCAACCCCATGGACTGCAGCACGCCAGGCTTCCCTGTCCTTCACCGTCTCCCAGAGTTTGCTCAAAATCAGGTCCATTGAGTCAGTGATGCCATCCAACCACTCATTTTCTGTCGCCCCTCTTTTCCTTCTGCCCTCAATCTTTCCTAGCATCAGGGTCTTTTCCAATCAGTCAGCTCTTCAAATCAGATGGCAAAAATATTGGAGCTTCAGCTTCAGCATCAGTTCTTCCAGTGACTATTCAGTGTTGATTTCCTGCAGGAATGACTGGTTTGATCTCCTTGAAGTCCAAGGGACTCTCAAGAGTCTTCTCTAGCACCACAGTTCAAGAGCATCAATTCTTCAGTGCTCAGCCTTCTTTGTGGTCCAACTCTCACATCCACATATGACGACTGGAAAAACCATAGCTTTGACTATACGGGCCTTTGTCAGCAAAGTGATGTCTCTGCTTTTTAATACACTGTCGAGGTTTGTCATAGCTTTTCTGCCAAGGAGCAAACATCTTTTAAAATGCCAGTAGCCTATCAACCACTAGTTACAGGCAAACTGATTTTTCTCCACCTGCAAAGCTCCTCTTATGTTCATCTCATAAGAGTGAACAGTAATGAGGCAAGTCCCTTGCCTGGAGCAAAGCTCCATGAGATGTCCACGCAGACCCAGCCCAAGGCTACCATCGCACAGGATTCAGAGAACACAGGAGATCTGCCGGCCCTTCTGCCTGTATTACAATCAGCACCTAGTGACACTGCCTGCTCCCTTGAGTCCTTTTACCAGGAGACTCATCACTAAATCCCGTGGCAAGATGCCCGAGGGCTTATGGGCTTGTGATGTCAACATTTCAATACACATTATCGTTCTTATTTTGCTTTTTAAAATTATGATTTTAATGGTCCTATTATGTCTATATGATAAGTGAACTCAAATCCTTTTGGGAAGTGAGCAGAGTATAAATAATAAATAAGTGAAATAAATAAATTCATTTCCTTTGCCCAGCCTGTGCTGTATGCTGTGGAAGACATGAAAAACATAATCACTGCTCTCTAGGAGATTTCAATATCAACTGGGGGATGAGAAATACACTTGTTAAACAACTAGAAAATATCTTAAGACCACTTGTTATTTTTATGCCAGTTTTCTGACACAGACTGACTATTCTAGAGGTTCAGAAAAAAGTGGGGTCAATACAAACAGAATTAGTCAGAGAAAGCGTCATATACAGGATGAGACACGGTCCATGTAATGTCACGTCTCTAGCTCGGAGCTCCCCATCAGTATGCCAGGTAGCTATTGATCCTTTCTGCCTCCAGGCTGGCTGAAAAGCAGCAAGAGTAGCATCTGGCTTGGAGCACCCTCTCTGAGCTTGGAACTGACCTCAATTTTACCCTAGTGGGTCACAACAACATCATCCTTCTTCTCATGTGAAAAGTAGTCTCATGAATGGGTCTAGGAAAAATGGAACTATTTTACAGTATTAATTTCAGCTTCTTATATCTGATTACATTCAGTAAAATTTCCCTTAAACAAAATTCAGCTAATCTGAATCTTTCTGGCTGAACTGGCTGGCTTTGCAAACAGTTTCCAAAAATTTATAGTCTCACAAAATCAGTCACTGTGCGTATTTGCCAAAAGCAATTTTGGCCAAATAAATAGTTCATTAGTTTGTTCCCTGTGGGTATTCAATAGTTACTTGTTATTTGACTGTTGCTTCTGTAAAAGTAATCTCTTTTCTTCCCACTACTATGCAGGCAGGCTTACTTTCCATGATGGTTAACATACATGTACATGTGTGTGTACATATATATAAAATATTCACAATATACACACAATACAATATTCTCAGAATGACACTTTATATCACTAAAAGAGAGGGAAATAAACTTTTCTTTATTATCATCAGGCTTCCACCTTCACACTGGCCAGTTCAGCCAAAAGTTTAAAGTCTTTCAGTGAAGGGATTCTTAACCATTTCCCTTGCCCAAACAACACTTTTGTATCAGAACTAAGTCAGAGAGAACCAAAATAAACAAAAATTTCAAATGTTCTTGGTTAACCATGTTAAGAACACACAAACATCAGAAATAATTTATAATTCAGAAAAAGAAACAGTTGAACTTCCCTGGTGGTACCGTGGATAAGAATGTGCCAGCAATGCAGGGGACATGGGTTCGATCCCCGGTCTGGGAAGATTCCACAGGCCTTGGAGCAACTGAGAGTGTGCACCACTAACTACTGAGCCCATGCTCTGGAACCCGGGAATCAAACTTACTGAAGCCCGGGTACCTAGAGCCTGTGCTCTGCAACAAGAGAAGCCACTGCGGTGAGTTTGTGCAGTGGGTGCACAAACAGCAACACCTGCTCACCGAAACTAGAGAAAGTCCAAGCACAGCAAGAAGGATCCAGAGCAATTCCCCACCAAAATCATAACTTAATTACTTTTTACAAAGGAGCATTTATTTTAAAACTGTTAAAAAAAAGAGAAACAATAGATAAAGAAGGAAAAGAAAATGAAAACACATTGCAGCAATATTTTGAGTACCAAAGCCTTCAATGGTAAGGAACAGACTCTAGACATAGGCTTTCTAAACTATCATCCAGCCCTTCAGGCATGTGCCAAAGACCCTTGAAAGGAGAACTCAGTAATAGCTTTCAGCTGAAGATGCCTTTAGGGCAGCCTGAATGAACCTCATATGAATGCCCTACACAAAGGTAGTGGAGAAGGAAATGGCAACCCACTTAAGTACTCTTGCCTGGAAACTTCCATGGCTGGAGGAGCACGGTAGGCTACAGTCCATGGGGTCGCAAAGAGTCAGACATGACTGAGTGACTTCACTTTCTTTCTTTCTATAGTTTCTTTTGGAGAAGGAAATGGCAACCTGCTCCAGGGTTCTTGCCTAGAGAATCCCATAGATGGAGGGGCCTGATGGGGTGCAGTCTATGGGGCTGCAAAGAGTTGGACACGACCAACCTAGATAGCATATTCAAAAGCAGAGACATTACTTTGCCAACAAAGATTCGTCTAGTCAAGGCTATGGTTTTTCCAGTGGTCATGTACGGATGTGAGAGTTGGACTGTGAAGAAAGCTGAGCACTGAAGAATTGATGCTTTTGAACTGTGGTGTTGGAGAAGACTCTTGAGAGTCCCTTGGACTGCAACGAGATCCAACCAGTTCTTCTAAAGGAGATCAGTCCTGGGTGTTCATTGGAAGGAATGATGCTAAAGCTGAAACTCCAGTACTTTGGCCACCTGATGCGAAGAGTTGACTCATTGGAAAGACTCTGATGCTGGGAGGGATTGGGGGCAGGAGTAGAAGGGGACGACAGAGAATGAGATGGCTGGATGGAATCACCGACTCGATGGACATGAGTTTGAATGAACTCCAGGAGTTGGTGATGGACAGGGAGGCCTGGCATGCTGCGATTCATGGGGTCGCAAGGAGTCGGACACGACTGAGCGACTGAACTGAACTGAACTAAGGCAACCAACACACACACACATACACACACACACACACAGAGGCAGAAGTGCTTTTGTTTCTTTCCTTATTTCAATATGAATTTTCCATATGTTAAAACACACACACATAAAAGAGAGAAAAAAGTAACAGAGTCCTGGAAAAGATTTTCTCAGGGAGGGAAGAAGAGGAATAAGATTGCAAGGTGGGGTGTGGGGAGAGGTGGACAAGGCATGGTTCATTAACCAAACCCACAATGTTTTATATCTTTCAAGACAAAGTATCTGAAGAAAATAAAGTATTCCCATGCATGGGTTTTCCCGGTGGCACTAGCAGTAAAGAACCTGCCTGCCAATACAGGAGACACAAGAGACAGGTGTTCAGTGTCTGGGTTGGGAAGATCTTCTGGAGTAGGAAACAGCAACCCACTCCTGTACTCTTGCCTGGGAAATCTCAAGAACAGAAGAGCCTGGTGGGCTACATACAGTCCATGAGGCCACAAAGAGTTGGCAGAAAACACTCATTTTGCTTCCCCAGTGGTTCAATCAGTAAAGAACCTGCCGGCAATGCAGGAGCCCTGGGTTTGATCCCTGGGTCAGGAGATTCCTCTGGAGAAATAAATGGCAACCCACTCCAGTATTCTTGCCTGGAGAATCCCATGGACAGGGGAGCCTGGCGGGCTACAGTCCATGGCGTCTCTAGGAGTTGGACACAAGTGAGCGACTCAACCGCCACACACAGTATTCAGATGCTATGTGGGTGTTTATGGCTACAAGGAAGCCTAAATGAGAGGTTGGCAAACTTTTTATGGAAGGACCAGATAGTACCTATTTAGGCTTTGCGGAAAACACTTTCTGTATTGCAACTATTCAACTTTGCTTTCATAGAGGGAAAGGCAACCAACACACACACACATACACACACACACACACAGAGGCAGAAGTGCTTTTGTTTCTTTCCTTATTTCAATATGAATTTTCCATATGTTAAAACACACACACATAAAAGAGAGAAAAAAGTAACAGAGTCCTGGAAAAGATTTTCTCAGGGAGGGAAGAAGAGGAATAAGATTGCAAGGTGGGGTGTGGGGAGAGGTGGACAAGGCATGGTTCATTAACCAAACCCACAATGTTTTATATCTTTCAAGACAAAGTATCTGAAGAAAATAAAGTATTCCCATGCATGGGTTTTCCCGGTGGCACTAGCAGTAAAGAACCTGCCTGCCAATACAGGAGACACAAGAGACAGGTGTTCAGTGTCTGGGTTGGGAAGATCTTCTGGAGTAGGAAACAGCAACCCACTCCTGTACTCTTGCCTGGGAAATCTCAAGAACAGAAGAGCCTGGTGGGCTACATACAGTCCATGAGGCCACAAAGAGTTGGCAGAAAACACTCATTTTGCTTCCCCAGTGGTTCAATCAGTAAAGAACCTGCCGGCAATGCAGGAGCCCTGGGTTTGATCCCTGGGTCAGGAGATTCCTCTGGAGAAATAAATGGCAACCCACTCCAGTATTCTTGCCTGGAGAATCCCATGGACAGGGGAGCCTGGCGGGCTACAGTCCATGGCGTCTCTAGGAGTTGGACACAAGTGAGCGACTCAACCGCCACACACAAGTATTCAGATGCTATGTGGGTGTTTATGGCTACAAGGAAGCCTAAATGAGAGGTTGGCAAACTTTTTATGGAAGGACCAGATAGTACCTATTTAGGCTTTGCGGAAAACACTTTCTGTATTGCAACTATTCAACTTTGCTTTCATAGAGGGAGAGCAGCCACAGACCCTACATTAACAACGGTTGTGTTGCGATAAAACTTGATTTATGGACACTGACATTTGAATTTCACATAATTTTTACATCTCACAAAATTGTATTCTTCTTTTGATTTTTTTCAACTGTTTTAAAATATACAACTTCTTTATCTGTGGGTTGCACAAAAACAAGCCGTTTGGGGCCTGATCGCTGTGGTTTACTGACCCCTGGCTGGATCACTGGTTTGTAATTTGTGGCTCATAAATCATGTTAGTGAGAGAGGGGAATTTTGAGCACGGAATTATTACAAGGAATCCTCAAATGAACCAGCATCTCTAAAGAAATGACCTGTCTCATGCACATGCTATCCATTTTTCAAATGTTTATAGATACAGTTGAAATTAGGAAAGTAAAAGTTGCAGTAACTTCAAGTGGGTTGACAAGGTAGTACAAAAGAGTCAAAAAGACTTTAACCTACTTGTTCCTAAGAGTTGCTTTGCTTTATGTTTGTTCACTGAGAACATAGTAGCTCCAGTTTTTAAAACAAAATTAGGCACAAATGAAAGAATAAAGATGAATGGAAGGAGAAAGGAAGGAATGAAGAGATGGAATGAGGAAGGAAATGATGGAGGAGGAAAAAGATCAAGCAAGACAAAGCAAGAAAAGAACAAAGCAAGACATGAAGAGCATAATTTTATTGGGAAAAGATACCAGGCAACTGCAAGAGAGACAGAAAGTGATGGCCATTTTTAAAAAAATAAAGATCTCATGTTTTGAGCGATGATTCCTACCCTTTTCAAGACAGATAAAATCATAACCCTAAAGAAACTAGAGAGAGTCACAAATACTATTAATTTCATAAATATATTTTTTAACCACAGATCATTCCTTCACTTACCTGGAAAATCTCCAAAGCAGTCAGGAATGCCAGTCTTTATGTCAAATACAAACTTTTAAGTTTGGGAAGAAAAAAGTAATATATTAAAAGGACTTGAGGTGCTACAAAGATTATAATTATTATTAATATGATAATAAATCAATAGCAGTCACAGGAGTAAGAACTAGCATTGACAGAAATCCGCTTTTGTATCTTATTGAAAAGATGCAGTTAATTTGGCAAGTTCAGAGACAAAAGAGCATATCTGGATACTTGAGAAAATAAAAACATGTTATTTACAGAGAAACCAGCTACAGATGTGTTTGATTATGGCCACTGCAATTTGTTATGTAACTAAATTGCTAACCAAAAAATCTAAAATCCAGCTGTGAACAAATATGGTAAAATTTAAATATGTATCCAAAAACAACAGCATATGAATTCATGCGTGAGGGCTAAGTCAGTTCAGTCATGACCAACTCTTTGTGACTCTATGAACTGTATGTAGCCCACCAGGCTTCTCTGTCCATGGGATTCCCCAGGCAAGAATACTGGAGTGGGTTGCCATGCCCTTCTCCAGGGGATCTTCCCGACCCAGGGATCAAACCTGTGTCTCTTATGTGTTGTGTATTGGCAGGCAGGTTCTTTACCACTAGCACCACCTGGGAAACCCCTATGGATCTATAGCATCATATAGGTTAACACATACTACTACATAATCAGATCCGAACAATTTAATTCTAATCTTTATGATATTTCTAAATATAATTTATACTAATTGTATGGTTTCTAAATATTGAAAGAATATGTATGTATATGTGTATATATGTCTTTATTATTCTCTATTGCACAAACTAATATTATAAAAATGAAAAGCAATACTTTTAAGAGTAAAAATTCTGAGAGAACAAAAAGATTAGAGTGTAAAATAGAGAAAAGATAAACAGAGAGGTGAAGAAGGCAAAAAAAAAAGAAGGACCAGCAGGAGAAGAAAGGAAAAAAGAAGAGTCTGGATGTTTGGAACCATGGGAGAAATAATGTTATTTTACACTTCCAAATAAATATTTCTGCAGAAAAGGTGTGACAAGCATAATTATCTATGAAGAATTAAACAGAGTTTAAACATGAACTTTTTTTTTGTTTTTTAGGGTTTTAAGACAGCTCCACAAACTTAGTTCTGAACTTTCTATTAAGATTCCTTTGAATATAAGGCTCTGGTACACACAGTGCAGAAGAAAAATTCATGATTGAAGAAATTTACCATAAGACATGATGGAGGGACTTCCCTGGTGGTGCTGTGGATAAGAAATCTACCTTCCAATGAAGCGGACTGTTTGATCCCTGGTCAGGGAAGATGCCACATGCCATAGAGCAACTAAGCCCGTGTGCCATAACTACTGAGCCTCATGCTCTAGGGCCTCTACTACTGAAGCCCGCATGACTATAGCCTGTGCTCCAAAATAAGAGGAGCCACTGCAAGGAGGAGCCTTCAGACCACAAGGAAGAGTAGCCCCCTTGCTCGCTGCAACTAGAGAACGCCCTTGGACAGTAGCAAAGACACAGTACACCCCAAAGATATAATTAATTTTTTTTAAAAAAGACATGATGGAGAAGTGGCAAGGATGTTGTGATATTATTTACAAACGATGTTCCCAGGCCTCTGGTGTGGAGCTAACAAGTAAACAATGTGGATTTTACTTCCCTCTTTAAAACATCCAAATAAACCACTAAACATATTCTGAAGAACCAATCAGCTTAATATACTGAGCCGTAAACTGTTTAGATCCGTCTGTTTTCAATTTATGCAGTGACCCTGAAAGGGTAAAAATAAAACAGGACTGTGCAAATTCAGCAGCTCTAGAGAAAGGCTTCTCCCTGCCTGCTCATTTCTCAGGGCCTGACCAGGGCCTGTTTTTGTCCAGTATTACTTCCTCCTAATCTTCATGGAAATGGCTAATATCTACTGAGCATTTATTATATGCCTGGTATTGTTCTAAGACTTAACATAAATTAGGGCATTGGTTTATCACAATAATTATGATTAATCCCATGTTAGATGTGGAAATTGCAGCCAGCAAGGTTAAGCATCATGGCCCTGGTCTCCCAACACGGTGGGCAGAGTGTAGCTGAGAGCATGATTGCAGAGATCTCTGAGCCATCGTGCCACGCTCCCTCCAACCTACATGTAGATTATTCGTTGACACTGTTGCAAACTATAGCACACCATCATTTCTGGTCTCATAATGTCCAGTTCAACTTCATCCTTCAACTTTCAGATTCTTCGATAGGGTCCTTCCACCTTGACTCTAGCAGAATGTCATTCAATTTCTCTCGTTTTTTCAACCATAATAAATCACTTCTAAGAGAACATATTAAAAATCAGCATATTACTGACAAGGAGTTATAGACCTTGAAGGAGCTGTATCTTCCTGTTTGTGATTACATCTAATCTGAACTGGCAACAAAACTGATAGAGCACAACCAATCTCTTTGTTTTCTCAGTGGCCTATCCAATAAAGACAAAAATGTAAATCATTTGATATGTGTGAATATACACATAAATAGAATTCTCCAACTTGACATTTCCACTCCAGTCTCTTCCCTTTTGCCATAATGACAGCTGCTAAGCTTTCCCCATCATGTGTGATATTTATTTTCATCAGGCCTATTTCTCTCTGAACTCGTCTTTCATGGATGAGGACCTAATTACCCTTAGATCCTGTTATTCTCTTGTCTTGTCTATGCCAGCTCCTCTAATGACCCCATGGAGACAGGAAGAAGATAATGAAGATCACTGGGGAGAAGGGCAAATAAATAGGAAGAGCAGGAAAAAACTACAGCAGCACATAGGAAGCTGAAAGTCAGATGTTTTAAGGGAATTCATTTATCAGGCCCTGCTTTCTAGAGCACTCATAATTTTATTTCACTGTGTGCTTCTTTTCAGTCCTCATCTACATTATTTGGCCTGGTGAAAGGAATATGGCCTAGTGAAACAGAAAGAATTTCTCTTTTTTTATTTTATTGGGGGGTAGTTGCTTTACAATGTTGTATTAGTTTCTACTGCACAATGAGGTGAATCAGCTATATGTATATATATATATCGCCTTCTTCCTGGGCCTCCCTCCCACCCCCCATTCCACTCATTTTTTAAAAAAGAGATCCTTTCACAACTTAGATGTGTGATCACAGGCAACTTATTTGACTTCTCTTAGCCTAGCTTCTACATCTATAAAATGGAGATAACCATATATACACAAAAGGTTTTTGCAAAGAGTTACTTATATGACACAACACAGTACAGAGAATGGAACTCAGTGTGCATAAACGCAAATGCATATATGCTTTGTAGGCAGAGATGATGGCTTCCATGTCTATCCTATTCACCTAATATTTAATATTGTTTATAATTATCATAATATACATATATATAAACATGGACATGTTTTCTAGACAAAAATAACATTTACTAGTAGTGAGTACATATCCAGAGATAGAAAGAAATTATTTGAAGGATTAGTTCACTTTTTGTTTAATAAAGAGAGATTAAAAAATAAAGCAAGATTGAAAATGCCATAATTCAAACTGAGAAGTTCTAATATTATTTCAGAAAATTTCATTAAGTTCTAATAATTAACAAATATAAATTAATACACATGGATGTCAAATCTAAGTCTAGGCAAGTTGAAGAGATACTCTAAACTCTAATAAAGTTTTCACAATCTGAACTGATTTTCAATAAAACTAATTTATAGCAAATCTAATAAATAGCAAAGAACATCTTTTATTTGGTTTCTCACTACTCATTCAGCAGTACTTCCTCTTGGTAGGAGATATTTCAAGAAAGATGGCCAGCAAATACTAACATGAAGTAAAAGCTCTCCTTTGCTTCAGTTATAAGCCTTTTGACACCAATACCTACTCTATTTCCTTATTAAAGTTCCTAGAGGCACATGAATATTGAATAGGTGTACCAAACAACAATGAGAGGTCTCTTGTTTATTTTGACCAAAGCTACCACTCTTTTTCCTTTCAGAAAAGAAATGCGTTCTTCACTAAAGTTTCTAGAACTAACCATGAGATGGTATACAAGTTGTAAACAACCAACCAGTTATGTTCCTCCTCCACAAAACCAGATTAGAGTTTTCTCTGTGATTCTCCCAACTTTTTCTTCACACTTTTAAACAGATATTAGACAATTATTTACTCTGTACTAAGTGCTGAAATTAAAAGACGCTTACTCCTTGAAAGAAAACTTATGACCAACCTAGATAGCACATTCAAAAGCAGAGACATTACTCTGCCAACTAAGGTCCATCTAGTCAAGGCTATGGTTTTTCCTGTGGTCATGTATGGATGTGAGAGTTGGACTGTGAAGAAGGCTGAGCGCCAAAGAATTGTGCTTTTGAACTGTGGTGTTGGAGAAGACTCTTGAGAGTCCCTTGGACTGCAAGGAGATCCAACCAGTCCATTCTGAAGGAGATCAGCCCTGGGATTTCTTTGGAAGAAATGATGCTAAAGTTGAAGCTCCAGTACTTTGGCTACCTCATGCGAAGAGTTGACTCATTGGAAAAGACTCTGATGCTGGGAGGGATTGGGGGCAGGAGGAGAAGGGGACGACAGAGGATGAGATGGCTGGATGGCATCACGGACTCGATGGACATGAGTCTGGGTGAACTCCAGGAGTTGGTGATGGACAGGGAGGGCTGGCGTGCTGCGATTCATGGGGTCGCAAAGAGTCGGACACGACTGAGCGACTCAACTGAACTGAACTGTACTGAGTACTGAACTCGAGTCAGAAGAGGGAGAGAGAGAAAAAGGTGAATATACATGGCCGCTGCCCAAAGGATTTCTCACTTGTGACGTTCGTCATCAAGGAAGCTAGGCTAACTCAATGGGTCCATCCTCTTCCTGTAAAAGAATGAAGTTGTGTCTTGGAGCCTCAGTGCTCGCACTGACCACGTGTGACCAACTCATAAATTCACAGCAGATGCCAGTGTGGGTGTGTTAGATATAACCAGGAAAGAAAAGCAATGCTCCTCTTCACTAATCGACATCTTCCGTTTCTTTACGAAATGGAGATTACAATACTTTCGACATATAACTATTGTTTCAGATGACTTTTGATCACAGTTTGAAGAACCACCTTTAGGCTGCTCGAGTCTCATATTGGACTGCCTTCCCCGAAAGATATCCTATTTCTGTTTGGAACTCTGATTTCAGCAGTTTTGAGTAGAGAAACATTGACTTCCAGGGGGCAGTCTGCCTTCTCAGTTCTATTATTCCCTTGCAGGTTTTGCCTGCAGTCTTCATTTTACCTTCCTTATGTCTGAAGTTTATGATAATTTTGCTTTTCTTTTTAATTCTCTAGAATTCACTTCTTCACACATTTTTAAATAATGAAAGGGAGGAAGCTGTCCTTCATTTCCGAATCTTGTTATTTTTCTACCCCATAAGGCAGAGTGAGTACTCTTTATTCACAGCTTTACAGAAGTTACCAATATTTTTATTTTCTTACTTCTGTCTTTGAAATCTTTTAAATGTCCTTGCCACTTCATACAGAGACAAGAATAAAGTAAAAAATTAAAACATAAGCATCCTCTTTGCTGATCCTGAATATCCAGAGGGAGTTTCCATTCTGTGGCACAAAAATCTTAATTGAGAGCAAATTTCTATTTCTGAGAAAATACCAATTCCAGTAACAGAACATGGAAATGTTTAATATTTAACACTGTAAATATTTTGGAGAGGAGGTTATATCATGAACATTTCTCATACATTTTACTCTGTAGGTTGATTTATTGTAAATTGGAATTAACAAAACTATAACGAAAATATGGAGCTTCAAAGGCAGGAAAGTCTGGCTACCTACTAATGTCACGAAACCTAATTGTAACCTCTTATGGAACCTAACAGAAAAAGAAATTATTCTACAAATTTAAGGGTGTCTAATATCGTCATTGCATTTCTATAACTTCCTCTTTGAAAATGGCTGCTTTATCATTCTCTTCCTTTCATTTTTTACATTCACTGCCTGCTTTCCCTCATCAGCGCCTAACCCCCCAAGTCTTGGTTCTTCATAAGATCAAATCAAGATCTTGGAGATAAATTGAGCTCTAAAATGATTTATGTCTTACAGAAAACAAACTCCTGGTTATCAAAGGGGAAGAAGGGGAGAGGATAAATTAGGAGTTTGGGATTAACTGACACACACTACTATATATATATAATAGGTACACAGCAAGGCCCTACTGTATAGCCCAGGGAAACTATACTCAATCAAAATCTTATAATAAACCATAATGGAAAAGAACCTGAAAATGTATATACATATATATATACATACTGTGCTTAGTTGCTTAGTCATGTCTGACTCTGAGGCTCCTCTGTCCATGGGGATTCTCCAGGCAAGTATACTGGAGTGGGCTTCCATGCCCTCCTCCAGGGATCTTCCCAACTTAGGGATCAAACCCAGGTCTCCTGCACTGCAGGAGGATTCCTTACCATCTAAGCCACTTGGGAAGCCCAAGAATACTAGAGTGGGTAGCCTATCCATTCTCCAGGGGATCTTCCTGAATGGAACTGGGGTCTCCTGCATTACAGGCAGATTCTTTACCAGCTCAGCTACCAGAGAAGCCCTGTATCGTGTTAGTTTCAAGTAAATAAAAAAAAATATATATATATGTTATATATATATATGTCACTTTGCTGTATACTTGAAACTAACACAATATTTTAAATCAACTATATTTTAATTAAAAAATTAAGGAAAAGGTGAAATGGCTTGCCTCTTGTCTAAGATAATCTGTGGTCAACATACAGATATACTTGACATCAGCATTTAATATCATATGTTAACCAGGCTATGAAACATATTATTGACCTATTTGTAAGAAAATAAAACAACACACAGCTTTCATTATTCTGATAGTTCCACTGTCACCAAATATTCCAGTACAGAAGACTGTAGGCCAGAGGTGGCATACCTCATAAGCCAGACCTCACCACCCATGGGGGCCTCAAAATAGCCCTACATGGGAGCACAGCTGCCACTCTTCTGATTTCCTGCTCGTTCTGCTGAATCCATACCTCCCCCAAACTGCACGGTGGGCCAGTAGCAGGTGGAGGGTGCTAATGGAGGTGCAGGCTGCAGAGATGGGGGTCTTCTCTAATAGTCAGCATGGACTCCGGGTCTTCCTTTCAGCTTTGAAAAAACTTTCTTATATTTAATACATCTTTTAAAGATACCTTAAATGCTTTAAGGCAGGATGTAAATTAATATAGTCATTAATTCATCTTTTCACAGGCTTTAATACAAGCATCAGGATGATCTTCATAATGAGATTTTGAGATTTTCAAGAAAGAGTGGTGCATCCTTGACTAGAGTTCCTTACTAGGTACATAGTTTGAATTCATTGTAGACTTGTTTAAAAAATTCCAGTAAAAAGAGACAAGTTCCAGGGAACCTCAAAGTTTCTTTAGTCAACCCTACAAAATCAGTATCTTCCTTCCTTCCACTTTCTTTTCTTTATTTCTTTGCTCTTTATTTCTACTGACTTATTTCAAAAACAATTAAGAAAGCTCTAACCTAGAACGAATGAAGACTGAGATGCTGTCTCTTGAAGTCTCTATCTGCTAATTTTCCCAGGTTCATAGAACTCTGATTCTAGGATTAATTATACTGTCAGACTTTATTTTTGGGGCCTCCAAAATCACTGCAGATGGTGACTGCAGCCATGAAATTAAAAGATACTTACTCCCTGGAAGAAAAGTTATGACCAACCCAGATAGCATATTCAAAAGCAGAGACATTACTTTGCCAACTAAGGTCCGTCTAGTCAAGGCTATGGTTTTTCCAGTAGTTACGTATGGATGTGAGAGTTGGACTGTGAAGAAGGCTGAACGCTGAAGAATTGCTGCTTTTGAACTGTGGTGTTGGAGAAGACTCTTGAGAGTCCCTTGGACTGCAAGGAGATCCAACCAGTCATTCTGAAGGAGATCAGCCCTGGGATTTCTTTGGAAGGAATGATGCTAAAGCTGAAATTCCAGTACTTTGGCCACCTCATGTGAAGAGTTGACTCATTGGAAAAGACTCTGATGCTGGGAGGAATTGGGGGCAGGAGGAAAAGGGGACGACAGAGGATGAGATGGCTGGATGGCATCACTGACTCGATGGATGCGAGTCTGAGTGAACTCCGGGAGTTGGTGATGGACAAGGAGGCCTGGCGTGCTGTGATTCATGGGAGAAGAGTTGACTCATTGGAAAAGACTCTGATGCTGGGAGGGATTGGGGGCAGGAGGAAAAGGGGACGACAGAGGATGAGATGGCTGGATGGCATCACTGACTCGATGGATGCGAGTCTGAGTGAACTCCGGGAGTTGGTGATGGACAAGGAGGCCTGGCGTGCTGTGATTCATGGGGTTGCAGAAAGTTGGACATGACTGAGCGACTGAACTGAACTGAACTGATACCTTAAAACAAGGCCCCAGGAACTCATGCTTCCTAATCCTCCTGCCTTGCTAGACATCTTGGGAAGGCTTCTAAGCAGCCACAATGACACTCCAGAGCTAAGTCTAGTTTTTTTCCCAAGACTCAGGGTCTTGGATAGACACTCCTGGTGGCTCAGAGGTTAAAGCGTCTGCCTCCAACCCAGGAGACCAGGGTTCAATCCCTGGGTCAGGAAGATGCTCTGGAGAAGGAAATGATAACCCACTCCAATATTCTTGCCTGGAGAATCCCATGGACGGAGAAGCCCAGTAGGCTACAGTCCACGGGGTCGCAAAGAGTCGGACACGACTGAGCGACTTCACTCACTCACTCAAGTACAATGACAAGAAATGTAACACACGATACCTTTCATTCAAGCGGGTAAATCAAAACAAAAAATAACAACAAATGAATCCCAATGTAAGATGATTTATAGTTGCATGACAAAATTTCTCAGACAGGAGGGAAATCAAGATGGCACAAATTTGGGCAATCAATCCATGTGAAGGAAGCTGGGAATTCTGAAATATGTATAATATTGAATATAAAGACTTGGGAACATGGGCATGGCTGGAGAAACAGTTTAACATTTGGGATTGTGAGAGAGAAAGTTGGACAGAACTGGTCAGATCAGATTTGAGTTTATTTTATAGGCAAAAGGTAGTTACTGGGAGTTTGTCATAATGGGATCACACATATTAGATATTGGGATTACATACATATTGGGATTGGCAGAAGGGATTGGAGATAGATGAAACATTGATTTCTTGTGGTCCCAGTAGAAGCTATGGGACTTCCCTGGTGGACTAGTGGTTAAGACTGTGTTTCCACTGCAGAGGGCACAGATTCAATCCCTGGTCTGGGAACTAAGATCTCTGCAGGCCATGAGAGGCAGCAAAAAAAAATTAAATAAATAAATAAACCCAGATAGAAGCAGTAAGCAACTGAGCTTGGATGAAAAACAATGATGTTGGAGATAAAGAGACAGATGGAAGGAAAATTGCAAAATACGAGTTGGCATAACTTCTCTCTCCGTTTTGTTTTGTTTTGTTTTGTTTGCCACTTACTTCTTCTTTCTGATCTTTTACCCTGAAATCTTCAGGCCAACAGTCTTCCCCTATCAGTTTTCTGTCCTCCCTGCACAGGAAGAGATAAGTTAGTTTCATATTCTTTTTCTTCTAAATTTGCCGGCTAAAATCAATTGAATCAGAACTAGAGTTCAGACTTCTTTTAAAATATAGAACAGAAACATTATTTGAAATCTGATTATAAAATAATATTGCAGATTGAAATTTTGTTTACCTAAGTGTGAACTATACAATTGATTCTTTTCTCCAAATTATTTAAATTTTAGAAGTGATAAAAGTTAGGTCAAATTTTTTAAAAAACGGTGCATCTTTTACTTTTATAAGGTTCAAATGTCAAATTTCTGCCAAAACATTCTATAATGAGACTAATATTTCTGCATAAATCACAAACAGTTAATAGCCATGTCTAGTAATGGTAATTACACTGTTGTACGAATTTTCAACATCAATCAACTTACTGATGTAACATCAATGACATCAAAAAGATGTGACATTTTTATTCTCAAAATCTCCCAGAGGCAAAGTTATATTACACTCAAAACTATCAAGGGGCCAGAACACAGTGACTGGTGCAATTTATCCCTGATATGCCGCAAAGGCAGATGGAACACATAACCCTCCAAGTTTATCTCAAAATTATATGGCTGCCTTTGACAAAGGCTCTAAACCTGGAGACCTCCGCTCACTCAACAAATTAATGCCCAGCCTAAATACCAAAGAATGATTCTACAGCACCTTACATAAGTAAAGTATTAGGTCAAGTAAAGAGAGTAAAGGACATAAACATAAGATAGGGCTTCTCTGGTGGCTCATACACCTACAATGAAGGCGACTGCCAGCAACGCAAGAGACCCAGGTTTGTTCCCTGGGTTGGGAAGATCACTGAAGAAGGAAATAGCAACCCACTCCAGTATGCTGGCCCGAGAAATTCCATCAACAGGGGAGCCTGGCAGGCTGCAGTCCATGAGGTCGCAAGAGTCGGACATGACTTAGTGACTAAACCACCACCACCACCATACCTTAGAGAACCTGTTTCCTTCAGAGCATCAGAAAACCTTTATGAACAAAAAACATTATTTAAGTTCATCAATTTCTTTTGTCTCCTGTCACTTGGAGAAAGAGAGAGCAGAGTAGGGAAACTTGAAGAAATAGACAAGAGATTCTCCTTACTAAGTCTTAAAAAGAAGTAGTTGGCTTTGTGAAAACTGGGGTAAAGGTAAATATACAACAGAAGAAAGGATGGCTGTTATCAACAAAAATAGTTAGAAATGGAGAAACTAACAGGAAAACTTCAGATGGGAGCATACCACGAAATATTAAAATAGGATGATAAATATGATAATCCTGCCTGTTTGGAGAGAATGCCTCTTCATCCTTTTCCACTCCTGATGTTTTCTTTCATGTGGAGAAAACCTCCATTAAATAACATCATTGGCCTTTGTCTTCCTCATTACTTACTGTTCGAAAGGAAGACGGAATGATTTTTCTGATTATTGAGTTGGCAGCTAGAAATGGGAATGTGTAACTCTTTCCCTTTGTGGTTTTTTCCTACTTATGAGCTGTCCACAAGGATCACACTTCTGCTCTGTTTCTCCATGCTATAACTGTTACAGCATGTTTTTCATGGGGGAAAAAAAAATTGTCCATACTGACTTATTCTGATGAGGAAGAATGAAGAAGCATCGTCTCCAAACAGGCAGGATTTGTATAATTCTCAGCCTTTCCCCAAAGCTACCACGACACCTGAATGCAAGTGATTAATAAAGTTTAAATGAATTAATAGATAGGTGTTCCATGGTGCATCTGTTCTTTAAATGTTGCTCTAAATGGAAAATAGTAAAATTTAATGATTGTAATAGCCAGAGTAGGTTTCCCTGCCAGCTCAGCAGCAGAGAATCTACCTGCAATGAAGGAGATGCAGGTTTGATCCCTAATCTGAGAAGATTTTCACTGGAGAAGGAAATGACAACCCACTCTAGTGTTCTTGTCTGAGAAATTGCATGGATAGAGGAGCCTGGCAGGCTATAATTCATGAAGTCACTAAAGAGTCAGACATGATTTAGCGACTAAACAACAATAGACAGAGTATAATTATTTGATCTCAGTACTATACAGGAAATAACAACTGATGCAATCTATCTCTTACAACTGAACTATACACTTAGTTGAGCAAAACATACACTCAATGTCTTATTCATCTGGGGGCTGACTAACAAGATTAAAAACATAAAACCCCAAAAGATACATAAAGTCATCACTTGGGGGGGAACAGGTGAGATCAGACTTATCTTAGGAGATTTTGAGCAAGTTCTAATATCTTGTCAAACCAAGCATATAGAAAGATAACTAACATAAATCGCCATCCATGTGGGGCTTCTATTCAGTTACCACCACCCCCTCCCTGCGGGGCACACTACAGGGTTCCTGGGACACCAGTGTGAACAGGACAGAAGTGACCCTGTCCGCGGGCCTCCCTGACTCCGGCCACCATGTATTCAGGGCTTTGTGGAACCCTTGCTTTTCACCAGCAGGCAAGAAATGTATTTTACTCTGTGTATGGAAGGTTGCCGTCTGAAAAGCCATTGATGTCATATACCATATTCATAGAATTAAAGGGGGGGTAAAACACATGGTCATCACAATGGATGCAGAAAAGATTTGGTAAATCTAATACTCATTCATAATGAAAACTCTCAATAATCTAGAAACGAAGGGGAGCTTCCTCAAGCTGAAAAAGGACGTCTGTGAAAAAATCAGAGCTAACATCATACCTATAGGTGAAAAACTGAATGTTTGCCCCTATGACCAGGATGAAGAAAAACTTTATTACTAACAGTCTCAAACTGGAAACAACTCTAATGTCCATCAAGACATGAAGGGCTAAACAAACAGTGGCGTACTCAGACAATGTAAGACTACACAACAGTGAACAAAGGCAAGCACACTGCTACATGCAACACCATGAAAGAATCTCAGAAACTTTACCTTCTATGTTAGCAGTGGTGGCATGAGCCTATTAAAGCCTCTCTCACCCAAAGAATACAGCTAAACATCTTAGAATACAAGAGCAACTATGAAGGACTCTTAAGATGCAAAGAGCAACAGAGAGCTGAGAGATGGAAGGAAAAGTCTGAAGAAAGAAAAGCACAGTAATAAGTGTTCTGATCATTTTCCTTTTACTTTCTCTCTCACAATGAATGGTTCAAAAGTCCTAAAGCTGTACAATAGACACAGACAACAAAGGCTCCTGAAACACTCTGCTTTTGCTGGTCAGAAGATCGGGGAATGGGACACTTGTGGAGCCAGTGTGTAGGGAAAAGAAGACAGTGCCTATTTTTCATTTTTCTTTTCTTCTTCAAATCTGTTTTCTTTTTCGGTATTTCCCAGAGGCCAACTCCAGTCATGGAGTTGCAGTGTAGCAGCAGCAACAACAGAAGAACCTAAAACTCCATTGGAAAACCTACATCGTTGGCCAGAAGGACCAAGGAAAAGGACCAGTGTGAATTGGAGAATATTGGGGGAAATTCTGGAATTGAAAGAATTCTGATGAATGAGTCAAAGGCAATCCAGGTCTCGCTAGTCAATCTGAGCATGTGCAGAACAGGTCCAAAAGAGCAGAGCAAAAGATCCGAAAGCTGAACTGCAATATAAGGCAGCCTTGGAGTCCTAGACTAACGCCTGACAGACGTCTGTGCAGACCAGGCTGAGAACAGTGTAACAGGGACTTTGCAAGCTAAACTGCTCTATGAAACATTTCCTGAGTTCCAGACTAAGCTCTGAGTAGCTCAGCATGGAACAGACTCAAACAACATAACAGAAGGTTTGAAAACTGAACACACATTGAGATCACTGTCCACAAATGAAGAGAAAGAACTTGAGATCAGACCCTAAATGGTCTGGTTGCCTCCTAATGCAAGGGATCAACAGTCTCCAGATGATGTTAGCCAGCCAAAATCTCAACAACATAATATTCAAAATGCCCAGGGTACAATCTAAAATCACCTATCATTCAAAGAACCATGAAACCATGACCAGCTCTCAAAGGAAAAGAAACTTAACAGATGCCAGCACCAAGATAATTAATACACTGTGTTAGAAGGACCAGACAAGCAGTAAAACAGCTGTGACAACCAAGCTTATTGTGGGAATGATAAGCACTATTGAAATGAATGGGGAAATAGAGGCTTTCTTCGGAGAAATACAAATGAAAATAGCAAATAAAAATCTGAGAGAATAAAAACCACAATATCTGAAATAAAATTTTACTGGATGGGCTCAATAGTCAAAAGAATACCGAAAGCAAAAAAAAAAAAAAGATTGATGATGAAAGAAACTAAGAGGATTAATGGCCAGCAGATCTGCTCTGAAGAAAGGCTAAAGAATGGTCTGCAAGTTGATGGAAAATGATTCCACAGAGAAACATGGAACTTTGGGAATGAAGGAAGAGCAACAAGGCATGGAAAATATCTTAGTAAACATATGTTTTTATCCTCCTAATATTTTAAATATGTATGAGTGTTAAAATCAAGATTTATAGCACTGGTTGGGTTTTTTTAAAGTTCAAATATTTCAATGTGTATAAATACAACATAAGTAGGAAGGGATAAAGAACCTAAATGATTTTTTAAAATTCTACATTTTACTATAAGTGGTAAAATGTTATTCTTACTAGACTGTGAAATGTTAAATGTGATTAATATAAATCATAAAGCAACTCAATAAATAGGATATTTAGCCAGAAATCTAAAAGGTTAAAGAAGATAGAATATAGAAAAATTCAAATAAGCCAAAAGAATGCAAGAGAGGGAGAACAAAGAAATATAAAACAATGTAGGAACACAGAACACAAATAATAAATGTTAACCCTAAATTTGAATTTAGCAATAATTACACAACACGTAAAAGGTAGAAACATACCATTTAAAAGACAGACATTGTCAGATTAGATAAAAAATATAAGATCCAATTATACTTTGACTACAAAAAGGTATAATTGTAATTATATTTAGAGGCTAAAATACAGAATAAATAGATATCATACAAACTAATCCATGTATTAATATCAGACCACATTCACTTCAGAGCAAAGACATTTACCAAGAATAAAGGAATAAAGAGAATAATAATAAAATTTGTCAACTCATCTTGAGAACATACAATTTTATACATGTATGCACAAAACAATAGAGCTCCCAAATACATGAAGTAAAAACTAACCAACATGGTAAAAGAAAAAAGAAAAATCCACAATTATAGCTGGAATTGCTTTTTAGCCTCTTGGCTAAGATCAAGCGTAGTACAGTTAGAGAATTTCAGCTAAGTCACTTCAGTTGTATCCAACTCTTTGAGACCCCATGGACTGTAGCCCACTGGGCTCTTTGTCCATGGGATTCTCCAGGCAAGAATGCTGGAGTGGGCTGCCATGCCCTCCTCCGGGGATCTTCCTGATGCAGGGATCAAACCTCAGTCCCTTGGGTCTTCTGCATGGGCAAGCAGGTTTTTCACCACAGTGCCACCGGGGAAGCCGGTGACATTAATGCTCTATAATTGTTAGAACAAGCAGACCCAGAGTCAGCAAGGTTATAAAACACCCGAACAACTCTCTCAATCAGCTTGACCTATTTTATATTTATAGAATCCCATCTAATGACAGCATAATTCACCTTGGTTTCTATTGGAATTTGATACTCAACAACATTAATTACATTCTGTCACTACAGAAAAAGCAAGCAACAAAAAATAAAACCTTAACAAATTTGGAAAAATTGAAATGATACAAAATATGTTTTCTGAATGAAAACTATTAAACTAAATATCAAAAATGCTGCTGCTGCTAAGTCACTTCAGTCATCTCTGACTCTGTGCTACCCTGTAGACGGCAGCCCATCAAGCTCCCCCATCCCTGAGATTCTCCAGGCAAGAACAGTGGAGTGGGTTGCCATTTCCTTCTCCAATGCATGAAAGTGAAAAGTGAAAGTGAAGTTGCTGGGTTGTGTCTGACTCTTCACGACCCCATGGACTGCAGCCTACCAGGCTTCTCCACAAAAAATAAAACCTTAACAAATTTGGAAAAATTGAAATGATACAAAATATGTTTTCTGAATGAAAACTATTAAACTAAATATCAAAAATGCTGCTGCTGCTAAGTCATTCAGTCATCTCTGACTCTGTGCTACCCTGTAGACGGCAGCCCATCAAGCTCCCCCATCCCTGAGATTCTCCAGACAAGAACAGTGGAGTGGGTTGTCATTTCCTTCTCCAATGCATGAAAGTGAAAAGTGAAAGTGAAGTTGCTGGGTTGTGTCTGACTCTTCGCGACCCCATGGACTGCAGCCTACCAGGCTTCTCCGTCCATGAGATTTTCCAGGCAAGAGTACTGGAGTGGGTGGCCATTGCCTTGTTTATAAAAATTCCCACATATCTTGAAATTTTAAAACACATTTTAAACAACTAATATATAAAAGCAGAAGCCTCAAAAGAGTTAGAAAGCTTTGGAAGTGAATAATAGTGAAAATAAAATACATCACAATTTGTGGGATACAGCTAAAACAATGCTCTGAAAAAAAATGCTTACAGTATTAAATACTCACATGAGAGATATCAAGTCTCAAAAAACAATCTCACTTTACACCCAAACTAGCAAAATAAGGAAAAAAATAAACACAATAAGCAGAATTCAATACTTTGGCCACCTAATGCTGGGAAAGACTGAGGGCAGGAGGAGAAGGAGGCGACAGAGATTGAGACGGTTGGGTGGCATCACTGACTCACTGGACATGAGCTTGAGCAAACCCCGGAAGACAGTGAAGGACAGAGAGGCCTGGTGTGCTGAAGCCCATAAAGTTTGACATGACTTAGTGACTGAACAACAATTATACTAACTCTGTTGAAACATGAGTCTTCTCGTATTAATATGAAGTATATGAATAGTTTTTACCTCATAGACTTATTGGTACTATCCTGTGGTCATTATTGACACATATACAGAAAACAGTGTAAGTTCATTGTAAGGATAACAGTTTACTGTGAAACAGGAAAACCGACTGTGCCAACGTGAGGTTTCAACATAATCAAGCATCCACAAAAGTGAGAGTCCCAGTCTCTTAATAAGTCTTCAAGTATTCAGAACAAAACTGTAAACCTAATAAAATATTTTAGCTATTTTATACTTGCATGATCCAAATTTAAAAAAAAAAAAATCTGAGTCTAAAACTGTATTTTATCTAGGCCCAAGAAGGTGGAAAAGAAATACAGATTTCATTACAAAATGCTGCTTTTGTGGTTTTTTCTACATTGATGATTTTCCAAAGTGCAATCTCTCAGGATGACCTGCTTTAACCTTATGGCCATCCAGAGGCATAAGAATCTATCAGATTTTTAAAACCTGCCTTCATTAAAATATACCCTATTTAAAACAAATCCCACTCTCCCTAAGGAATTACAACCCTGAGTTTTAATCTTCACAGTTGAGACTCCTATTTAACAATTCAGCAAAAACATTTCATAACCAGACTGCTTTTAAGAAATGATTAAAAATTGCAACTTCATTATTAAATTTCAATTCAGTCTTCTATATTTCTTTTTGTTATATGTTCTTTCTAATTTCTTTTTTATTGAAATATGGTTGGCATACAATATTGTGTTAGCTCCACGTGCGCTAGTGCTTTGACATTTGCATACATTATGCAATGATCACCAGGAAAAATCTAATAATCATCTGTCCCCATACAAAGTTATTACAATATTATTGACAGCATTCCTTATGCTATATATTACATCCTTGAGGGGCTTCCCAGGTGGCTCAGTAGTAAAGAATTCTGCCACGAAGGAGACCTAAGTTCGATCCCTGGGTCGGGAAGATTCCCTGGAGGAGGAAATAGCAAACCACTCCAGTATTCTTGCCTGGGAAATCCTATGGATAGAAGAACCTGGCAGGCTACAGTCTATGGGGTCACAGAAGAGTTGGACATGACTGAGAGACTAAACAGCAAGTAAAATTTACCCCTGATATATTACATCCTTGTGGCATTTATTACATTAACTAGAGATTGGTACTCTCTCAGTTCCCTTCACTGATTTCACCTGCTCATCTTCCTCCTGGCTAACACTCGTTTCTTCTCTGTAATCATGAGCCTGTTTTTGTTTTGTTTGTTTTGTTAGATTCCACACGTAAGTGAGATCATGCTTATCTGCCTGGTCTGACTTACTTCACTCAGCATAGTGCCCTGTAGATTTACCTTCTAGGTTCATGTTTCACTTTGTCTGACTTATTTCACTCAGCATAATGCCCTCTAGATTCATTTTCTAGTTTCATATTTCATTTTATTTATTATTCATTCATGCAGTGACTCTGATTTTAACAACTGTAATAGACCAGGCACTGCTTCTGATATTCGTAATATAGTAAAGAAGAAGATAACAGTTTAGTGAAGCAGATCAATACAGAAATACTTAGAATGAAGTATGGGAAGTGCTCTGCCATGTATAGGCATGAGGGCCACTGGAAGCAGATGAAGATAAGTTTTATCCCAAAGTGGAGGAAGAATTCTTAGTAGAGATATTTAAGTTGAGCTTTTAAGGATTTGGTCAAGTGAAGAAGCTCATGCAGGGCATTCTGGGATGATACAGAAGATAAGCAAAAGGCATCGAACTTTAAGAAAATCTTTGGAGGAAGTACCTAGACATAGTTCAGCAAAGCTAGAGCACTGTATGGCATTAGGAAACAGCAAGACAAGCAAAGGCCAGATCAACGCAGGATAAAGACTTGGATTTTATCCTGAAGGTTATGGGAGGCAATGGAATGATCTAATCAGATTTACATCGTGGGAAGATCACTTAATAGACAAAAGACTAATAAATTGAATTCTGCACTGTTTCAACGGAGAAATGATTTAATTCTAAAGCAAGACAAAGGCAGGGAAGATGGAGATGAGGATCACTACTAGAATTATATAAGGGGTGTAACTAATAGGACTTAAGGGCGGGCTGCATGTGATTGCAGGTAAGGTGAGGGAAAAAGGTAGAGAAAAGATTCAAGGATGATCCTACGTTTCTGACCTGAGTATCTGGTCAATGTCCACCCTATTAACAGAGTAAACACACTCTGAAGTGGACTTGATGAAAAGCCTAAGTTCAGTTTTGTCCAGATTTAGTTGTGTTGTCTGTGCAGCATCAAAGGCAGATGTCTAAGAGGCATTTGGGCACTGGCTACACGGAAGCCTAAGCACGAGATCTGCAATCAGCTGATTCATGTTAGTTGTAGTATTCTGAGTTGCTGCGATATTGGATTTCTAATTAAAAAAAAAAAACCACATTTTGTCTCCATCCCCCTTTCTGCCACAGAGCTCCTAAAACCCTTAGAATTTTCTAAGTATTGAGTGATAAATGTGTCTCTTGTTTTGTTAATGAGATGACTTTAGGAATGCTGCTAAGGCTGGGGGATGGTTGTTAGAAGGGAATGGAATTTGGATCAATCACCAATGACCAATGATTAAAACAATTATATCTATGTAAGTGTGCGTGCTCAACTGGGTCCAACTTTATGAGATCCCACGGACTGTGTGGCCCACCAGGCTCCTCTGTCCATGAAATTCTTCAGAAGGCATCTGGGCACTGGCTACACGGAAGCCTAAGCACGAGATCTGCAATCAGCTGATTCATGTTAGTTGTAGTATTCTGAGTTGCTGCGATATTGGATTTCTAATAAAAAAAAAAAAAACACATTTTGTCTTCATCCCCCTTTCTGCCACAGAGCTCCTAAAACCCTTAGAATTTTCTAAGTATTGAGTGATAAATGTGTCTCTTGTTTTGTTAATGAGATGACTTTAGGAATGCTGCTAAGGCTGGGGGATGGTTGTTAGAAGGGAATGGAATTTGGATCAATCACCAATGACCAATGATTAAAACAATTATATCTATGTAAGTGTGCATGCTCAACTGGGTCCAACTTTATGAGATCCCACAGACTGTGTGGCCCACCAGGCTCCTCTGTCCATGAAATTCTTCAGGTAAGAACACCAGAGTAGGTAACCATTCCCTTCTCCAGAGCATCTTCCCAACCCAGGGGTCAAACCCAGGTCTCCCAACATTTCAGGTAGGTTCTTTACCATCTGAGTGACTCCATAGAAAGCCAAGAGGGTAGGGTTTGGAGAGCTTCCAGGTTGGTAAGCCCATGGAGACTAACAGAGAATACCACCCTCAAAGAGAGTCGAGAAGTCCCATGCCCTTTCCCCACGCCTTGCCAAATACATCTGTTCCATCTGGCTGTTGCTGAAACAACCAGTCATCTACTAAGTAAAATGTTTCTCTGAGTTCTGTGAGCCACTCTAGCAATTAATAAAAGGAAGGTTCTCTGACTTACAGCCATTTTTCAGAAGTACGAAAACAACCTGGACTTGCCTCTGGCATCTGAAGTCCAAAGAGGAAGTTGTAGAGATGGTCATACTGCATGGAGTAAGTCAAACAGAGAAAGACAAGTATCATGCGATATCGCTTGTAGGCGGAATCTAAAATAATGGTACAAATGAACTTACGTACAAAAGGAAATAGGATCACAGATGTAGAAAACAAACCTATGGTTACCAAGGAGGAATTGGGGAAAGGATAAATGGGGAGACTGGAACTGCACTTCTACATATAAAATAGATAACTACAAAAGACCTACTGTCCAGCACAGGGAACTCTACTCAATACCCTCTAATGGTCTATTTGGGAAAAGAATCTAAAAAGGAGCGGATATGTATATATGTATAACTGAATCACTTTGCTGTACCCCTGACACTAACACAACATTGTGAATCAACTGTACTTCAATAAAAATTTAAAAATAAATACATCGTTTACAGTTTTTAAAAAATGGAAAAGCAAGTGTAACGCATACAAGATTAATAAAAATTCCCCTGCTACTTTTTAAGCCTAAAAATCCATTGTATGCTAATAAGGAAAATTTAAAATACAGCAATAAAACAAAAGGGATTATTGGAACTCCTAATTTGTAATCGGTTGGTAAGAAGTAGAAGTGATGACGTGCATTTGCAACTGATGTTGAAAGTGGCTGTGGGGGACTGAACTCTTCACTCGTGGCATCGGATGCTCATTCCCAGTAGATGTCAGAGGTGCTTGATGGTGTAGGGGGAAGACACTGGGACCAGGTCCAGAACCCAAATGATTGGTGAGATTCCCCAGGGAAAAAAGTACAGAAAGAGAGAAGAATATGGCCAAGGAAAACAGGACAGCAGATAAAGAATCGATAGAGAAGAGCTGATGAAGTTTATTAACAATAATGCCTAGAGATGGGGGAGGAATGGAACTCTGGAAATGAAAGGGGAGAGATTTTAAGAAGAAAGTCATCAACACTATCAAGTGCAAAGTCCAGAAGATAAAGATTGAGAAGCTGTCCATTTAAGGTTAGCAACTAAGCAATCATTCCCAAGAGCAGATTTAATGGGATATTGGAAAAGGGAGACTTATAGAAACAAAAAATGAAAGTAGGATCATGAAACAGAGATTGAGTTAAAGTTACTCTTCCAAAAACTGGATTGAGAAAGTAAAGACATAGATATAGTTAGAGGATGATAAAGAGTTAGAAATATTTTTCAGCTATTTATAGCAGCTTTATTATAATTGCCAAAAACAGGAAGTGACCAAGATGTCCCTCAAAAGATGAGTGAATAAATAAGCTGTGGAAAACCTATACAATGTAATTTTTTAAAGTATACTTGATTTACAAAATTATATTGGTTTCAGGTTTACAAAATGGTGATTCAATGTTTTTTATAAAATATACCCCATTTAAAGTTACAAAACATTGAGCATATTCTCTTGTGCTGTATAATATATCCTTGTAGCTTATTTATTTTATACATAGTAGTTTGTACCTCTTAATTCCCACCCCTATTTTGCTCCTTTCCCCTTCCTTCTATCAGTTCATTTCAGGTTAGTTGCTCAGTTATGTCCAGCTCTTTGTGACCCCATGAACTGCAGCATGCCAGGCTTCCTTGTCCATCACCAACTCCTGGAGCTTGCTCAAACTCACGTCCATCGAGTCGGTGATGCCATCCAACCATCTCATCCTCTGTCATCCCCTTCTCCTCCTGCCTTCAATCTGTCTCAGCATCAGGGTCTTTTCAAATGAGTCAATTCTTCTCATCAGATGGCCAAAATATTGGAGCTTCAGCTTTAGCATTAGTCCTTCCAATGAATATTCAGGACTGATTTCCTTTAGGATTCACAGGTTTGGTCTACTTGCAGTCCAAGGGACTCTCAAGAGTGTTCTCCAACACGACAGTTCCCTCTATACACAAACCTCTAGTTTGTTCTCTGTATCTGTGAGTCTGTTTTTGTTTGCTCATATGCATCCATGTCTTAGATCCCACACATAAGTGATAACATAAGAGTATTTGTCTTTCTCTGCCTGGCTCATTTCACCAAGCATACCTTCCAGGTCCATCCATGTTGCTGCAAATGGCATTACTTCATTCTTTTTATGGCTGAGCAGTATTCCATTGTATACATGCATACCTCCTCATCTTTATCCATTCATCTATTGATGAGCACTTAGGTTGTGTCCATATATTGGCTATTATAAATAAGGCTGCTATGAACACTGAGTGCACATATCTCTTCTACTTAAGTGTTTCCACTTCTCCTGACATATACCCAGGAGTGGAATTGCTGGATCCTATGGTAGTTCTATTTTTAAATTTTTGAGGAACCTCCCTACTGCCTTCCATAGTGGCTGTTCAGTTCAGTTCAGTCACTCAGTCGTGTCCGACTCTTTGTGACCCCATGAATCACAGCACGCCAGGCCTCCCTGTCCATCACCAACTCCTGGAGTTCACTCAGACTCACGTCCATCGAGTCGGTGATACCAGTTTACAAATCCATCAACAGTGCACTCGGATTGCCCGTCCTATGCATCTCTTGTCTTTCTGATGATAACCATTCTGACAGAGGACTTCCCTAGTGGCTCAGAGGGTAAAGAATCTGCCTCTAATGCAGGAGACCCAGGTTTGACCCCTTGGTTAGGAAGATCCCCTGGAGAAGTGAATGGCAACCCACTCTAGTATTCTTGCGTGGACAATTCCATGGACAGAAGAGCCTGGAGAGCTACAGTCCATGAGGTCACAAAGAGTTGGACATGACTGAGTGACTAACACACACAGATACACACACATTCTGACAGATGTGAACTGGTATCTTGTTGTGGGTTTTTTTAAAATTAATTTATTTTTTAATTGAAGGATAACTGCTTTACAGAATTTTGTTGTTTTCAGCAAAATATCAACATGAATCAGCCATAGGTATACACATGTAGTTTTGATTTCAAGTATCTGCCTGATGGTTAGCAATGCTGAGCACCTTTTCATATGCCTACTGATCATCTGCAATGTCTTCTGGAAAGTCACAATTTTAAAATTATTTTTAATGGAATATATTTATGAGTACAAAGAGGAAACCATTTGCTAGGGAACATTTTCCTGACAATTTCTGTCCACGTAACAGACTGCAATTCATGAACACTTATTCACTTCAACACAGAAAAGACACACAGAGCCTGTGGTATGACACAACACAGAGATGCTGTGACGTGAACCCAGCATCTCACAGGAGCCCACGGTGTCCACTTACTGGGCAAATGTCACCCAGCACCTCTTCTCCCCAGGCAGGGCTGGTGGGGGGCATCTTACACATGAAAACCTGAAGACAAACCCTAACACTCCTGGGGGAAATGGGAATCTAAAGGAATAACTGTCATCCAGAACCCTTTTGGAAACTTCATTAGATGAGCCATTTCCCAGCCACAAGATGTATCTATCAGGGAGGGGTGTCTGTCTTGATTTAGAATGGCTTCTCACAGGTACCCCCAAAAGCCCCTTCCTGAGCCATGGTGCCTACAAGCATGCTGTTGGAGCAGCAGGTCGTCCAGATGGCCCCACACAGCCCTGTGGGCTCCTTCCCATCACAGCTCCGTTTCCGTCTCTGACTTTCCATCTACCAACTGTCCAAATCCCAGTTTTTCCCAGGATTCTTGTGCCATCAGCTGCCTCTCCATCCTGCACTTAAATAATCTTGCGATTTCTGTGCAAAGCAGTTTCAAAATTGTTTTTCCTGAGACACTTCACAAATTTCTCTCTGAAGATTTTACATTCACCAAAGTGATCAAGCAGGAAGTGGCCCTTACCTAGGGGCCATGGCTGGAAGTTCCTGGATCTGAAGTTCATGGCCATTGACATGACAGCAGTGCCCAGAGTCCAAGAATTTATTTCTAAATAGGAGAGACTGCACGCTAGTATAGTAATGCTCTATTTCTGCTTTATTCACTATATCAATGCCTTTGACTGAGTGGACCACAATAAACTGTGGAAAATTCTGAAAGAGATGGGAATAACAGACCACCTGACCTGCCTCTTGAGAAACCTGTATGCAGGTCAGGAAGCAACAGTTAGAAGTGGACATGGAAAAACAGATTGGTTCCAAATAGGAAAAGGAGTATGTCAAGGCTGTATATTGTCACACTGCTTATTTAACTTATATGCAGACTACATCACAAGAAACGCTGGGCTGGAAGAAGCACAAGCTGGAATCAAGATTGCCGGGAGAAATATCAATAACCTCAGATATGCAGATGACACCACCCTTATGGCAGAAAGTGAAGAGGAACTCAAAAGCCTCTTGATGAAAGTAAAGAGGAGAGTGAAAAAGTTGGCTTAAAGCTCAACATTCAGAAAACGAAGATCATGGCATCTGGTCCCATCATTTCATGGGAAATAGATGGGGAAACAATGGAAACAGTGTCAGACTTTATTTTTTTTGGGCTCCAAAATCACTGCAGATGGTGATTGCAGCCATGAAATTAAAAGACGCTTACTCTTTGGAAGGAAAGTTATGACCAACCTAGATAGCATATTCAAAGGCAGAGACATTGCTTTGCCAACAAAGGTCCATCTACTCAAGGCTTTGGTTTTTCCAGTAGTCATATATGGATGTGAGATTTGGACTGTGAAGAAAGCTGAGCACCGAAGAATTGATTCTTTTGAACTGTGGTGTTGGAGAAGACTCTTGAGAGTCCCTTGGACTGCAAGGAGATCCAACCAGTCCATTTTAAAGGAGATCAGCCCTGGGTGTTTTTTGGAAGGAATGATGGTGAAGCTGAAACTCCAGTACTCTGGCCACCTTATGTGAAGAGTTGCCTCATTGGAAAAGACTCTGATGCTGGGAGGGATTGGGGGCAGGAGAAGAAGGGGATGACCGAGGATGAGATGGCTGGATGGCATCACGGACTCGATGGACCTGAGTCTGAGTGAACTCCGGGAGTTGGTGATGGACAGGGAGGCCTGGCGTGCTGCAGTTCATGGGGTCACAAAGAGTTGGACACGAGTGAGCGACTGAACTGAACTGAGGAGGGACTGAGTGTGTTGGTTAAAGACTATCAGGGATGCATTGAGAGACTGCTGAGAGAAGAGATAAATGGTGGAATGCAATCTCTGAGAAAGTTAGAGACAGGAGGTACAAATGGGGACCAGAATAGTGGTACACTGTATAGGAATATTTGCCCATTGAGACGTTAGAATGGAAGAGGGAGAGGAGAGAAGACCAAAACTGTGATGAGGAGTTCCCTGACTACCTCTAACTTTTCTGAGTAGGAGATGAAATTAGAATAGTTGAGGATAGAGGATAGTCAGGGGTCTTAGTCTGAATGAGAGTTACAAAGATAATACGGTGAATGGAAATAGAAACACATGGAAAGACTGACTGACAACTTTGAAAATCAAGCTGTGATCAGAGACCGGGAATTTGTAGTGGTCTTAATTCACATTATTTCCTGTTGTTTGACTTTACTCTGATGGTGCTCAGAAACGTAGAAGAAATTGCAAATAAGGTGAGGTATAAACGCTTGGGGTGCAAAGCTTTTCTTGACAGGACAAGAGGACAATAATGATTAAAGTATTAGTGAACTATCAACATCAATATGTTTTTCCATAAATTCCCCATAAGTAATTTTCCTGGAATAGTAACACTGACATGTTCCCTACCCACTTTTTCAGCATACCTGAAATGCCAGATAAACTTTCTAAACAAGAACTACGTTAGGAAATGTAGTTGACACAAATGAAAAGTTTAACATTAACTCTGAGTAGGAACACCAGTAAACAGACCTCCTTCCCTGTTTCATATAGAAATATATAGACAGTTCATTCAGAGGGTTCAGGTGGTGTATGAGTCTTGATGATAGCCATCCGTGGTCTTCGAAAAGGTTCCGAAAAGAAAGAGAATGTGTTTGATGCCTTTGCAGAAATGTTAAGTCTAGGATGATAGGGAGCTGGATTCTTAAGGCCACCCCTCATGACAGAAGAGTAGCGTGCTGATGGATTGGATGTCCCAAGCCCTTCTAAGGATGCCAGTCCTGGGCTTAATGACCCCAAGCTCACTATAAGCAATAGGACTAATTGGCTCCAAAACCTCTACCCTCATTTCTCTATGTATCCTCAATCAAAAGTGACAGGTGATAACATCTGTTGACCTGAAACAAATAGATTGCCAGATATTTTTCTAGCAAAGATGGGTTTATTCAAGATCAGCAGAAAATTGCTGTTCGGTATCTGTGACCAAGAAGACCCACATGAAAGTTACTGAACAGCTAGGGAAAGCGAACTCTTACACAGAGGGAAAGGAAGTTGGGAGGGTTGCAGTAAGCAGAGAGTCCAGGGCTTTTCGCTGGCTGAGTCTTGCCAGGGAAGAAGAGGAGTCTTTCTTCTGCCTGTTGGGCTCTGCTATGGTTCCAGAGCATGACAGCTCCCTCTTCCAGGCTCCTGGACTGTATTTAATTGAGGTTTCTGTGTATGAATGTTTAACACATCCTACTCTAAAAATGATCTAAGGAGAGGAGTAGAAATTATTTCTTTCAAGACCTCTGACTCTCTGAACTACTTATGACCCCCATATTTAGTCTGTCCACGATGGAGAGAGAGCAGCTTCATTGGGTCTATTCTGCCACTTCCTTTCTATCTCACAAGTAGCAGTAGCCTTCCTTAGGGATCTCACTGTTTGGATAATTTATGACTGCCATGAAGTTCCACTTTCCTTTCAGTTAGAATGTTGAGCCCATCTTCCAGGCATTTAGATACACCCAAGACAATGTGATCTAAAGAATCTCTGTTGATGTATGTATGTCACCAACTGTGTGTGGGTGAAGGCTTTTTGGTGAGATTTAGAATTCAGAAGGCTTTGATTGATACTCAAAGTGCAGGTTCTTCTTTAATAAAAATAATGAGGGATGAATCACATTAATCTCAAGAGTCCTACGTTCATTCCATTCATTTTACTTGTTCTTACCCACTTTTTCTTTCTAAATAATCAGAACAGAAAAAAGATCTACTGAGCCTGAATGAAGTTTTACTCTCTCCCAAATGCTGGATGATTTATTTTTGGCTTTGCCAACTTCTCTGTGCCAACAGACTTGAATCCTAGGCTATAAAAACATGCTAATCTAAATAAAATGCCACAGGAGGCACCACTGATTCAAGACCTTATGCCTCAGAAAATTTGCTTATAATTCAGCATCACCTCAGTGATCCAGGTTGTTTAGAGAGGATGGACAACCAGAAAGAAGAAGTGAGAAATCAGACTGTGAGAATTTTGTTAAGAAATGTAATTGCTTGCTTTAGAGGGTATAGAATAATTTAGAACACATACCAAGCATTTGCGTTCTGAATAAGCAACCTACAGACGTTAAAGTGTCTGAAAATCACGCTAGAAATCCTGAGACAAAACTATATCTGTCCCTATCTACACATTTAAGGCAAAGACCTTTGAAAGCCCTTTGTCTCCTCTTCTGGGAGACTTTAAGGTATAACAGCTTAGGTATATTAGGGAGCAAGTAATAGTTCTTCCATCTTTTATCACATATTCAATAAAGAAAAGAGGACAGGATGATGGCCCCAGAGAAAGGGCAGGGACTTTCATATGCAAGTAGAAAGCAGCTGAGTCAAGTTATTTGTCTTTCATGGTTTTCTTGAGAGCTTTGCTGATCCATATTCCTCTGGTATGATGTTGAATAGGAACAGTGACAGCATACAACCTTGACTGGCTCTGCATCTTAGAGAAAACTGTAATATCCTTTATTGGCAGAGGTCATTTCTTCCTGTTGCTAGGTTAATAAAGGTTCTTTTTTTTTTTTTTTAATGTGGACTATTTTTTAAGTCTGTATTGAATTTGTCACAATGTTACTTCTGTTTTCTGTTTTGGTTTTTGGCCCCAAGGCATGTGGGATCTTAGCTTCCCTACCAGGGAATGAACCTGTACCCCTGCATTAGACGGTGAAGTCCTAAACACTGAACAGCCAGGGAAGCCCCTGAGGGTTTTTAAAATGCATGCATGTTGAATTCTATCAAATATTTATTTGACATTTGCTGAGATGATCATATGGGTTTTCTTCCTTGGTCTCTGTGGTGACTTTGTAATGTGTCAACATGGCCAGGTTGAACTGTGTTTCCCAGAGGTACATTCTCTAGGTTTCTAGTTAGGGTGAGACACAAAGAAAATATTTTTGCATGACCTTAGGAAGGTGGAAGTGAAACAGCAGTCATTTTGTTTCTTTGCATGGGAGGTTAGGATGGATGCTTTGTCTTCATGTACTTTGCTTGTCTATAGGCTCACTTCATTGGCATGACATTAACAGCCAGGCCCTCCACTCTGCATTTTCACCTGACTCCTCCTTCAACTTCTCTGACTCCTGAGCCAGATGTGTGTTTAACTCCATGACAAAAAAATGCAGCTGCTGCTCCTGCAGGACACCCACATTCTAAGGCCAACATGAGTTCCAGGTCACCCTCTCAAGTTCCAGCTCCTGTTGTGGGTTTCCAGGTTCTCCTGGCTCCTCCTTGCTTTATAAACACCTCTCTTTACTGATATTTATCTGTGGCCTGCCCCGAAGATTTCAAATTTCAGCACCAGACAAAAGCAAAAGTCTTATAGCTATGATTTAACTAGCTCCCACAACTATGTAAAGTCAAATTTATACATAACATGTTTCTTTGCTGTAACTCTGATACAGAATTTGGTGCCAAGAGTGGTACAAAAGGAACAGAATCTTAAGGATGAGTTATATGGATTGGTTCACTTTTCCTAGGCTTTCTGGAATTGGTTACCTAATCTCATCATATGTAAAAATATTGATGACCCTATTTCCAGTGCTGAAGAGGACACTGATCGTCTATGGCATACTATAGCAAAACATTTATTCAAATGATCATCTGTTGACACCTGTCAATAAGAGCTTGTTAGAAGGCAAGACTCTGGATGACCAGTTATTTGCTGTCATACACTTTAGAGAAAATAAGGAGTATATTTAAGGAA
This sequence comes from Aepyceros melampus, assembly GCA_006408695.1. Lineage (NCBI taxonomy): Eukaryota > Metazoa > Chordata > Mammalia > Artiodactyla > Bovidae > Aepyceros > Aepyceros melampus. Next base: position 65,109 of record SJXQ01013171.1, on the reverse strand, counting down.
TGAAAGTGGGGACCTCAGGGCTTTAAATTCCTAGGTTACCTTAGGGACCTAAAATCATCTATGTTTGCCCTAAAAGAAGCTCCTATATCCTAAAGTCTAACCCCTGTAAAAATCTTAGTCTAGGGCCAGGTTTTCTAAAAAGTGAAACCCAATGTGTAATTGGTACCTGGATAACATAACACAAGCTGAATGTTATTGATGTCACGTGGCCTCATTTGTTAAAATTAGGGTATTAACTGGAGGGAATGGGATGCTGAAAATTGGGATGGGAACTTATGGGCAGATTGTGATCAAGCTGCATATCTTGAACCATGAAACCCTAAAATCTGGGGATCCTTCTTCACCATTAGATTTTCCATTCCTGCCTGAAAATCTCTTCTTGACTGAGGAAACTACTTCCCTCCTCTGAGATGGCTGTCTTACACAGCACTGCAAATCTCCTCACACCCCTCCCGCTACTTTTCTTGGCTTCTAGAGTCACACATGAGGAGGTCCCAAAGAAGAAGATTCAAAGTATGGGTCATAAAGAGATGAAACACATACCAAAAAAACTGTATGATTTTTTCAATCTTCTAACTAATAGAAGCTTGAGGAATATGTTTGATAATGTACCTTAAGAGCATGGATCAGGGTGTACAGAATACCAAGATGGACAAGCTGAATTGACTGATGTAAGCTCACTAAGCAAAGATTGTATATGCACTTAGTAGGACTGTGCGGAAGGCAGATGGATCTTAGGCAATAATGGGAGATTATCATAAACATTATCAAGCAAGCACAGCTGCTGTTACAAATGTGGTTTCATTGCCGGGGCAAATCAACACATTCCCTGGTACCCGCTGTACAACTATTGATCTGGTAAATGTTCTATCTTTTTTGGTGTACCTGTTAGTAAAGACCATCCGAAGTAGTTTGTTTTCAGCCGGCATGGCCAGCAATGTATTTTCACTGTTCTATCTCAGGGCTAAATGATCTCTTAACACTGTCATAATTTAGTCTGCAGGAACCTTGATTGCTTTTTCATTCCAACAGAATCATGCTGGTCCATTACACTGATGAAACTGTGCTGATTGCACCCGCTTAGCAGGAGGTAGTGACCGTTCTACACACATTAGTAAAATATTTGCATGCCAGAGAGTAAGAAACAAAACCCCAAAGAAATCAGGAGTCAGCCACAGGAGTAAAATCCCTCTCAGGATGAAAAGCAAGTGGTGGCATCTTTCCCTTTCTAACACTAAAACTGTCTCGTGGACCTTTGTGGATTTTGGAGACCATGTATAATTAATTCCTCTGTGGATTTTGGAGACCATCTACTGAGGGACCTGAAAACTGACACTTTTGTCAGCTAAATAAAATAAAATAAAAGACCCTAAATAAAAGAAGGCTTTATTACAAGTCCTCACTTCCATAAAAGCTATTCCACCACATGAGTTATAGAACCCATCAGATTAGATGATGCTCAAGAATTTTTGAGCTTTCCTAGTGGCTCAAACAGTAAAGAATCTGCCTGCAATGCAGGAGACCTGTGTTCAATCCCTGGGTAGGGAAGATCTCCTGGACAAGGGAATGACAACCCACTCAAGTACAACCTACTCAAGTATTCTCGCTTGAAGAATTCCGTGGAGAGAGGAGCCTGGAGGGCTACAGTCCATGGGGTCACAGAGAGTCAGACATGACTGAGCGACTAACACACAAGTATTACTAGCAGATAAAGATGTTATATGGAGTTTTTGGCAGAATCTTAGAAGTAAATAAAGAGAGCTCTAGTGATTATAGCAAAGCCAAACCATTATTTTTGCATATACTATTCTCTTTTTGAGAGGTAAATTTGGAGCTTTTAACTGGGGCTTTAATAGAGACTGATCACATGACCATGGGACAGCAACTTACCATGTGATCTGAACTGCCAGTCGTGAACTGGATGTTGTCTAACCCAGTGGTCCCCAACCTTTTGGGCACCAAGGACCAGTTTCATGCAAGAAAATTTTGCCATAGACAGGATCATGGTGGAGGGATGGTTTCAGGATGATTCAAGCATATATCTATTGTGCACTTTATTTCTATTATTATTACACCAGCTTTACCTCAGATCATCAGCCATGAGATCCCAAAGATTGGGGACCCCTGGTCTAACCCACCAAAACAGAAAGTTGAGCATGAACTCCATCATAAAATGGAAGTGGTATAGATGAAATTGGGCCTCCCTGGTGGCTCAGACAGTAAAGAATCAGCCTGCCATGCAAGAGACCTGGGTTCAATCCCTGGGACGGGAAGATCCCCTGGAGGAGATGGCAACCCACTCCAGTATTCCCGTCTGGAGAATCCCCATGGACAGAGGAGCCTGGCAGGCTACAGTCCATGGAGTCACAAAGAGTCGGCCACAACTGAGCAACTAAGCACACAGCACATAGATGAAATTGAGCTAAAGCAGGCCCAGAGGCATAAGTTGCATAGTGCCTATTAATGTTATTTGCCTTCTTTACTCAACCCACACCCATGGTTCATATGAAGTTTCCTAAGCTTTCCTAAGGGCTTCCCTGGTGGCTCAGAGAGGTTAAAGCATCTGCCTCCAATGCGGGAGACCCGGGTTCAATCCCTGGGTCGGGAAGATCCCCTGGAGAAGGAAATGGTAATCCACTCCAGTATTCTTGCCTGGAGAATCCCATGGACAGAGAAGCCTAGTACATTACAGTCCACAGGGTCGCAAAGAGTCGGACACGACTGAGCGACTTCACCTTCACCTTCACCTTCAAGCTTTCCTATGGGAAAAAAAAAAAAAACTAGACTTGGTTTATAGATGGATGGTCCTGCACAATATACAGGCAGTCACCTGAAAGAGAACAGCTGTGGCTACCCTACAGACCCTTTTCTGACAGCTCTGCAGGATTTCGTGAACAGAAAACCCAGCAGGTAGAATTCTGAGTACTGAACCAGGTCACTCATTTTGCCTGAAAGCAAGAAAACCATGGGCTATCTGGCTAAAGGTTTGGCAGGAAGAAATATAATCGGAAGATTGGCATCAATGAGGTCTGGATAAGAGGGATGTGGATAGATCTCCATGAATGAGCACAGAATGTGAAGATATTTGTGTCTCATATAATGCTCACCAGAGAAGGACCACAAAAAAGGGGGACTTCAACAGCCAGGTGGACTGGAAGACCACTTTCCCTGGACATCGCTAAGTTTCCTTCCACAGCTGCTCTGCTGTTATCCAATGGGCACACGCACAGAGAAGCCAGGGCAGCAGGATGGAGGTTATGGGTGGGCCTAGCAACACGGATTCCACTCCATCCAAAAATGGTCCACACTGCAAATATACCACTTCAGTTCAGTTCAGTTCAGTCACTCAGTAGTGTCCGACTCTCTGCGACCCCATGAATCACAGCACACCAGGCCTCCCTGTCCATCACCAACTCCCGGAGTTCACTCAGACTTACATCCATTGAGTCAGTGATGCTATCCAGCCGTCTCATCCTTGGTCGTCCCCTTCTCCTCCTGCCCCCATCCCTCCCAGCATCAGAGTCTTTTCCAGTGAGTCAACTCTTTGCATTAGGTGGCCAAAGTACTGGAACTTCAGTTTTAGCATCATTCCTTCCAAAGAAATCCCAGGGCTGATCTCCTTCAGAATGGACTGGTTGGATCTCCCTGCAGTCCAAGGGACTCTCAAGAGTCTTCTCCAACACCACAGTTCAAAAGCATCAATTCCTCGGCGTTCAGCCTTCTTCACAGTCCAACTCTCACACCACTTAAGAGAATATAATTTGGCAAATTAGCTTCTGGAAACTTGCTTTTGGCAAAAAGATGTTTAGAAAATGGACCTGCAGCCAATAGTATATGATTCACGAAAACCACAAGAGACTATCAAATGTTTCATTCATCCTCATCTCAAGGTCAAAAAAACTATTAATTTACTTGATGTAAGAGTTCTACACTTCAAAACCAAGGTTTGCTAAAACAACAATCTCCAAAGCTTAATCTAAATTTCTTTGCCTATTATGTTCCCACAGGGGGAAAACATGTAATATTCAGTTGTTAAAACAACTGGAAAAGCCAAGTTTTAAACTGTAATAACACATGCATTTAGAATTTTGTGGGGGCACATTTCTGATTTGAAGGTCAAGAAACGTTTGGGTTCACAGCTTATAATCTCTTTTTATGGTTTCCCATAGACATATATGTAGAAACACATTCATACTTCAAATCATCTATTTATTCAGCCTGGGATTTTATTTTTATTTCCTATCATAAAGTATCTCCTGTTGAAAAGATTAATTGCTAAGAAGCTCATTACCCTCAAGGGAATGATTTCTGGCCAAGAAAAAACAAAGCAGAGAGATAAGAGAGCTTGTGCTTCAAATTTTCTGGCTATTATGTGAAAGGATCCTCAGTTCCCTAATCAAGATGAAACAATCCAGTGGACATGAGGTTAAACAAACTCTGGGAGACAGTGAAGGACAGGAAAGCCTGGCTTGCTGCAGTCCATGGGGTTGCAAAGAGTCGGACACGATTTAGCAACTAAACAGCAAAGGAGAGAAATAGACCTAATCACAAACACGATGAAGGAAATGGAAAATTGCACTGAAAACATTTCTGCCATGTAACCAACCAACAAATGTCAGAGGTGCAAAATCTTGATGGAAGTCCCTTTTTGTTCATTTGATGGACAATATCTCTCTTCTTGTTATAGTAATTTGTTTACCCTATGGCATTTGATGGTAACTTTTCTTTCTAACTTATCTTCCCTGGTGGCTCACATGGTAAAGCATCTGCCTACAACGCGGGAGACCCAGGTTCGATCCCTGGGTTGGGAAGATCCTCTGGAGAAGGAAATTGCAACCCACTCCGGTACTCTTGCCTGGAGAATCCCATGGATGGAGGATCATTGTAGGCTATAGTCCATGGGGTCGCAAAGAGTCGGACACGACTGAGCGACTTCACTTTCTTCCTAAAAGGACAATTCCTCATTATTTCCTTTAAAAAGTTGGCTTCTCTAAGCTTTTCTAAATTATATAAACACCCTCTTTTTAATCTTTGTGGGGAAAATCCAAAGCTCAAATAAGACTTAATTGGGTTTCAAAGTATGTTGGAACAAAGGCTATTTTTTTTTTCTGAGTACTTTTATGAGAGTCATTTGTGAAAATTCATACATGACTTATAAGCAATTTTTCTAATTGAGGCAGAGTTATTTTACAATGTTGCGTTAGTTTCTGCTGTCCAACAAAGTGAATTAGCTCTATGTATACATATATATTGGAGATGGCAATGGCACCCCACTGCAGTACTCTTGCCTGGAAAATCCCATGGATGGAAGAGACTGGTGGGCTGCAGTCCATGGGGTCGCTGAGAGTTGGACACGACTCAGTGACCACTTTAACTTTTCACTTTCATGCATTGGAGAAGGAAATGGCAACCCACTCCAGTGTTCTTGCCTGGAGAATCCCAGGGACGATGGAGCCTGGTGGGCTGCCATCTATGGGATCGCACAGAGTCGGACACGACTGAAGCAACTTAGCAGCAGCAGCATACATATATCCCCTCCCTCTTTGGCTGCCTCCCACCCACACCTATCCCATTCATCTAGGTCATCACAGAGCAGCGAGCTGAGCTCCCTGTGCCATAAAGGAGCTTCCCACAAGCTATCTATTTTACACATAGTCAGTTCAGTTGCTCAGTCGTGTCTGACACTTTGTGACCCCATGGACTGCAGCACGCCAGGCTTCCCTGTTTGTCACCAACACCCACAGCTTGCTCAAACTCATATGCGTGGAGTCGGTGATACCAGCTAACCATCTCATCCTCTGTTGTCCCTTTCTCCTCAGTGGATGAGAAGTGATAAGCAATTATAGTAGTGATAAGCAAAACACATAGTAGTGATGAGCAAAACCCAGTAGTAATAAGCAATTTTTAGAATCTCCCTTATAATTAAAAGAGACAGTTTGTAAAGAAACATGAGTAGTGACTATGCCAATCCAGCTTGTTTTCATTTGCTTAAGTAAATAATAAGTAACTTTTCACTCCTTGACCAACCAGCCACAGGGCTTCATATTTGTGAGTCTATATTCAATAATGAATGTATTCTATTACATAACCCCAATTTTTGTCTGGTTTTCCTTCATAGGAAGTACCAAGGATTTCTAAAATAACTGGAAAGAATTAGGTAGCAATGAGGTATTTTTCAAAATAATCACAAATTCTGCCCATCTCTGCACTCATCACATCACAGTGTGATGACTTTACAAAAAGATGCTGCAGATTCTTCTAGATAGCAAAGGCTATTTCTCCATCCTTTAAACTAAGGTTGGCTGTGTGACTAGATTTGACCAATGGCACATCAGTGAAGGTGACACAAAGAGAGACTTAGAAAGCGCTGGCACCTCCAGGCTTCTCCTCCCTGGTGCCCTTAACAGCCCTCTGCCACTGTGTGACAAGCTCAGGTGAACTTCTAAGGAAATCACAGGCCTGTGGAATAAGGCCATCCTTGTAGGTGAAGCTGAGCTCCCAGACAGACAGTCCTGCCAAGAAGATCACACAGCCTTCCCTGATCACATAGACTGCCCCAAAAGCCCAAACGATCGCCAACACACAGAACTATGAACTAAGGCATGTTTTTAAGCCACTAGTTTTGGAGGTGGTTTACTACGTAGCAAAAGTTAACTGACATAGCAAGCAAGTGGTCACCCAGTTAGTTAGAATGTAGTGCTTATAAGGAGAGGGTCAGAGTCTAGAATTTTTAAAGAGACAAATTCCTTAATAACCATGATCTGTGACCTTAAAAAAGTGGAAGGGCCATAATGGGAGGCAACATTGAGCTCTAATTCTTTGTAATAAAGTATGACCTTTGAAATCACATGGATCTGGGTCAAATCCTGGTTCTACTATGCTAATTTGAGCTTTAAATTTCATTTCACTTTCTAAGGTCAGATTCTTCATGTATAAAATACAGATACGTGGGTGATAAAACCTATCTCATAGGGATGTTACATGGAATAACTGAGAGAGTATCATCTGTTGGTATGGTGCCTGATAAAAAGAGCGATTATTTAAACTGTAGTTACACCATCACAAATATAACAAAACTGAACAGCGACAGAGAAAGACTACAAATATTATAAGGTTCCTTTGCAAGTGACACAACAGCAAGGTGTATGCTGAGTTCCCTGGAAACTGCTCACATCCTTGGCTCTTCAAGAGAATATCAGACTTTATTTGATGGCCATGTTCAAGTGATCGCTCCACTAGGCTGTGAAGTCTTTAACCCTGTGCCTAATCAAATCCCTTCCCCTGCTCTCTCCACAAATGCTCAGTGACTTTATACGATGCAGACTCCCCCACTTAGGCACCTAGCAAATGTATCTTCATCTAAGCCGATCACCCACTCTATGGGACTGATTTCCTGTGCTATTCCTGTCTACTAACGCATTCACCCTGACCCCTCATTCACCAAATCCTAGTTCTATCCCAGAAATGAAGAAAATGAATCTATCATAATACAGATAATAAAACATAAATTTGATATTATAGAATAGGGTTGGTCACAAAGTTCGTTCAGATTTTCATACAGCCCTTTTGGCCAGCCCAATACTATTCCAAACCTGTTCCAGGGGACATATCTTTACAACTTTTAAGTGGTTTTTAGAAATCCATGTCTTTGCGCTGGAAAGCTGGAGGCCTCAGGTAGGCTTGGGAAGGCAAGGCTCAGGCCTTCCGTCATCAAATATCTCATATTTTGTTTTAGAATCCCTTTGCCATGGCCCCCTGTCATTCTGAATTCTGAGATTTCAGTCAGCAAGGAAATCCATGTGAAGAAGAGTTGCACTGTATATCCACAACAATCCTGCCAGATAAAATTTTTTTTTTAGGTGTGACTTCCACTTGACTATAATAAATACAATTTACTAAGGAAGTCGCCAATGAATTTGGAGATTGCTTATAGTGTTAAAAGCCCCCATGCCAAAAGCTTTCATGTAGCTGTCCCTGATTTCTTAAAGCATACTGACATATATATATATATATATATATAAATAAAAACAAAAAATATACATATATATTATGAATGGCAGTAAATTTTTAACTAATAAGTTAGAGTTTTTGACATCCCTCTCCCTGTCTAAAAGTTTTTCTACTACATTTAACACAATATATATTACAGTAAAGCAACAAGGCTGAGGAAGAGGGAATTCTGGAGAAAAGCTGTATGGAAGAGAACCAAAAAAAAATGATATCCAACCTCTTCTCACCATCTCAAGGGTATTTCACACTGGGTTCCAAATGAATATCTAATTGGAAACAGCCGTGAGCAAAGCAGAAACTGGACTCAGATGCTTTTTAATTCCGCTGGCATGGTACCTGAGTTCCCAAGCCTGCCGTTTTGTTCTCGCTCAGTGGGGAAAGCCAAGGCCAGCCCCACACCCAGCTGGGCTGCTCAGCCCCACAGCACAGGGTGAGGCCAGGAGAGCCCTGAGGCTCATGTACCTGCCAGCTGGCCACACAAATGCACTATCTGGAGCTCCAGCCAAAAATCACGGTTCCAACACAGAGCCCCAGGAGAGGTCCTGTGAGGACAAAAACTGACCTGGAAAAGTAAGCATATTGCTAAAGCCTATCAAGGCATTCATGGGTTCATGAGAACTTCTGTTCATATTAATTTGGAGGACAGAAGTGAGAACCCTGTGGGAATGAGATGGATTTTCAAGCCTGGGGTAAAAAGCTGCAAAGCAGGAAGTGAATTCCAGGGAAACAATAAAAGCTCTATTGTCCAGAGTTCTGAACAGCTAAGGGGATTAGTCACTGGGTTCCAGACCTGGGACAGGGTAAGGGCCTTCGAGTGGCCATAATGAAATGTGTTAGGTTCGGTGGCTTAAACATAGAAATTTGATTTCTCACAGTTCCAGAAGCTAGAAAGTCCCTTGACCTGAGTGCTAGGCAATTTAGCTTCAGGTCCTGGTCAGAGAACTTTCTGGCTTGCAGACAGTCATCTTTTTGCAATGTCTTCACATGGCAGAGAGAGGGAGAGCTCTCTGATCTCTTTTTATAAAGCCACTAATGCTATCATGCCAACAAAGGTCTGTCTAGTCAAAGCTATGGTTTTTCTAGTAGTCATGTATGAATGGAGTTGGACTATAAAGAAAGCTGAGCACTGAAGAATTGATGCTTTTGAAGTGTGGTGTTGGACAAGACTCTAGAGAGTCCTGTAGACTGCAAGGAGATCCAACCAATCCATCCTAAAGGAAATCAGTCCGAATATTTATTGGAAGGACTGATGCTGAAGCTGAAACTCCAATACTTTGGCCACCTGATGCGAAGAACTGACTCATTGGAAAAGACCCTGAGGGTGGGAAAGTTGGAAGGCAGGAGGAGAAGGGGACAGCAGAGGATGAGATGGCTGGATGGCATCACCAACTCAATGGACAAGAGTTTGGGTAAACTCCAGGAATTGGTGATGGACAGGAAGGCCTGGTGTGCTGCAGTCCCTGGGGTCACAAAGAGTCAGACATGACTGAACTGAACTATTCCTATCATGAGGACCCACCCTTATGACCTCATTTAAATTTAATTATCTTCACAAGACCCCACCTTCGAATACCAACACAATGAGGACTAGAACTTTAACATATGGATTCTGGGAGGACATAAGTCGTCCAAAGAAGCCTGGAACATCTTATGCCAGAAAATAAAGAAAAGCTTAAAGAAGGATGTGTTAAAAGAATACAAAAGATACCATGACTGGGTGCTCACTGGCCAATTAGGGATGAGTAGAGAATAAAAATGAATAATGACAATAACAAATTATAACCCATTGAGTAAAATAATATTCCATAAGCCCACATATAAATATATAAAGGAATAAACTGAAAGTCTAACAATGAGATGGGCTTCCCTGGTGGTTCAGATGGTAAAAAATCTGCCTGCAGTGCAGGAGACCCAGGTTCAATCTCTGGGTTGGGAAGATCCCCTGGAGAAGTGAATAGACACCCACTCCAGTATTCCTGCCTGGAGAATTCCATGGACAAAAGAGCTTGAGGGGCTGCAGTCCATGGGGTCGCAAAGAGTTGGACACAGCTGAGTGACAAATGCACCAATACTCTCAAAGTACTTTCCGACAAAACATTTATGTTGGGTGAAGGGATCACCATTATCAAGTGATCAAAACACCTTAAGGCATCACCTTTATCAAGTGATGAAAGCGAACATCACCAGAGGTGGGACAAATGAAAAGCAGGCACCACCTGAAATGATGCCAGGAAAGTGAGCACAGCAGGACTCTAATCTCATCATAAAGAAACAAAAAACAAACCCAGATCGAGAGACATTCTAAAAAATGAACCAATCTGTAATCTTCAAAAGTGCCAAGTTACAAGATCAAGATAAGACTGAGGAACGCCTGAGACTGAAGGAGACTAAAGAAATATGACAATTAAATGAAACAGGTGATTCTGACCCAGATCTTTTTGCTACAACTGGCAAAACTTGCATAGGGTCTCTGAACTACAGTTGTAATGTACTGATGTTAATTTCCTGATCTGCCTCATTGCAGTGTGACTATGTAAGAGAAAGTCCTTGTTTTTAGGACCTATCAAAGTACTTGAGCTTGATGGGGCATTAGGCAGGCAACATACTCTGATATGGTTTCAACAGTGTCTATGGACATTGTCAACTGTTCTGAGGATTGGGATCCAGAGGGAAAAATGGTCTCGAGCTCAGAACCATTAGACTAACCCAACTGGAATACCTGGGCTCCATTTAAATGTCTTCAGACTTCTACTGCAAAACTACCAGGACACTATGGACTTTGTAGGAAGTTATATAATAAGAAATATAAAGACAGATAGAGCAGAAAATTCTCTTAATTACCCAACGTGTTAACTGCTTCTCCTTAATATATATAATAACAGTTTGGGGGGAATGTATTGTCCAACTTCTTCATTCTACATAAGAAAAAGAATCAGTCTCTTTTCCTACTTTTTGATAGCATCTGTGAGACCAAAACAGGATCATAACAGAGCACTGGGCTCAGTCAGATTTCCTCCAGGACATTACAGAGGCCCCCTTCTGCTGTATTGGCATAGGATAGCCTACTAGTTTTAGCTTTCAGTTCAGTTCAGTCGCTCAGTCATATCCAACTCTTTGTGACCCCATGGGCTATAGCATGCCAGGCTTCCCTGTTCATCACCAACTGCTGGAGTTTACTCACTCAGGTCCATTGAGTCGGTGATGTCATCTAACCATCTCATTCTCTGTCGTCCCCTTCTCCTCCCGCCTTCAATCTTTCCCAGCATCAGGGTCTTTTCCAGTGAGTCAGTTCTTTGCATCAGGTGGCCAAAGTATTGGAGTTTCAGCTTCAGCATCAGTCCTTCCAATGCATATTCAGGACTGATTTCTGTCTGAGTCACCAGAGATATTTACTCAATAATATATTTATTTGCCCAACATTACGCTGTTAGGTGCAGTGAAGATGTCTGAGTCACAGTTTTCATATTTTAGTGAGTAAACCATACCTGAAAGGCTAAGCTAGATCACAAAAACCCCAGTGCTGACAGCAAGTATCCAAGAATGTAAAGCAAAATAAATAAATAAAAATCTGGACATAATTTGGGTAAGAGAAAGAGATTACAAAAGAGTAAAGTCCTGGGACAAAAGCTTAAGTGTCATAAGAATAGACTGTCTGTCATGGACTGAATGTTTTGTCACCCCAAAATTCATCCACTGAAGTCCTAACCTCCAATGTGATTGTATTTGGAGATAGGACCTTTGGGAGAGGCTTCCCTAGTGGCTCATTGGTAAAGAATCTTCCTGCAATGTAGGAGACACAAGTTTGATCCCTGAACCAGGAAGAACCCCTGGAGAAGGGAATGGCTACCCACTCCAGTATTCTTGCCTGGAGAATTCCATGGAAAGAAGAGCCTGGTGGCCACAGTCCATGGGGTCTCAAAGAGATAGACTGAGTGACTAACACTTCTGCTTCACCTTTGGGAGATAATTAGTTTTAAATGAGGTCATTAGGGTGGAGCACCATGATGGGATTCAGTTCAGTTCAACTGCTCAGTCATCCAACTCTTTGCGACCCTGTAGACTGCAGCACACCAGGCCTTCCTGTCCATCACCAACTTCTGGAGTTTACTCAAATTCATGTCCATCGAGTTGGTGGTGCCATACAGCCATCTCATCCTCTGTTGTCCCCTTCTCCTCCTGCCTTCAATCTTTCCAAGCATCAAGCTCTTTTCAAATGAGTCTGTATGCTCTTCGCATCAGGTGGCCAGAGTATTGGAGTTTCAGCTTCAGCATCCCAACACGATGAGATTAGTGCCCTCCTAAGAAAGCCTTTGACTGTGTGGATCACAATAAACTGTGGAAAATTCTGAAAGAGATGGGAATACCAGACCACCTGACCAGTCTCTTGAGAAACCTATATGCAAGTCAGGAAGAAACAGTTAGAACTGGACATGGAACAACAGAGTGACTTTACATTACATTACATGGAACAACAGACTGGTTCCAAATAGGAAAAGGAGTACGTCAAGGCTGTATATTGTCACCCTGCTTATTTACCTTATATACACAGTTCATCATGAGAAATGCTGGTCTGGAAGAAGCACAAGGTGGAATCAAGATTTCTGGGAAAAATATCAATAACCTCAGATATGCAGATGACACCACCCTTATGGCAGAAAGTGAAGAGGAACTAAAAAACCTCTTGATGAAAGTGAAAGAGGAGAGTGAAAAAGTTGGCTTAAAGCTCAACATTCAGAAAACGAAGATCATGGCATCTGGCCCCATCACTTCATGGGAAATAGATGGGGAAACAGTGGAAACAGTGTCAGATTTATTTTGAGGGGTGTTGGAGAAGACTCTTGAGAGTCTCTTGGACTGCAAGGAGATCCAACCAGTCCATTCTGAAGGAGATCAGCCCTGGGATTTCATTGGAAGGAATGATGCTAAAGCTAAAACTCCAGTACTTTGGCCACCTCATGTGAAGAGTTGACTCATTGGAAAAGACTCTGATGCTGGGAGGGATTGAGGACAGGAGGAGAAGGGGATGACAGAGGATGAGATGGTTGGATNATGAAATTAAAAGAAAAGAGAGAAAGAAACTTTTCTTCTTTTGGAAGAAAAGTTATGACCAACCTAGATAGCACATTCAAAAGTAGAGACATTACTTTGCTGACTAAGGTCCGTCTAGTCAAGGCTATGGGTTTTCCTGTGGTCATGTATGGATGTGAGAGTTGGACTGTGAAGAAGGCACAGTGCTAAAGAATTGCTGCTTTTGAACTGTGGTGTTGGAGAAGACTCTTGAGAGTCCCTTGGACTGCAAGGAGATCCAACCAGTCCATTCTGAAGGAGATCAGGCCTTCGATTTCTTTGGAAGGAATGATGCTAAAGCTGAAACTCTAGTACTTTGTCCACGTCATGGGAAGAGTTGACTCATTGAAAAGACTTTGATGCTGGGAGAGATTGAGGGCAGGAGAAGAAGGGGACGACAGAGGATGAGATGGCTGGATGGCGTCACTGTCTTGATGGATGTGAGTCTGAGTGAACTCTGGGAGTTGGTGATGGACAGGGAGGCCTGGCGTGCTGCAATTCATGGGGTTGCAAAGAGTCGGACATGACTGAGCGACTGAACTGAACTGAACTGAATTGCAATTAAATTCCCATTGCTTTTTTTTGTGTGTGGAGGTACTGAAGACTACTTTAAAGAACGTTTAGAATTACAGTTTGAGACAGAAGATATCGCTTGCTTACTCATGCAAAAATGTGCATATTAAAGCTACAATAACTATAAAACAGTGCTTCAGTGATGCAGGAAGAAGCATTCAAGTCAATGGACCAGAGTAGATTATAGGGATAGACACACATTTTAAAGGACAAATTAAACTCATCTTAATATGCAAATTAAATATAAATATAGTGGCATGTCAAACAACAGCAAAAGGATAAATTATTAAATAACCAAATTAAAAAACTGGCTATCCAATTTGGAAAAAAAGCTGGAATCCTGTTTCACACTTGATTGCCTACCTCCAAATAAATTTCTAATGGATCAAATATCTAAATTTTAAAGAGTGTAAATAATTGTTTCCACATACCTCAAATAGGGATAAAGTTTCTACATATGACACAAAAATCAAAAATCAGAGAAAAATATTATTTTTTTACTATAAAAATGCAAAAGTTTATATACAGTGGAAAATACAATAAAACCTGAAAATATTGGCTGGAAACTGAAAGAACAAAAGGATTATTACTATTATTATTTTTTAAAATAACAGCTGTATTGAGATATAATTCACAAGTTTAATATTTAGTCTCTTAAAGTATACAGTTCAGTGGTTTTTTAGCATATTGACAGAGCTGTGCATTAATCAGCACAGTCTAATTACATCTCACCGGCCCTAAAAGAAACCCTGTACTCATAAGCGGGCATTCCACATCCCTCCTTCCCCTGTCCCTGGTCACTATGAATCTCCTTTCTGTCTTTAGATTTGCCTGTTCTGGACATTTCATGCAAATGGAATCAGGCAATATGTGGCCTTTTGTGTCTGCCTCCTTTAACTCAGCACAAAATTTTCAAGGTTCATGGTCCATCCATGTTGTATAACATATCACTATTTAATTATTTTTATGGCTGAATAATATTCTCTTCTATAGTGTATCAAATTTGTTTATCTATTCATCAGTTGATGGACGTTTGGGTTATTTTTACTTTTTGGCTATTATGAATCATATTGCTGTGAAAATTCATATATAAGATTTTGCATGGACATATGTTTTCATTTTTCTTGGGTCTATAATTAGATGTTGAATTGTTAAGATAACCCTATATTTCATTTTCTGAGGAACTGCCAAACTGTTTTCCACATTGGCTGCTGCTGCTGCTAAGTCACTGCAGTCGTGTCTGACTCTGTGTGACCCCATAGACAGCAGCCCATCAGGCTCCCCCGTCCCTGGGATTCTCCAGGCAAGAGCACTGGAGTGGGTTGCCATTTCCTTCTCCAATGCATGAAAGTGAAAAGTGAAAGTGAAGTCGCTCAGTCGTGTCCGGCCCTTAGCGACCCCATGAACTGCATGCGGCCTTCCAGGCTCTTCCGTCCATGGGATTTTCCAGGCAAGAGTACTGGAGTGGGTTGCCGTTGCCTTCTCCACATTGGCTGAATAATATTATATTCCTACCAGCAATGTATGAGAGTTCTTACTTCTCATGTACTCACCCATGTGCTACTGTCTTCTCTTTTTGGACACAGCATCTTAGTGGTTGCAAAACAGAATCTCACTGTGGTATTGCTTTGCATTTTTTTAATGACTAAAGGTGTGGAATATTTTTCATATGTTTATTGGCCATTTGTGTATTTTCTTTGGAGAAATTATTCAAGTTCTTTTGTCCATTTATAAATTAGGTTATTAGCCTTTTTAATTAATGAGGCATAAGGGGTCGGACATGACTGAGCAACTGAACTGAACTGAACTGAAGGGGTCTTTATATATTAAGTATGAAAGTCTTTTAAAAGATATATAATTTGCAAACATTTTCTCTCATTCCGTGGTTGCCTTTCACTTTCTTGATGGTGTCCTTTGAAGCACAAATGTTTAAAATTTCAGTGAACTCCAGCTTACCTAGTTTGTGTTTTGTTGCTTATGCTGTAGTGTCATATCTAAGAAACGACTGCCTACACCAAGGTCACAAGATATTACTTGTATGTTTTCTTATAAGAGTATAATAGTTTTAGCTTTTACACTATGATTCATTTTTGAATTAATTTATTATGGTATGATATAGGGGTATATGTTCATTCTTTTGCAAGTGAAAGGACTAATATTCTTAATATATTAAGTATACTTCAATAATTAAGAATACTAATATGCCAATAATAAAAAGGCAAATGATATGGGCAGGTAATTTCAACCAACTGATCTATAAAAGGGGTAACATTTTCATTAGTAATCAAAATGCAAATCAAATGAGCTATCGTTTCTCTTCAATAAGGTTGACATTAATTTAAAAGAATAGAATGTTCAGTATGTATGGGAACATAAGCATTCTTAAACGTGTTGATGGGAACAATTTGACACTATCTATTTGAACATAAGATGTGCTGACCCTTTTAACTATACAGTCCATCTCTGTGAACTACTTTTAAAAAGAATTAGGCAACTGCCCATGGATATACATATACATATGTATATATTTATACACACACATACTTCAGTCTGTTTATGATAAAAATAAATTTTAAACAACCTAAAGTATCTATTAATGGGAGAATATTTAAAGTTGGGTTGTATTCAGTCACTGGAACACTATACAACTATTAAAGTGACAAAACATGTTAATATTTTGTGCAAGAAATATACCTACTATATACTAATATATAAAGATAAACTGTAGAATCTCTTATTTTAAATGCTTTCATTTTTGAAAAACAAAGCCAAAATGAGGAGTGTCTGCGTATAAATCAAAATGTTAAAATTCCTAAGTTTTTAAAATGTAATTTTCTTTCTTTAACACACTTCTATGTACCATCAGAATTTTTCTTCTTTCATTGAGTAGGGATTAATTTTATTAGCAACAAAAGCTTCACCTTGATTAAGAAAACTTGAAATCTTGTAAAACTTTTCAGTATGTTCTCACATAATGATACACACATAAACCCACTTCATCTTCCCTCCTTTCCAAAATGATAGAAAGAAAACTGGGGCCAGTTACTCTTATCTCTATTAACAGATTTGGATATTTCATGAAGAGTCTTTTTTGCCAGATGTGTCTATATTATTGTGGGCTTCCCAGGTGGCACTAGTGGTAAAGAACACACTTACAAATGCAAGAGACAGGTTTAATCCCTGGGTTGGGAAGATACTCTGGAGAAGGAGATGGCAACTCACTCCAGGATTCTTGCCTGGAGAAACCCATGGACAGAGGAGCCTGGCGGGCTATAGTCCATGGGGTCACAAAGAGTCGGACGTGACTTAGCACACGCATGCACACACATCTAGATTACTATATTAATTTTCTACTTTCTTTCATGAAAATACAAGTTCAAAGAGTAAAAGCCATCTTACAGGCATCATTGTTCCTTCCAGGAAGTTTCTGGAAGTTGTCAGAAAGTGAGCTGTTTCATGATGGGCTCTTTTCTCTTTTCCATAAAAATAGTGACATACATGAACAGTTGCATAGCAGACCAAATATGTGTTGTTATTGAGTATGATATAAGTTATAGCAGTAGTCAATGTCATAAATTCAAATATGCAAATGAAAACCTTTATACTTACTTTAAATAGCAAAATTATATATTTCTGTTCCTATAAAAATAGCATGAAAATATTTTTATTGATTACACAAAAGGCTCTGAAGCACTATAAAATGAACCATAGCCTATAAAAACTACAATACAGCAGGTTATAAATTACAGTTAGCTAAAGCTAATGGGATGGTGTCACTGATTCCATGGGCGTGGGTCTGGGTGAACTCCGGGAGTTGGTGATGGACAGGGAGGCCTGGCGTGCTGCGATTCATGGGGTCGCAAAGAGTCGGACACGACTGAGTGACTGAACTGAACTGAACTGAAAGCTAATGGGCTAACTAGAGTAAACATTAAGCACTTGATTAACAATATGTACACCTGCTTTAGAATTTATAAATTCTTTTAGGGTATTATTTCAATAGATTGTGTCTTTTTCAAAAATGTAAATGCAAATATGAAATAAGAACATTTTACTGTTAATTCATAGAGCCATATTCAAAACCTTCCCATCTGTCCTTTGCCTTAAACGTACACACACATTGCACCATAGTCATTTTGGGGAAGCGCTGACAAACAGTCTGCTATAAGAAGGCGACTGGAAAGTAGAAATATCTTGAATTGGGTATTCTTGTTTTTCCAGTGTTGGCTTTGCTCTCCTAAATATTTCCCTTCCTTTCCTACTGAGTTAACAGTAGATATAAGAGGGTAACGTAAGCGACATGTGTAGGCATAGCTTAAGAGACAGCCACTACTCTCTGTTGCTGCTAACTTATGTTTCCAGGATTCAGTTTGCTGATATGTTAATAAAAAGAGTGCCAAATGTTTCAGGTCTTTTTAGAGGTGATTTGGTATAGTGGAAAGAGCACTGCATAGAGACAGATAAAGCTGGGTTTATATCCCAATTCCTTGGAAAAGTCTGATATGGGAAATGTTACTTTACCTCAGTGAATTTTAATGTTTTCATGTATAAAACAGGAATAATGCCAAACCTCATAGGGTTGTTAAAGACTTAATGATATCGCATTGGTCAAGCCCTTAGCACAGTACTTGGCACACAGCAGATTTCCAATGATTATTGGGTCTCATGTTCTTTTACCTAAATCCTATTGAGGTAGGAGATAGATGGGCCCCTGGACTGGACAACTGGGCTTTTAAAATGGAGTAAAATTTGAAGCTTTGTTCACCTCCAGACACTCCAAAGATAAAGCTAGTGACAGAAGTTGAGTTCTGCTGAAATAAAATGATAAGATGACCACTCCTGAGGTTAAGGAAAACTTTCCTATATCCACATATGCATGAAGGCTCCTTGGGGGTCAAAAGGGAGGGGGTTCCATGCTATAGTAAGTGCAGATATACCCCCACAGGCCTTTGCAGTGAGATCCATCCTAGCAAAAAGTTGCTCATGCATGTTGGGGAGGGTCCTAGTACAGGTCAAGTGTGGGAAAAGAAATGAGATAATTGGTCAAATGGAAACAAAGACCCAGAAGGACTGTCTTACATAAGTGATTTAAGTAATCTCTTTACTGTGCTCTTCTTCATTAGAAGGATGCCCACACCATTTCTGAGTGTGTAGTTCTGCCTAGCTTCAGTCTTCAATAAACAAACTATTTCTCTGTGTGCTCTCCCATATGCTGTGCTATAGCTCTAATAATGGACTTTATACTCGGTTTTATACTTTTTGCCTCCTTGAAACATTTTCACTTTCAAACAGGGTAAGAACCAGGGAACTTTGCTGCTAGCCCCTAGCCCCTGATGGACTAGTGGGTAGGTTCAGTTCTTAGGCAGGAAACTAGTAAGATGTCTCTTCAGGACAGCTCAATGCTCTCTCTGAGATCATTATGATTATATAGGGATTAGCTTCAAGATGAAATATAAGTACCCATTGGACAGTGGGTTTTAAAATTTTTATTTATTTACTTTTGACTGTACTGGGTCTTTGTTGCTGCAGGTGGGCTTCCTCTAGTTGCAGTGAGTGGAGGTTACTCTCTAGTTGCAGTGCATGGACTTCTCATTGCAGCGGCTTCTCTTGTGGAGCACAGACTCGAGGCCCACTGGCTTCAGTAGTTGCAGCTCGTGGGCTCTAGAGGGTGGACTTGGCAGTTGTGGCACATGGACCTAGTTGCCCCATGGCATGTGGGATCGTCCAGGACCAGGGACCAAACCCACGATCCTGCATTGGCAGGTGAATTCTTAATCATTGGACCTCAAGGGAAGTGCTGAATGGTGCTGAATTAAAGGAGGAGTGAAATAAAAGCCTTCAAAAGGCTGGCATAGGCTTACCCTTCTCATCATCTCTGACCTGGGCACAGGGTAGATGTTCAATAAATTACATAGGTAACTGGCAAAAAAGCAACTTACTAATTGCATTTTTTTCATATTTTCCCTCTTTCATAATCATAGTAACTTCCCTTATAACTGCCTTTGTTCTCACAGCCATTTTTAAACTTTATTGAATGATATGATGGACAAAGCTACTACTGTGGGGGTGGCAGGCCTGGAAAATCATACTACTAGGGACCTAGTTCTTGATGGGCAAGTAAGTGTTATGCATTATGCCAACTCTGATGGTGACTGCATGGGGTGCTGCACTGGCAAATATGCTAGACTGCAGAAGAAAGCATGGGGAAAGAGGACTATGATTGCTTACTTATGCCTGCTATGGGTACAGCAAGAAGGATTGGAAGCCTGTGTGCCATGTGTTTCTATTTCACATGTGTGAATCAGCTAAACCAGAGGAACAAATAAAGGAAGAGAAAAGAGAAAGTAACAGGTGATTTACAGACATGAAGAGAATAATCAAGTTTATAAATGTTTCTCATTTAGTAGATTCACTTGTTTAGGTTCCATCCACATCAAAAAAATTTTCATTTCTCTCTTGAGAAGTTTTCCTTGGTAGGAGGATTTTAATAGCCATGCCTTAAAGAAGTCTTAAGAAAGTTTTATTTTTATTGCTAGAGGTTTCAAAGTAGAAGCAAAAAGCATTGATAAAATTTTGTTCTTGCCATCAGAGAGTCTGATCATTTTGCCTTTAAAAAATACCTCAGCTTACTCTGGCCCTTTTTTTCTCATTTTCTCATTGGTTCCATTGGTTACATAAAGACAAAGGCAAAACATCTTACATAGCTTGCTTTTAACTGTTTATTGCTCATTCCCCCACTTCATCATAGGCACTGTCCAAATATTAAATTTCAGGATTATGCAAAAACTATGTAATTCCAAAGGTATCTCACCAAACCCATAGTTTAATAATAAGTGGTAGTTATTCGGAGGGGAAATGAAAAGTGCACATAGTTTCTCCATGCATATGTTAAAGGTCAAGTGATTTTTGATAGAATAGACTAAAATCTGAATGGATTCTAGACTATCTTTGACTAAGGTTTCTGTTTCACTTATGGGAAAACTGAGGCTCAGGGAAGTTACTGATCCTTGAGCTTTAGTGAGTGAGGGAAGCCCCATGTTGAAATAGAATCCAAGTTTCTTGGCACTCAGTCATAGCATCTGCTACCAAACAGGACTACCCCTAAATAGGGCTGTGTCTGAAATAAGATGATAAGTATATGCAGTACGATGCTAGGAGGCTTATCTAAAGGAAAGAGTAGATAGGTTGAAGTGGAAAAATGAGAAAGGTTTAATTATTGTTACACATAAAATTAGATTAATTAGAATAAACCTCAACTCAGCAAACTTCTTGATATAGGAAAAAAGATTTTGAAAGAGACTGAGGAATACTTGAAAAGTAATGGGCTAAAGGGATTTTGGAGTCTGAATTCTAACAAGTATAATTTATTGGATTATTATCTGAAAATAAGCAAAAATAGGATCAACCTTGGAATCAATCAACCAATGGGACAGATTGCCATGACCTTTGCTAGTGGGAAAGAAAAGGCAAGAGGTTAGCTAGGACAACAGGCCATCACTGTGGGCTCTCTGGGTGTCCTGGGAAGTTCTTCCAGAGAGCTCAGAGGGCAAGGCGAGGCAGGATTCACTCGTTGTAGGACAGCAGGTATCTGCTAATCCTCAGAACACATACCAGTACACTTCCGTGAACAGTCATGGACTTCCTGTGGTTCTCGGCTCTGGCAGCAAGGAGAGATACTCGAAGGTCCCTACATTCCGTCCTCTCGTCTAAGCCAGTTCACAGACATGCATTGCCCTTACCCTACCTGCACAACAGAAATGCTACTGACACGCCCTGCGTGCACACTCATGCTCATCATGTCTGACTCTTTGTGACCCCAGGGCCTGTGGCTCGTCAGACTCCTCTGTCCATGGAATTTTCCAGGCAAGAATCTGGAATGGGTTGCCACTTCCTTCTCCAGGGGATCTTCCTCGCCCAGGAATCGAACCCATGTCTCTTGAATCTCCTGCATTGGCAGGCGGATTCTTTACCATTGCCCCACTGGGGAATCCCTTCCTCACACACTCTAGCATGTTCTTTAAAACCTGGGTGTGGTGTGAGAGTGAAGAGAAGCAGGAAATATGTCTTTTTTCTACTTGGTAATTAGATAATTTTACAAAATTTACTAGACACTTTGAAGTGACAAGCACACCATCACATAGTAATAGGAGCCTGGGTAGTATTAACAAGGTGATAATGGTGATTATGATGATGATAATAATAATAATAGCAGTTTCCATGGACTGAGCCCCTATTGTGTCAAGTGCTTAAACAGATACTTTACAAGTGTGAGTGTTTATAGCAAATCCATGAGAGAGGCATTATTATCATCATTATTGTATGAATATCCATGAAATGCACAGGCCATCCCTAGAGCAATGGTTCTCATGGCGGATCCATCACTACTCGTGTGACTCAAAATAACCAAACCCTTGGAGTCTCAGTGTCTTATGTGCAAAATGAGAGTATTAATTCCCACACGGTAAGGCTAGGGGTGAAGTGCTTTTGACAGTGCTTGGCCTCCAAGAAGCTGCAGAGCAGATGTCAGATCCTTAGCAGGCCTCCGTTCTTTCTCTTCATCTTGGCAGCAAGAGAAGTCACTAGGAGCTTCTGCCAAGTTTTTCTCACCACAGAGAACCCCTTTGGCTCCCCCTTCCCTCCTCTACTTCTAAAAATAGCCGTGGAGAGCTGCAGTCCCTGAGAGCAACATCCCAGAGAGCAGTGTGTTGTTCAGGCTGAGAGAAACCGCTGGAAGGCCTTCCTCCCTCCTGAACTGAACAAGTGGGCTCGTTGCTCTGGAGATGTTCAGAATTTCAGTGGCAGGTCAGGCAACTTTGCTCTGGGGCTGGGTGGAGATGGTAGAACTTCCAACCAGTACCTGGAATACATGATGCAACCTGGTAGATTCGAAGGCTGAGTCATCTAAAGAGACTCTGAACTGAAAACAAGTGTTTAAGTCCCTAATAAAAGTCTGGGAAAAGCGAAGTTTAGATCACCCTCTTAATCCATCAACTGACATCAAGGAAGCACATTGGAGGTGAGAGAAGAGAAAACTTATGCTAAGGAAAAGTATATTTCCTAGTAGGTAGAGAAGAGAATAAAACATCGTAGATACACACGCACACTTGAAAATTTGTAAATATGGGGCTTTCCTGGTAGTTCAGATGGTTACGAATCTGCCTGCAATGCTGGAGACCCAGGTTCAATCTCTGGGTCAGGACGATACCCTGGAGAAGGGAATGGCAACCCACTCCAGTGTTCTTGCCTGGAGAATCCCATGGACAGAGGAGCCTGGCAGGCTACAGTCTGTGGGGCTGCAGAGTCAGACACTACTGAATGACTAACACTTTTACTTGTAAATATGTATATACTCTCTTCTGCAACAAATGTTTGCAAATGCTTGCCAAAACTACCAATGACTTGATCCTAATAATATATTACTGAAACTTGCGCTTACTGGATATACTGATGGCATACTGGGTTACAAAAATGTCAGTTTACTTTATCACAGATCAATAACTCATTACAGGCTCTAAAATATACAAAAATCCAATATGAATCAACTTTCTGTCACATACGGACATTCAAATCCCACACCAATATGGACTTTTACTCATGTGACTTCAGTTTTTTCTTCCTTTTCTTCTAGTTTTGGGGATTCAAATACATTACATATTTCTTTGATAGAAAAATAATAAATGTTATGTTTAGATTTTACATTTGGAACATTTGACAGTTGAAAAGAAGGCATCAGATGATGATAAGAATTAAGAACTTCATTTAACAAGATCTGCAAATCTGTATGTGTGTGTGTCTGTGCACATGTGCATATGACTTCTCTTTTCGTAGTTAGAGATTACAGGGTTTCCAAATTCAAATGAGCAAATCTCTTCTAGCTGCTTTTAGCTGAGACCATTCATGGCACCTTGCAAGGGAATAAAGATGCCTAAACTGTCTCTACATTTTTAAACCCCATAATCTACTAGGGCCTGAAATAAGGCTTCACTGAAAGGTACACAATTTATATGGCTATGATCACATGATTCTTAAAGGCAAAGGGAAAAGGAACACATTTATTTTTTTTTCTTTTCTCAGTTTTAAAAAGTAGAATTGGATTTGGCCTTGGTATCACAAACCAGCTTGAGTCCACAGAAGTCTGATTTACATCTGGACTCAAGACGAGGGACTTCCTTGAGAACAGCCACCAAACAAGCATTGACCACCCATGGCGAGGCAATTTGCCTGAATGTGTGTGTGTGTAATTTAGGTTTTAAGCCCTGGGGGCAATGTGTCAGGCACTATGTTGCCATTTAATGAATAAATAATCTCCATCAATATTAACCTAATTTTTGCCTAAGGCAGTGCCCTGCTCAAAAGCCCATCATGATTGGGGTTCTGGATCCTCTCTCTATAACTGGCAAACTTCACAATCTCAGTAACTGCAACACAGACTCTGATTGGTTACAGATGTATTTTAATTACCAACCTTCTCTGCCATGACTTTTCATCTTTGTCACTTTCATATTAAAATGATTCTGATTTAAGAAACGCTGCCATCTTCTTCCTGTGCCCTGCTGCAAACAATAACTTGCAGCTCACTGACCACAACAGACACACGCGCTGATCTTTGCAGAGCTGGGTTGTTTGTATTCATGTGAGCCTAGGAAAAATATCGCCATTTGTTATCAGGTGAGTGAAGGCACAGCTCAGCTATACGCATGCAAACCTCAGTATGGAGATAGATGGCCCAAAGAAGGAGGCTTAGGTGTCTGCCAAGCAGCCCTTGAGTTAGCTGGAGAGGGACATGTGAGGGGGGCAGGGGAGAAGATTTTTTCCTGGAAGTCTGCTTATTTTGCAATTATTGTTGCTGTTGTTTAGACATAAGTCATGGCTGATTCTTTTGTGAATCCATGGACAGAAGGCTGCCAGGCTCCTCTGTCCATGGGATTCCCCAGTCAAGAATACTAGAGTGGGTTACCATGCCCTCCTCCAGAGGATCTTCCTGAATTAAGGATTGAACCTGCGTCTCTTGCATTGGCAGGCGGATTCTTTGCCAACTGAACCACTAGGGAAGCCCATTTCGTAATTTAAAAAGGGTAAAAAAACTCTCTTCTCTATGGTTTGGTGGGTTGGAGGTAAAGAGAAAAAGTCTCAAGTTCTTAAGCTGGGATCTTTTGACCCTGAGACATCCACAGAACAGATAGGTAGATAGTGCATTATCTGATATTAAACACAAAGTTTTGTGCATATATACATTTTTGTTGGTGGAAAACTTGCATAATTTTTCAGATTCTCATGAGCTACCATCATGCAAAATATCAAAGGACTGGACCAGTATTTTGCAAATGTGAGCATGTATCAGCATCATCTGGAGGTCTCATTAAAGCACCGATTCCTGAAACCCAACTCCAAGAGTTTCTGACTCAGTAGGTCTGATGTGTAGCCTGAGACTCTGTATTTCTAACAGTTTCCCAAGTGACTCGCATGCTGCTGGCCTGAGTGCCACACTTTGCACTGCATGAAATTAATGCAAGCTTTCTAAACCTATCTGCATATGGGGATCATTTTGGGAACTGTTTTAAAAGCACCAGATCCCAGGCTCTGCTCCAAGACATTCTATTTCAATTGGCCTGGGGTGCCCAGGCAGTCAAATTTTCTTTCAAAACTCTCCAAGTGACTCTAATAATGTTCAGGCATAACCGAGAATCACTGTATTAGAGCAACAGGGGGGTCCTGGTGATGGTGGGGGTAGGGAATGTATTTGAGATAGAAGACCTATTTCATTTTCAATGATTTCTCCCTCTCATTTTTCTTCTATCCCAGGTGATAAACAACTGCATTAGTTTTATAGAACTGCTGTGACAAAGTACTACAGATCGGGAGCCTAAACCACAGCAATTTATATCTCAAAGTTCTGGAGCCCAGAAGTCCAAAATCAGGGTGTTGTCAGGGGTGGTTCCTTCTGAGGGCTGTGAGAGAAGGATCTGTTCCAAGTCTCTCTCCTTGGCTTGTAGGTGGTGGCAGTCTAATCATACTGCCTTCCCTCAGTGCCCATCTCTGTCTCTAAATGTCTCTCTATGAGGATGCCAGTTGGATTAGGGCTTCCCTGGTGGCTCAGTGGTAAAGAATCCTCCTGCCAATGCAAGAGACACAGGTTCAATCCCTGGGTTGGTAAGATGCCCTGAAGAAGAATATGGCGACCCACTCTGATATTTGTACCTGGGAAATCCCATGGACAGAGGAGCCTGTGGGATATAGTTCATGGAGTCACAAAAGAATCAGACACAACTTGCATCTAAAACAACAACAACATATTGGGTTACAGCCCACCCAAAAGGACCTCATTTTAACTCGATTGCCTCTATAAAGACCTGCTGCTGCTAAGTCGCTTCAGTCATGTCCGACTCTGTGCGACCCCAGAGAAGGCAGCCCACCAGGCTACCCCGTCCCTGGGATTCTCCAGGCAAGAACACTGGAGTGGGTTGCCATATTCTTCTCCAATGCATGAAAGTGGAAAGTGAAAGTGAAGTAGCTCAGTCGTGTCTGACTCCTAGCAACCCCATGGACTGCAGCCTACCAGGCTCCTCTGTCCATGGGATTTGCCAGGCAAGAGTACTGGAGTGGGTTGCCATTGCCTTCTCCCTATAAAGACCTAGCTATCTCTAAATAGGTCAGATTCTAAGGTCCTGGGGATTATGACTTCAACATGTGAATTTGGCTGGTGTTAGGGGTTTGAACACAATTCAATCCACACAACACTAATACTGTTCTTTATAAGATGGCAAATATTCTCAGGGAGACTCTTTTGGCAAAATTTTCATTCAACTCAAAGCTTTTTATAATTGTAGAAAATCAGTCATTTGTAAATATTGTCTTCTTTGTCAATGACTGCAGACTGCACTTTTCATAAGATGCTTTTGAAGCAAGCAGTGAGATACCAGAATGAGGTCTCAGGGTCATTGCTACATAATGAGAAAAGAGATGGTCATTAGTATGCATTGCAATGGTCACATCTGCAACCAGACCCCAAGAAAACTGAAACACCCTTTCCAGCTCAGCCAGCCAAGAATTTTCTGACAGGTTTACATGACTCTGCTTTCCTCTGAGCATTGGAGAGTCAGGTATAATGTGTTTTTAATGTAACATGACAATATTTAAAGAGCTAGACAACCTTGTTTTCACAGCTTAACTCTCTGTGCTGAAGGAATGCTGCTTGCAGCATGCCTAGGGACATTTTTAAGCAGAGGAAATGTGTGTAATCAGCAAGTGGACCTAGGCAAGATCATTACGAGGGCAGCAGAATAGTGGTTGGCATGGAAGACACAGGAAAGCAGAGATGGTAAGTGGGTGTACGTTCAATATTTTTATATGTTCACAGTGGAGGAAGGAAAACTCCTTGGAATAAATAACACTTTCAGTTATGAGCAGAATTAAGGTAAGGACTGGGTGGGGCGAAAAAATCACTTCTAACACCACCTGTGACTTAGATAAATGCCCAAAGCTGAGCAGAACTCTAAACAGTCATTAACTAAGAGGAAAAAAATATGTGAATAAGTTTCTGAAGAGTTTGGGCTATTTTAGTGCAGTCAGTCAGTTAGTTCAGTTGCTCAGCTCAGTTTGGTTCAGTTCAGTTGCTCAGTCGTGTCCGACTCTTTGCGACCCCATGAATCACAGCACGCCAGGCCTCCCTATCCATCACCAACTCCTGGAGTTCACCCAAACTCATGTCCATCGGGTCAGTGATGCCATCCAGTCATCTCATCCTCTGTCGTCCCCTTCTCCTCCTGTCCCCAATCCCTCCCAGCATCAGAGTCTTTTCCAATGAGTCAACTCTTCCCATGACGTGGCCAAAGTACTGGAATTTCAGCTTTAGCATCATTCCTTCCAAAGAAATCCCAGGGCTGATCT
This sequence comes from Aepyceros melampus, assembly GCA_006408695.1. Classification (NCBI taxonomy): domain Eukaryota; kingdom Metazoa; phylum Chordata; class Mammalia; order Artiodactyla; family Bovidae; genus Aepyceros; species Aepyceros melampus. The sequence continues at coordinate 37,572 of SJXQ01013171.1, read as the reverse complement.
CCTTCACAATGGACTGGTTGGATCTCCTTGCAGTCCAAGGACTCTCAAGAGTCTTCTTCAACACCACAGTTCAAAAGCATCAATTATTCGGCACTCAGCTTTCTTCACGTTGCTCAGTTGTGTCCAACTCTTTGCAACCTCATGGACTGCAGTACTCCAGGCTTCCCAATCCATCACCATCTCCCAGAGCTTGCTCAAACTCATATCCATCAAGTTGGTGATTCCCTCCAACCATCTCATCCTCTGTTGTCCCCTTCTCTTGCCTTCAATCTTCCCCAGCATCAGGGTCCTTTCCAATAAGTCAGTTCTTTATATCAGGTGGCCAAAGTACTGGAGCTTCAGCTTCAGCATCAGTCCTTCCAATGAACACCCAGGACTGATTTCCTTTAGGATTGACTGGTTTTATCTCCTCACAGTCCAATGGACTCTTAAGAGTCTTCTCCAACACTCCCAATCCATCACCATCTCCCAGAGCTTGCTCAAACTCATATCCATCAAGTTGGTGATTCCCTCCAACCATCTCATCCTCTATTGTCCCCTTCTCTTGCCTTCAATCTTCCCCAGCATCAGGGTCCTTTCCAATAAGTCAGTTCTTTATATCAGGTGGCCAAAGTACTGGAGCTTCAGCTTCAGCATCAGTCCTTCCAATGAACACCCAGGACTGATTTCCTTTAGGATTGACTGGTTTTATCTCCTCACAGTCCAATGGACTCTTAAGAGTCTTCTCCAACACCACAGTTCAAAAGTATCAATTCTTTGGCACTCTGCTTTTAGTACAGGTAGTTTTTAAATTCTTTACTGTGTTCCAGTCACTTTGGCCATCTTTCTTTTTTTGCAAACATCCCAAGCACCTTAAGAGTTTTTGCCTTTTCTATTCTGTCTACTAGAAATGCTTTTCCCTGTCTCTTTGCACAGAGAAACTCTGCTATCCTTTGTGCTTCACAGTAAATGTCAGCTCCTGAATGATGTTTTCTTTTACCATTCCGTCAACATATATTCCCTCTCCCAGTTTTCTAAGAGTTTCACATTTTAGATGTTTTCCATTTGTTTACTGTCTTTTCTTTCAGTAGACAGTAAGTTCCATGAAGGCAAGGACTATATGACCTGTACCTAGCCTCTGGTGGGCACTCAATATAAATTTTTCTGAGTAAATGAATGAACAAAGCAGACTAATAAAGGTTTCATGAAAATGGACAGCTGACCAATGTTCATGACATCCACCCGTTTCCCTTCAGACACGGTTAATACTTTTTATTAAGTACCTACTGTGGGCACAGCCCCTTGAATTTATGTTGTCTAATATTCAAATCAATCATGCAAGAAAGATCTTATTATCACTATGTTGTAGATGAGAAGGTTAATAACTTGTCCAAAACCCCAGATCTATGATTCAAACCGAGGATTATCTGACAGATCATTCTCGTTTTATCACGAGAGTAACAACTGCTTCTGAACTCAATGTATTACCCTGCAACTGCAGAAAAAAGCATTAGTGACAGTGACAGGGACAGAGTGAGTTTTTATACTGCCTACCACCTTCAGCAAATATAGATACAGATGAGAAAAAGTATGCTTCAGCTTCTCTGTCTTCTGTTTATTTCAAGTGCCCTGAGGTGCACAGTGTATACTATGATGGGTTACATAGGTTTTGAGTGTTATCTTGAAAGTCTAGCTTTAAAAAATAACAGTTCAAATGGAAAACCAGTAACTATACATTGGAGAAACCTAGGAGATAGCACTTGAATCAAGAGATCAAAGTTAATATCCTCAGTAATAAGACATATTAACTTCAGGCACTTTCTGATAGGATGTTCTGAGATGGGCTCAATATTGTTTCATTGGAATTTTGGGGGAAAATGCATAACCTCATTTCAATCAAGAGAAAACATAGCTAACTTCAAACTGAGGTGAATTCTAACAAATAACTAGTCAGTACTCTNCCATGGGGATGGTCTTGATCCCTGTCTCCTGTACAATGTCACGAACCTCATTCCATAGTTCATCAGGCACTCTATCTATCAGATCTAGACCCTTAAATCTATTTCTCACTTCCACTGTATAATCATAAGGGATTTGATTTAGGTCATACCTGAATGGTCTAGTGGTGTTGCCCACTTTCTTCAATTTAAGTCTGAATTTGGCAATCAGGAGTTCATGATCTGAGCCACAGTCAGCTCCCGGTCTTGTCTTTGTTGATTGTATAGAGCTTCTCCATCTTTGGCTGCAAAGAATATAATCAACCTGATTTCGGTGTTGACCATCTGGTGATGTCCATGTGTAGAGTCTTCTCTTGTGTTGTTGGATACCTAGCCAAAAAATAATGAAATTTTGCCATTTGCAACAACATGGATGGAGCTAAAGGATATTATGTTAAGGAAAATAAGTCAGATAGCACCCTGTCTGACTTATTTACAAATACTTTATGATATTACTTATATGTGGAGTCTAAAAAATAGAACAAATCAGCGAATATAATAAAAAAGAAGCAGACTCACAGATAGAGAACAAATTAGTGGCTAACAGAAGGGAGAGGGAAGGGGAAGGTCAAAATAAGGGTAGGGGATCAAGAGATACAGACTATTAAGTGTAAGATAAAACCAGGAGATATAGCCTGTATTTTGTAGTAACAGTAAATGGAATATAACCTTTAAAACTTGTGAATTACAGTAGTGTACACCTGTAGTTTATGTAATATTTTATGCCAATTATACTCATAAAAAAATAAGTAAATCAAGCCACTTTTTATTTTTGATTTAGCTTTGACTTTTTCATTGTAAACGTATTATCTTTGAAGGCAGAGATAAATTAATATTCATCAAACTTAACAATGCTGCTACTGCTAAGTCGCTTCAGTCGTGTCCGACTCTGTGTGACCCCACAGATGGCAGCCCACCAGGCTCCCCCGTCCCTGGGATTCTCCAGGCAAGAACACTGGAGTGGGTTGCCATTTCCTTCTCCAATGCATGAAAGTGAAAAGAGAAAGTGAAATCACTCAGTCGTGTCTGACTCTTAGCGATCCCATGGACTACAGCCCACCAGGCTCCTCCGTCCATGGGATTTTCCAAGCAAGAGTACTGGAGTGGATTGCCATTGCCTTCTCCGAACTTAACAATAAACATTTATAAAATTGCTGATTGATTCCAGATCCTCTCATGAACACTTAAGAGGCTGATTAAAAATTAGCTTCAATTAAAGAAAGTTATTTTAAATGAGCTAGACATAGTTGGGATTGTGAAATGGAACAAACTTAAAATAAAATATTGATTATTTGTGGTGATTAATGAGACTAGAACTGCATTCTAGGATTTTTACTGAAGAGGAACAGTTTTCCTTGAACATTTTTTTCTTTAGTTTTAGTTGACCAGATTTCATTTTGTCTTTATAAAAGCATTTCAAGTAATATGCAATTCATCTCTGTCAAACTTCTGAAAATTGGGCATGGAGAAGGCAGGTAATTTCCATAAGGGATTTCATACAAAGTAATGAGTATACTTTCCTCAAGCCATGAAATCAAAATTTTCCAAAGCTACAGTTTTAGGGCTTTTCTGTTCTAACTGCCTTATTAGGAAAGTAAGTACTTGATGTCAGCTTGTCCCTAAGATGCTGGTTAGTGGATGTTGGGACAGAGACTTGATTATAGGAGAACTGAGAGGGAGACAGTCTGGCAGATGGGGCAAGCAGGCATCCTCTCCCTTTGCGTAGGGCTAGGTTGAGGTTTTGATGAAACATGAATTGGCAGTTTCTTTTTTTATGCAGACTGGCTGATGATACATGGGGATCTTTTACATTCTTCTGGCTAATTTGTTTGAAATTTCCTCTGAAAATGTTTTAAAAAAGAAATTCCTTTCAGTACCTTGAATATAACTCAGGGGTCAGCAAATTATAGCCCACCTGCCAAATCTGGCCCTCTTTCCTTTTTTTACCAATTAAGTTTTATTGGAACACAGACATGTCCATTTAATTATATATTGTCTACGGATACTTTTAAACAACAACATCAAAGTTGAATAGTTGTAAACAAGACCATATGGCTTGCAAGACTAAAATATTTACTATCTGGCCCTTTACGGAAAAATGTTTGCTGATCCCTGGTCTGGATTTTTTTAATACTTTTGATTTATGTTTTGGTTGAATCCACAGAACAGAATCTCAGATATGAAGGTTAAGCTGTATGCAAATTCATGAATATTATTTGAAGAAAGTAGACTTAAATTAAGATGAGTGTGTCAAAAGCAAAGAAATAAGAAATATTAATAACCTCAAAAATGTTTCCTGGTAAACAGTGTCACAGAATGTACCTAGTCTAGCACACATGTGTTTGTCTACCTTGTTCTTAAATATTTATAAAGAAAATGTGGCTGCAATGTCATTACAGTAACATAAGACCTTTAGATCTAAAAATGTGTAATATTTTTCAATTTATTTCTTCTGAAAATAGAATATTGCTCTGAGTTCAAAAGGGTAAGCAAATTGTAACTCAAGAATCTGAAACACTTCTTGCAGTTAGCCAGTCCCCTCAACCATGCAGTCACTTTCCTTCTCTTCATTTTCCATCACTAAGGGTTCTAGTGATGTCCAAAAGAACAGCAGTCAAGAAGTTCTAATTGGCTCTTTTCCTCTGACAACACCCAAAGGTACATAGCAATCAACTTTTCGAGAGGTTATTGGTATGATGCTGAAAGCTCTGAGCTGCAGGATGAGAAAGTGTAAGATTCATTGATTTCAACCCACAGCTAGCATTTACTAAGTTCTGTAAAATACAGCAGGCAGCCCTCTCTGCCTTGGGAGTTGACAGGAGTCTAAATCAGACAGAGGAGTGAGGCCTAGAAATCTAATAAGACCAGGTGACAAATGCAGAACAAGAAACTGAAATGAAGCTTAGTGTCCATTACTGTCCATTACTGACTTGGAAAACAAAAAAGTAACCCAGAGAAGCCTTCCCTGAAGACCCAGGAAGGCATCTGAAGTTTTCAGTAAGAGCTTAGTTTCCAAAGGCATCTCCATTACCAGAGAAAGCATACATGCAGTCACATCACTTCTGCAGACAGGACCTGACCTCCAAACGACTCAGGCCCACATCCTTGGAGTGACTGCCCAGGCAAGTCTTGAGCACCATGGAGTTCCCCACAATGAGTGTCTTTGTGTGTACTGGTGGGAAAAGGTAAGAAACGGAGAGCAAGAACTGTTTATTGGCCTCTTTCCTACATCCTTCTTCCTCTTGTTTCTCTTAAAACAATTTAATGAAGGTAGAATCATATTGTTAAAAAATGTATTTCCCACTTACCCTATACACATACCCCTTTTGTAGGCTTTATTACATTATATTCTAAATGAGGCTTGCCTGTCTGTCTCCACGTGGTAGGTCAAACACATGGGAGGCCTAAATGGCCTCTCTGAACCCATGTGTTTTTCATGTGATTTTGCAGTTCATTGCTTAAAAAGACAGCATTTATTCTCCATCCATTCCACCCTGACCATGAATCTGAGCTTTCCTGTGAACCCTCTTTTGGCTAATAGAGTATGACAGAAAGGACTTAGAGCCATTTCTGAGGTTGTGCCTCAAGAGGTCTTGTTCATTCCCATTCTACTTGGATCCTCACCATCATGGAATCAAAGCCAGGTTATCCTGCTGAAGGATGAGAGGCCACATGAAAGAAATCCAAGCTGTCTCACCACTCCTAGCCAAGGTCCTCCTAGATCAGCCTGTCCAACTGCCAGCTAATGACAGATAAATAAGCGAGTTCAGCTGAGATCAGCCAAGCCTGGCTCAGACATGAAAAACCACCCCTTTGGCCAGCAGAGTTATGAATTAAACAAATGTTTATACTGTTGTGTGCTACTAGCTTTTCCGGTGGATTGCAATGCAGCACTGTTATGCCGGTAGCTAACTGCTACACCTTCTTCCTGAATGTATTCACAGAGACTAGATCTCAATATGCAAGAGAGGAGTTAATGAATAAATAAGGGAGAGAATGAATGCATACATGAAAACAATACCATAAACTGGGTGCTAGGATGTTTAAATGGGTTCTGTCGCGTTAAATAGAGAAGAATGGTAAGTTACCATATTACATTTTTCTAACTGGAAATTCTTTCTCTGCCCCAGCCCATCTTAGAATGCTTGGCACTGTTTGAGTATGCAGACCATTCTGTTGAGGTTCTGCAAGCACAGGAGTGGCACAGAGGATGAACTGTGCAAGTCTGGAGGGCATCTGTCCATCACAGCCCCTGATACGGCAACAGGGTTAGCAGTAATGGTCCGCTGATGTTTCTGCCAAGAGTGGGGCCAAGGGTGAATCCAGCAGTGGCTTTGGTACGAGAAAGAGGAAACCTCTCTCACACTCAAACACACACACACACACAACAGCACAGATGCTGCCATACAACACATAAAAATTCTAGAAAAACAAATAAAATTCTGTGATGGCTACAATGGAGTCTGCAACCAAGGAGACCAGAAGATCTTTGAGAAAACATCCATCTGTGGTGACCAGAATGGAAAGGAAATCCAAAAAAGAAGGGATATATGTAGACATGTAGCTGATTCACTTTGCTGTGCAGCAGAAACTAACACAACATTGGAAAGCAAATATACTCCAATAAAAGTTAATTAAAAAAAAAAAAAAGAAACAAAAGAATGCAGTTACAGCAGCCTCAGAGAGCAGTGTGGAGGCTACAGATTTAGAGAAGAGGCCGTTCGTGTGAGTCAGAAGAAGGGTAATTTGACCCAAACTGTAAAAGCCCAGCTGAATGCAGCTCAGTGTTTGGTTACCATTGGAAATTTCGAGGAAAATCCAGAAGCAAGGCTTGGAGGTGAGACAATCGTGGCACATTTTCCAAGGAACTAACTGGCTGCGAAAGAAGACTTCCATAACAGAGGAGGATGCTACCATACAAGTACAAAGTGCTGAGGCTTTGCTCTGAGGCCAAGGCGTGTGGTAAACCGCACATGACCTTAAGCCAGTCACAGATAGGAAGTATCTGGTCAAATTAAATTGGCCATAGTGTACCAGACTCAACAAGTACTCAGTAAACAGGGACTCATAAAAATATATTTCCCCCTCTGAGATCTTGGCTTTATAGTGTGTTTTGTTGGCTTTTTAACTCTCTCTAGTTGGTTAGTAAAGTAAGTAAGTAAAGTCACTCAGTCGTGTCCGACTCTTTGTCACCCCATGGACTGCAGCCCACCAGGCTCCTCAGTCCATGAGATTCTCCAAGCAAGAATACTGGAGTGGGTTGCCATTTCCTTCTCCAGGGGATCTTCCCGACCCAGGGATCGAACCCGGGTCTCCCGCATTGGAGGCAGACGCTTTAACCTCTGAGCCACCAGGAAGTCCAGATCTTCAATAAAATATTTACAAGGAATGATACTTTACACACCATAACTTTTCAGGCCAGCAAAGGTGAGGAGGGAGGAAGTATTTTTTCCTTTTCATCCCAACCCAAAACAACAACTGATGTAATACTCCTGGAGACTTGGAGCTACAACCGCATTCCTCACTCCTGTCTCCCTGCTTGAAATCATCTCCCAGGAGCTCCCAGGTCCTGCCCCCATTCCTTTTGATTTTCCCATGGAACTGCTCAGCCATCTTACAAGAAAATTCTTCTTGGTTTTACTCCATTCATGGATTCATGGGTTGGAAGCAAGACTTCCTTGAATGGCGGGCAAATGTTGTTTTGGGGACCTCCTTCCCAAGAAACTCTGTGCTGCTTGGAGCATTTGCCTCCATACCTTTCCTTTTTAGCCTCCAAAAATGCTCCTTCATCAGATTTAAGGTATCATATGTCACTCGGTGCTGGAGTCTCAAAGAGTTGGACACCACTTAGCGACTGAACTACAGCAAATGTCACTCAGCGAGCTAAACAAAAAACAGAATACAACTCACAATGATATTGATGGTACTTTGTACTTAATGACTCTTACACAACACTTCCTAAATTACTCTCATTAAAAAACAGAATTTAAAAAGCCATTTTTCTCACTGCCACTAATACGCTCATCTCATTTTGCTCTGTTGCACAATTGAGCATGAAAGATTTAGCCAGTTTTGATATGTTAAAATTTTTGCTTGACTCTGGTTTTTATAGGATATTTTTTTTTTCCTCCAGCTAGGAGAAAACTAAATTTTCAACTACCGTGTAAGAATCTGATCTTAAAAATTCATCCTCCCAGGATTTTTTTGTCTTTCCAGCAGAGAAGCAAACCGTAGGCATGCGACTGGTTTCAGAAATTGCAATACAAAGCTAATCTCTGGATAGATCTTTCCTGTGAACAGGGAAGAGCAATTTGTTCTTTTTTGCCCCCAAATGGGGATTGGGTATACTTGTAATGTCAAGCAGTGCTAAGCCAGGTTAAAACAAGAGCAGGGCATCTGTGTTAACATAAGATCAGGGCCTTGAAAATGCTAATATTATATCTATTTTTACTTAAGGCCAGGGACATTCTGCAATAAGTCTTATTTAAGAGAGAAACTCATGTAACAACCTTGCTCTATAGTCCTTTTATCTGTATGCCTCGGGCATTTTCATTAACTCATCCAACACAAATAGCATTAACTGGACAAAGAAGATGGTGCTTATAAACCAAAGTATCAGTTCTATAAAAGACTTATCCTGATAGCACTTGTTAACATTGTCTTCATTCAAGATCTGAATTAAAGAAGAGAGAACAGAAAAAGAGGAAAGAAGAAAAATCAAACATTATCTTTAAAAAAAATTTGATATTTTAGAAGGTGATAGTAGAGAAGGTACTCCCATGGGTCATTTTCTAGGATTTCAACTACAGATTTGAGTAAAATGAGGACAAGAGTTGGCATAACAAAAGCATGAGACACTGGCTACACAGGGTGCTTATCTTGTACATCTCATAAATTAATGCGTCCATTTTTTCATTTCACGAACATTCACTGAGCAACTATACATTTTGAGCTCCAGGTACAATGCTAAATGCTGAAGCTAGTGGATTAAGCAAAAATAATATTAATACTCTTTAAGACTCACAATCAAAAGGAGGAGACAGGTGCAACAATTATAATAAGATTTAAAATGTTGACAAAAGGAAATCATGTTTGATTTTATCCTAGTTTTCCTTCATTTTTTTCATTCAATTATTTATTGAGTCCTTTGTCCTAGGCATTGTTCTTAGACATGGGGACACAAAAGTAAGATCCTTAACCATAAGGAGTTCTCTCTTACAATGTGAAAGTTGCCACTTAACCACCCATTCCAATACAGAATGTGCTACTAACAGCAGTATAATCACAGAAAATAGGACAAATAATTCCACCTATATGAGTTGAGAAAAGCAGTAATAGTAATCCTTTATTCTGACTGATAGAAAACCTTAACCTGCAAAATAAGTATTTTCTGCAGAGAAAAAGACGGGCAACAGTTAACACAGTTTTTCTTTTTCTCCTGGAGTATAGTTGATTTATCCCTGGTAGCTCAGCTGGTAAAGATTCTGTCTGCAAAGCAGAGAGATTTTATTTGATTCCAGGTTCGGGAAGATCTCCTGGAGAAGGGATAGGCTACCCACTTCAGTATTCTTAGGCTTTCCTGGTGGCTCAGACAGTAAAGAATGTATCTGCAGTGTGGGAGACCTGAGTTTGATCCTTGGGTTGGGAAGATCCCCTGGAGGAGGGCATGGCAAGATATTCCAGTGTTCTTGCCTGGAGAATCCCCATGGACAGAATGCCTGGCAGTCCATGGGCTTGCAAAGAGTTGGACATGGACACAATGAAGCAACTAAGTGAAGTGAAGTGAAAGTCACTCAGTCATGTCCAACTCTTTGCTACCCTGTGAACTATGCCGTCCATGGGATTCTCCAGGCCAGAATACAGGAGTGGATAGCTGGTCCCTTCTCCAGGGGATCTTCCCAGCTCAGGGATTGAACCCAAGTCTCCCGCATTACAGGCATAAACTCAACAGTTGATTTACGATGCTGTGTTTTGTTCTGATGTATAGCAAAGTGACTCAGTTTTACATATATATGTATATACATTCTTTTCATTTCTTTTCCATTACACATTACTACAAGATATTGAAAATATATATGCTATACATAGCATAGGACCTTGCTGTTTATCTATTTTATATATAGTAGTTTGTATCTACATATATAGTAGTTTGTTTCTACTAATCCCAAACTCTTAATTTATCCTTCCCTCCTTTCCACTTTGGTAATCATAAATTTGTTTTCTATGTCTGTGAGTCTGTTTCTATTTGGTAAATACGTTTATTTGTATCATCCTTTGGATGTCACATGTTCTTGTTGTTTAGTTGCTAAGCTGTGTCCGACTCTCTGCAACTCCACAGACTGCAGCAAAGCTCCTCTGTCCCTGGGATTTCCTAAGCAAGAATACTGTGAGTGGGCTGCCATTTCCTTCTCCAGGGGATTTCCCAAGCCGGGGGTCAAAATCATGTCTCCTGCATTGCGGGCAGATTCTTTTTACCGCTGAGCCACCGGTGAAGCCCAGATTTCACATATAAGTGATATCATATGATATTTCTCTTTCTACTTACTTCACTTAGTATGATATTCTCTAGGTCCATCCACATTGCTGCAAATGGCATTGTTTCATCCTTTTTATGGCTGAATAAAGGGCTTCCCTGATTGCCCAGTTGGTAAAGAATCCACCTGCAATGCAGGAGACCCCACCCAGTTCGATTCCTGAGTCAGGAAGATTCGGCGGAGAAGGGATAGGCTACCCACTCCAGTATTCTTGGGCTTCCCTTGTGGCTCAGCTGGTAAAGGATCCACCTGCAATGTGGGAGACCTGGGTTCAATCCCTGGGTTGGGAAGATTCCCTGGACAAGGGAAATGGCTGAATAATACTCCACTGTATATACACCACATCTTCTTTATCCATAGGCCTTTAGGTTGCTTCCATGCCTTAGCTATTGCAAATAGTGCTGCCATGAATGAAGGGATGCCTGTATCTTTTTGACTTAGTCTCATCTCCAGATATATGCCTATGAGTAATATTGCTGAATCATATGGTAACTCTGTTTTTAGTTTTTAATGAACCTCCATACTGTTCTCCATAGTGGCTATACCAACTTACCTGCCCTCAGTGTAGGAGGATCTCCTTCTCCACACCTTCTCCAGCATTTATTTATAGATTTCTTGACGATGGCCATTCTGACTAGTAAGAGGTAATACCTCACTGTAGTGTTCATTTGCATCTCTCTGATAATTATCAGTGATGAGCAGTTTTTCATGTGCCTAAAGGCTGTCTATATGCCATCTTTGAAGAAGTCTGTTAGGTCTTCTGCCCATTTTTTGATTTGAGTTACTGAGTTGTATGAGCTATTTGTGTATTTTGGGAAGTAAGCCCTTGTTAATCACATCTTTTGAAAATGTTTTATCAGTTAGATGTAGACTTTCTTACTTGTGCTTATTATTTTCTCACATTTTCTGATGAGATATTCCAGAATTAGGGTAACAATCTGGCCACATTACTCCTAATGTTCTAGTGTCCCAGGATGTCAGCCATTGAACCAACATAGAACTGAATATACTTCAGTTCAGTTGCTCAGTTGTGTCCGAATCTTTGTGACCCCATGAACCGCAGCACACCAGGCCTCCTTGTCCATCACCAACTCCCGGAGTCCACCCAAACCTACATCCATCGAGTTGGTGATGCCATCCAACCACCTCATCCTCTGTCATCCCTTTCTCCTCCTGCCCTCAATCTCTCTCAGCATCAGGATCTTTTCAAATGAGTCAGCTCTTCACATCAGGTGGCCAAAGTATTGGAGTTTCAGCTTCAGCATCAGTCCTTCCAATGAACACCTAGGACTGATCTCCTTCAGAATGGCCTGGCTGGATCTCCTTGCAGTCCAAGGGACTCTCAAGAGTCTTCTCCAACACCACAGTTCAAAAGCATCAATTCTTCAGTACTCAGCTTTCTTTATAGTCCAACTCTCACATCCATACATGACCACTGGAAAACCATAGCCTTGACTAGACAGACCTTTGTTGCCAAAGTAACATCTCTGCTTTTTAATATGCTATCTAGGTTGGTCATAACTTTCCTTCCAAGGAGTAAGCATCTTTTAATTTCATGGCTGCAATCACCATCTGCAATGATTTCGGAGCCCAGAAAAACAAAGTCAGCCACTGTTTCCACTGTTTCCCCATCTATCTGCCATGAAATGAACATACTTAGTGAATGATAAGATGTCAGGAGGAATGAAGAGAGAAGGACTGAAGTGTAGGGTTCTAACTTCAGAAATGGAATGGACAGAGTCCATTAACCATGACTAAACTTTTAAGGCAAAGATACCAGTTACACAAATAAATGCATTTTGTTTAGCTGTTTTTAGCATCTTAGAATGGCAATCTGATGTGGAAAAAGGCATCTCTGGCGACCACCACCTTCACGCTTCTATAGAGAGGAAGCTGATTTGCCAAGAATACTTAAGACTAAGATGTTACTCCTCACTGCTTGTATTCACCGAATGGTGAGGTGTAGCTTGCCACAGTAAGAACAGTAGGCCAGGTAGAGACATGGCAGATAGTTTCTTCTCTTATAAAATTTTTAGCTTTGTGTGTAATTTAAAACTGATTAATTTTCAATATCCTTATTGTGTATTTGTTTTCTGTGTATGTGTGTGCCTATAACTAATTCTTTCCCACAATCTTACAACAGAAGTACAAAAGGTTTTGTTTTTTTTTTAATACAGTCTAACAATCTAAAATGGACATTCCCGCTAAGTCACAGCAATATGTTAATAGTATATATGAAATTCCAAAGGGACGTGTCAAACAAAAATGCAGATGTTTAAAAGGGGTATCAAAGAACCAGTCAGGCCATGCCCAAACCACAGGAGAATATAAAAAGGGGCAAGAGATTGGAGATAATGATATGATTTGCAAAGAGGGATGTGTGTGTGTGTGTGTGTCTGTCTGTCTGTCTGTGTCTGTCTGTGCACGCACACGCACACTCAGGATGTTAGGCTGTGAGTTTCACTTTCTCCAAGGGGAAAGGGTGGGATATTAACCTTCGCAAAAAGGGCTTCACTAGGACAACTTAGAGAGCTTGAGTTTTGTTCCACGGAGTGGGAGAGATGGGAATAGGGATCTGAAAGATTTCAGTTCAGTTCAGTTGCTAAGTCATGTCTGACTCTTTGTGACCTCATGGACTGTGGTACGCCAGGCTTTCCCGTCCTTCACCATTTCCTGGAGTTTGCTCAAACTCGTGTCCATTGAGTCAGTGATGCCATCCAATTATCTCATCCTCTGCTGTCCCCTTCTCCTCCTGCCCTCAATCTTTCCCAGCATCAGGGTCTTTTTTAATGAATCAGCTCTTCCCATCAGGTGGCCAAAGTATTGGAGCTTCAGCATCAGTTCTTCCAATGAATATTCTAGGTTGATTCCCTTTAGGATTGACTGTCCTTGCTGTCCAATGGACTCTTAAGAGTCTTCTCTAGCACCACAGTTCTAAAGGATTCTTTGGTCTCAGCCTTTCTTATGGTCCAGCTCTCACATCTGTCCATGATGACTGGAAAAACCATAGTTTTGACTCTCTGGACCTCTGTTGACAAAGTGATGTCTCTACTTTTTAATATGCTATCTAGGTTTTTCATAGCTTTTCTTCCAAGAAGTAAGCTTTAATGAAAGGCAAGCAAGGTAGCTGATGAGCTGTTAGGGCAATGGAGTAAATTAAAAGTATTTTTGGTGGAGGAGATGTAGACCCCACAGAAAGAGCTGGCCTCAAGCCATTTGTAGCCCTGATCAAGAGGACTATCAATAAGGGGTAGTTTACTTCTAACAGAAGAGAGTAGAAAGTGGTTCCCTAAACTCAGGGCTGAGTAGACAAGCTCAAGAGGCATGCCTACACTGAAGAACCACCAAAGCAGCTAAAAGGGGAAAACTGGCTCCAAACATCTGCCAATCTTAAACAAACCAGGGCAGGTATGGAATTCTCTGCCCTCTATTCCCTTCCTCCCACTGAACTCCATTCCCATAAGCCACAGCATCAGTAATAATGGCTCAAAAATGGCAGATAGGTGGCAAAAAGGGTAGTAAAAACACTGCCTCTTTTCCCACCGAAAGCAGCAGATCCTCCCCAGGTAGGGAATGGAGACTAAATGTTAAACTAAAGGTAGAGTCTTAGTTATAGTCTGGGAACAAATACTCTAATTTGCATATTGAGAGCATATTTAAAATCGAAAGTCTAAAATTCAAGAGCTCAAATTTCTGGTCTTTTACCTGAAACTATCACAACATTGCTAATTGGTTATACCCCAATACAAAATGTTTTGGGTGTTAAAATTAAAAACTGAAAAATTTCTGGTCTTTCTCTAATCACTTTCATTTCTGCTTTCAAATTACCAATTCTTTCCTGAGATCATTTCTTTCCTGAGATCAATTCTTTCCTGAGATCATAAGACTTTGCTGAAAGCACATGATGACGCCCACCAACTCTGACAGTTTCCAAACCTTCCCTAAAACTATGAGCTGAGTAGATAAATGGTCAGTACAAGTCTCCAGAGGACAGTTTTGCTAATTTTTTTTGGCTATAGCATGACAACGGAAGTTTATTTTTTGACCGCATGAGATGTCTGTTCTTGATTGGCAGGGAGCTCCGCTCCAAGCAACAAGCAGTGGTTCAGAGACCCAATTTCTTTCCACTTTCTGGCTCCACTATCACTAACATGTGGCTTCCTGGGCCACCAAGCTTATTTTTCCATGAGTCTGCCGGAAGGGGAAAGAATGCAAAGCTTCTTACATTGGAAATTTTTAGGACCCAGTCCCCAAAGTATCATAAATCATTTCTTATTACATTCCTTTGGGGAGAACCCACTCATATGACTTCTCTGCAAGACAGGCTGGGAAATGCAATCTATCTTTGTGCAAAAAGAGAAGGAGAAAAAAATGATTTACAAACTTGGGGAAATTGTACAAATTTAAAAATAAAAAAAAATTCTGGTCTTTCTCTAATTGCTTTCATTTCTGCTTTCAAATTACCAATTCTTTCCTGAGATCATTTCTTTCTAATAAGGCTTTGCTGAAAGCACATGGTGATGCCCATCACTCTGACATTTTCCAAATTTGTTACTGCCTCTAGAACTTTTTATCTTCTAAGAGTGAGCCAGTTAGCAATGTGGACCTCTGGGAATTTATCCAGAAGACACTGAAAAAAGCTGTAAAGGGACAACAGAAGACAAAAATATTGTTTTGATTACATCCCTGACTTGCACTTGGTCAAAGCATAATTTTCAACTGTCAAAGGCACAGCTGGCAATATATCAGTTCTGTTTTTAAATACTTCACAAGCCAACCTCTTGAAGGCCTCTGGGCTAATTTTCTTTATCTGACTTAGTTTTCTCATGCTGGGACTTCCCTTCACCATCACCTAGACAGGCCTTTCACCTCACTTTTGTTTTGTAGTCCTTTGCTCCAGATCCATGGGCTTCCTTCCTTTCTGTCTGACCCCTCATTTTGTTCTTCTAGATTTCAGTTCAGTTCAGTTCAGTCGCTCAGTCATGTCCAACTCTTGCGACCCCATGAATCGCAGCACGCCAGGCCTCCCTGTCCATCACCAACTCCCGGAGTTCACTCAGACTCCCGTCCATCGAGTCAGTGATGCCATCCAGCCATCTCATCCTCTGCCGTCCCCTTCTCATCCTGCCCCCAATCCCTCCCAACATCACAGTCTTTTCCAATGAGTCAACTCTTCGCATGAGGTGGCCAAAGTACTGGACTTTCAGCTTTAGCATCATTCCTTCCAAAGAAATCCCAGGGCTGATCTCCTTCAGAATGGATTGGTTGGATCTCCTTGCAGTTCAAGGGAGTCTCAAGAGTCTTCTCCAACACCACAGTTCAAAATCTTCCAAGTTTACTGAGATATAATTAACAAACAGTATTGTACAAGTTTAAGGTGTATGGCATGATGATTTGACTTACATGTATCATGAAATTATGGCCACAAGTGAACATCCATCACCTTACATCAGCTTGGAAGAAAAGCTATGACAAACCTAAACAGCATATTATAAAGCAGAGACATCATTTTGCCAACAAAGCTATGGTTTTTCTAGTAGTCGTTCACGGATGTGAGAGTTGGATTATAAAGAAGGCTGAGTGCCAAAGAATGGATGCTTTTGAACTGTGGAGCTAGAGAAGGCTCTCGAGAGTCCTGTGGACAGCAAAGAGATCAAACCAGTCAATCCTAAAGGAAATTAACACAGAATAGTCATTGGAAGGACTAATGCTGAAACTGAAGCTTCAATACTTTGGCCACCTGATGCGAACAGCCAACTAGTTGGAAAGATCCTGATGCTGGGAATGATTGAGGGCAGAAGGAGAAGGGGGTCAACAGGGTATGACACGGCTGGACAGCATCATTGACTCAATGGACATGAGTTTGAGCAAACTCCTGGAGATGTTGAAGGAGAGGGAAGACTGGCCTGCTGCAGTTCCTGGGGTTGCAAAAAGTCAGACACGACTGAGCCACTGAACAACTACAACAAATCAACAAATCATCTATACAGACAAAAAATAAAAGAAATAGAAATAGAAAAAAAGTGTTTTTCTTATGAAGAAGGATTTACTTCGCTAACAAGTTTCATGTATAACATCCTACTGATTCCTCTTTTGAGTGGACCACACTCTCGGTAATGTCCTGAGAGACAGTACACAGATGAGCCATTTTTTGAGATCCCTCACACCTAAAAATAACACTCTGCATTCACAGTTGATTGAGAACTTGGCTAAGTATGGAATTCTAGATTGGAATTCGTCCTGCCTCAGGATTTTGAAGTAACTGCCCATTGTCTGATGACCAACTTTCGAGTGTGACCTGTAATTTCTCTCTGATTGCTTTCAGGATCCTCTTGGTAAAGAATCTGCCTGCAATGCAGGAGACCCAGGTTCAGTCCCTGGGTTGGGAAGATCCTCTGGAGAAGGGAATGGCTACTGACTCCAGTATTCTTGCCGGGAAAACTCCATGGACAGAGGAGCCTGGTGGGCTACAGTCCATGGGGTCACAGAGAGTCAGACACAACTGAGCACTACACTATACAACTAAGACTTCCACTTTGGATGCTCAAGGTTCTGAAAAGTCATGATATTGTTTGTTGATGTGCATTTTATTATTATTCATTTCTGAAGATTCACAAGACCCTTTGGACCTAAAAATTCTTTTCTTTAAATACTTACAAATCTTCTCATAGTTTTTCTTTAAGGTTTTTCCTCCCTTTGTTTTTTTGTTTTTGTTCTTTTTCTCAAAGGCCTAGTAGTTGAATGTTTTGCCCTTGCTTGTTCCACTAATTAATATTTTTCTATTTGTTTTATCTTTCACTTTTTGTTCTAATTTTTGCAAATATCCTCACTTTATCTTTTATACTTCTATTAAACTTTTTACTTCTGCTAAAAATATTTTTACTTCTTTTGACTTTCTTATTCTCTGAATTTTTTATAACTTCGTGTTATTGCTTCAAAGATAAAATATATTCCCTGAGTCCCTAAGAATATTAATGATTCTTTATCTTATCATTTTTTATCTGCTTCTACATTGACTTTATTTCTTCTGAGTTCCTTTATCTTGTTCTCATGTTTAACTTTCATATGAGATGCTTTCTTCATATTTCCAGCGGTCCTTGGTTATAGTCACATTTTGAGTGGCAGACCATTGGTGGGCTTCATTGTTTTTCTGAAACAGAAATGTCAGAAAAATGTAGATTTTTTTTCCTCTTTAGCCAATCAAATTCTTTGGAAAGAAATCTGCCAGTATCTGCATATTTGATTTAAACCACCACTGCCCACATTCTGCATGCTGAAGGAGGGAAGAAGACCAAAGCCTTTATCATTACATAATATTTAGATGTTCACTTATGTCCTCTTTTATTCCTATATTAACACATCTTTTATTCTACTGTTTCTGATGTCCCCAAATTCAAACTTTCTTAGGTTCAGTTTCTCCAGGAAACAAATCTCCTATCTTTTACAAAGGGTTGGGGAAGGAGTTCACTGGCATTGTGGGCAGTGTCACAAGGAATAAAATGCTCTTTATACACAACTTTCATCAAGCCTTTTCATTTTGTTTCCCCCACAGCTTTTTCCTTCAGCGGTCCTTAGAGCCTTCTGGAGCTCTGTGACCTGCTTCTTGTTGCCCTCCATCTGTAGGTATTGGCCTTTTAGCTGTCTCCACTTTGTTCTTCCATCTACCAATATTTTGGTGACTGTTTTAAAAACTCATGTTCTCCTTGTTTTTTGAGTCAAGCATCTTTTTATTGCTTTAATATCATTTTAGTTGGGATCTGGTAAAGAAAGAAGGTAAAGTAAGTGTACTTAATCCACATTTAACTACAAGTCTAACAATATTTTCAAAGGCCCTTTTCCCTTCCCAAACACATCACTGTTTGCTAGAATGTTTAAATTTCCAAGATGTGTTACATACATTTGTAATAAAGCAGAGTCATTTCAATATTTTATATCCTTTAAAAAGATAAGTCATAGGATAAAGAGCTCTGTAGATCTATTTTTTGTTATTTCAGCTTGAATGGCTATCCTCTAATAAAAATACAGGTTGTACTATAAAACCAAAGATTATTAAAATTATATATGCAACAGAAATGCCTGCAAGCTAAGTAAAAAAGGCCATCTTCACAATAAAGATGATTTTTTGGCTTATAAATATTATGAAGTGGTAATGATGTATCTGCATGTCATCATCCATATTTTTCTTTCATTAACTTTGTTAAATTGTTTTCAATGAGCCATGTTTGTCCTTAAAGGACAAATTCAACTTGTTAGAAAGCCAGCTTCAGGCAATGTCTTTCCCAGTGGCCTGCAATATTGATTCTGATGAAACACGAAACAGAGACATCTAAAGGAAATTTTAGGAACTGAAATGTAAATATATACTATCCTTTTTGATTGAGTTCCTTGGAAATAAATTGTTTATTATGAAAGTAGGAAACATCACTTCATAAAGTTAAATCCAAAGCCAAGATAACATGCCTTTTGGAGCAAGTTAAGAGACAGTTAGATTCATCAACACTTTGGAGTGAAGAGTTACTTTTACCAAAAAAAAAATCAAAATTCACTATCTATCCTAAAATTATTGAAAGGAAATTGACTTACATTAAGCTATTTCTAATCACATTATATTTCGCTTTTTTTGCATTTGTCTATACTGTTATATATGATATAGATGCTTAAAAATAAAAGTCAATAAGTAAATTATTGAATGAGCAATTATTTATTGAATTATATTCTAAAGAAATATAAATTCACATATTTTTCTGGTTGATTCTTCTTTAAGGACTAATTCCCAGTTCTCAAACTTTATCTTGATGAGGGAGCTTACAGGAGGTCTGACAGAATTTTTGTGTAAATTTAAAATAATGGCATTTCTCCCATGAACTTTATTTTCCCACATGGACAGGAATAGCAAAATTAAAATCTTTTCAAAAACATTTAGATGATGTCTTCAGTTTGACAGTCTCTGAATTGTTAAAAGTCTTTCTCTAAGTCATTTAATTTCCATAAGTAGCCCAATCTGAGTTACTTTTCCTGGAAACCCAGAGCCTAGTTCAAAGGCCACAGAAATGTCAGTTTCATTAATGTTTAAAAATAAATTTAGAAACCATTAAAAGTCATAGAACAGATTTTTTAAAGCATATGTGCTTCATCTATTGATATTTCTTTAAATATATTTTTCTTAGTCCTTTTAAGTCAATAAGTAGATTTTCTCTTATTTTAAGAAAGAGAAAAAAAAAAAAAGAGTAACAAGAACTGGAGGAAGAATGTTCAAGCTCTCTGTGCTGCCCACCATTTTGGGTGACATTACTGGAACACAAGTGATAAAAGAATGCATTAAAAGTCAGAAGTGCTTTGAAAAACCAACAAGAGTTTTATCATTCTTTTAAATTAGACTAATTTTAATTAACTCATGAAGCCATGATATAAATCCAACTATCACCTGGAAAAAGTTAAGGTGAAAAACCCCAAATGACTGCCAATGTCTCTTTCAGAGCACCTTTGTTTGTCTATGTACATTTATGCACCTAACTTTTCAGCTGATTTAAGAATAAAAAATTGATTCATCTTTCTATTTTGAAGACCACTGCTGAATTTTCTTAAATGTTTCAAATTAAAGTTAGGAGGGAAAATACAGGATGCCCTATGATCAAAATGTTGCCTTAAAAAATCAAAACATAGAGAAAACGAGAGAGACTCAATCAACTTAGCTAACTTATGCAGCAATAACAAATGAACCCATAGTCTTAGGAACATATAACAAGAAAAGTCTAATTCTTGATTGCTACATATCCTTCCTACCTCATGACCCAATCTACCACAGGTCTTTTTCTACTGGAACATAAGCTAATGAGGAAACGATTTCCTGAGAGGAGGAAACAGCTTCCTGTTTCTACTCACATTCCCTTGTTCAAGTCAAGTAACATGACCAAACCAGATGTAATGGGGAGGCATAATCCTCCCCCCAAAAGGGAATAAATATTTGAGGACAATAATACAGTCAACCACAGTCTGTATTATGTGACTGTGTATTTCTCTCCTACATATAAAATATATTCATCACCTCTCTCAAGAGAGACAAACCAATATGACATTAGGGTCAAGGTCTAAATCTTGCAAGTATTCCACATGTGTACAGATGTAGCTCCTCTTGATCCAGAAGCCTAGGAACTAAGTTATATGTTAACTGACCTACACAGAAGGCGATGGCACCCCACCCCAGCACTCTTGCCTGGAAAATCCCATGGATGGAGGAGCCTGGTGGGCTGCAGTCCATGGGGTCGCAAAGAGTCGGACATGACTGAGTGACTTCACTTTCACTTTTCACTTTCATGCACTGGAGAAGGAAATGGCAACCCACTCCAGTGTTCTTGCCTGGAGAATCCCAGGGACGGGGGGCCCTGGTGGGCTGCCGTTTATGGGGTCACACAGAGTCGGACACGACTGAAGCGACTTAGCAGCAGACCCACACATACTTAATATACAGTGGGTCAAATTCAGACAGAAAAATGACTATAAATGGTCCCATGAGGAAAAGAGAATAACAGAAAGAAGGCAGCAGACTCTGGTCCATAGCAACTTTGAAATCCTTCTATGTTTGTGTCATGAGGGCTCCGTACTCTGGAGCTGGTGACTTCTCCTTAGCTGAGTGTCAGTCTAAGCCCTAAGAACTGTGCCTAAATCCACTGTCCGTTGTGTTCCATGACTCTTTTTCAGGTTTCTTTTTCCCCAGGTCATAATTTTAAAAGAACTGGTGTGATTATATAGAGTATGGAAGATTTAGTAGATTATAGGCTCAGGAAATCTGTAACATCTAAGCTTCATCTTGTCATCTTTAGTGTAAATCTACAGTGAGGTAGACTAAATACTAGTTGCACCTGAAAATCAGGAAGGGTTGACACTGTGATAAGTAAAATAATTGCCATCAAATGTGCAAATTATGAAGTTAACTACATGTTTAGGGAGACTCTTCTGCCCATGCAAGGCATTTTTTTCTCCTTTCAACGTGTTCCTATCTCTTTTCAAGGTAAGCATCCCACTTCACTTCCCTACAAACAAAAACAAAGCACCCAATATGATTCACAAACAACTGATGGAGAGCTCAGTGTTGCCATACACCTACTTCTATTAGCCCTGGAAAGTAAGAACTTAAAGAAACTGCCTCTCGTTTTGGAATGGCAAATAGCAACACTTTTGAGGATGGATGAAAAAGGAAATGGCAACCTACTCCAGTATACTTGCGTGGGAAATCCCATCAACAGAGGAGGCTGGTGGGCTACAGTCCATGAGGTCGCAAAGAGTCTCACATGACTGAGCAACCAACTGTTTTGAAGATGGAAGAAGTTCTAGGAAGCATTCTTCCAATTATCCTTAAAAGTATACCTTAGAGGATTTCCACATCTTCCCTTCTTTCAGAGAGACCTCAAATACCTGATTCAACTTTCAGATTTCATGTCCTGCTTTATCAAAGCCACCATAAAGCCATGTACAGCACTATACGGGAGCCCAGAGCTCAAGCCTATAATATTTTACTTCTCCCACTATGTAAATAACTCCTTGAATTTCTCCTCGTCCAGCATCTCTGCCCAGATAGTTTGATAGACTATCAAAATGCTGATATTCTATTGCCACATTCTATATTCTTCTCTGTATTCCTAAATTACCTACTCTTGCATAAAATATAATCATTTATTTAAGGCCTTTTTAAATTAAGACAAGTTTATCCAAAACTGTTTTTAATTGTCTAGACAAAGGTTTACAAAATTATGATTTTAAAATATTACTTAGAAGAACATTGCATATTAAGATTAAATTCATCATAAAAAATTTAGCTGTTAATTAAAATAAAACCTCTTTGGTGTAATATTAACATAAAACACCTAGATCTATATATTTAAGTTTGAAGGCAATAAGACTACATTTCTTTTAAAACATTTTATAACTCAGAATGTCTACTATTTTAATCTGACTTTTCCCAATAAATTTTTTTTCAATGAGATTTTACAGCCTTTACAGCATATGTTTATGTGATTGCCTGCTTATATTTAGAACTCTTGAAGGATATGTTGAGATCTATTTAACTCACTCTTTATATTGACTAACTGAATTGTAGCTTAATATATATTGCAAATAATAATTAGAGTAAGCATGAGATTAAAGTGATAAGTATTAGTATAGATACATAATAAATCCTCTATCTTATCAATATTTGGTTTCTTAATGTCTCTCACATCCATTCCTTAGCTTTCTTTCTTTCACGTTCCTAATTAAGGCTCCCACTTGTTTTACAGGACTTCACACCAGATCCTTCTGTATAAACCTTCCCACACACTGCTCTAGGATCAACCTAAATCTATATTGTATAATTGCCCTTCCACTAATTATTCTACTTTGTTGTAATCTTCAGTGGCTCCTCTAACCTATAGGATAAATTCAGGCTCCTGAGTCTGGCATCTGTGATTCTCAATTATTGATGTCCCAGTCTACCTTCTTGACTTTATCCTCACACCCACAGCTAAGACTTCCCCAATTCCCTTCTTTCTGGCTGAGTCTGTATATTATACTGTCCCCCGAATGAAATCACCAATATAATATAGCTGGTTCCTGAGTTACAACATTCTATGGATACAACACATCAAGAGTACTGCCTAAAAAATAACAGGATGTCAGCCCTTCCTCTTACTTGGGTCTCGATGAATGTCTCTGGTTTTTTTGGTTCAAAGGATTGGAAGATGTGTAGAATTGCCTCACTTATAATTTGAGCTCCTACCTGCAGCTCTGTCATCCCCATGCTTTAGATGTTGCAT
Organism: Aepyceros melampus; assembly: GCA_006408695.1. Lineage (NCBI taxonomy): Eukaryota > Metazoa > Chordata > Mammalia > Artiodactyla > Bovidae > Aepyceros > Aepyceros melampus. The sequence continues at coordinate 14,274 of SJXQ01013171.1, read as the reverse complement.
TCACTGTCTTTCTAGATTGTAGTCCACAATCACTCACCTCCTCCATGGAAAGGCGAACCTTTGCAAACCACCCTACAAACAATGTTGTGGTATCAGGTCTCCCTGACAGTTTCCTGGAGTTCAGTGTTCCCTGCATTCATGTCTCTGATAAGGAGAAAAACTCCTAGCCTTCCAGGGACTCCATCCTTTTTTTGACAAGCAAAGAGGAAGAAGCTCCCAGCAGAATTATTTGATGATAACTTTGTTCATATTTGCAATATCACCCAGAGGGCATACACTCCCCAGGGGTCAGTGCCAGGGTAAGATCAGCTACAAACTCATGTTATGCCCTGAATGACTGTGCTGGGCCCATATAGTTCCTCCCTGCTGTCTAGCTGACTTCCCTGGGGTCACCAGTCCATACAACACTTCCATCATTAAATCAATAAATTGGCAAACTGTGCATTTCTAATCTAAAATGGTATGTCAACTCAAAACACAAAAAGAAAAAAATCAAAAGGTATTTCTCAGTCCTCTTATATAATAAATTAGAACACCCAACACAATTCAAAGATAATTTCTTTGTCTGCTTTTTAAAAATGTTCTTCAGTTCTCTAGTTGCAAGGAATAGAAATGTACCCAAATGTCAGAAAGCCCATCAATAAACCAGACCCCAAGAAGAACTGGATAGGACAGTGGGATGATCCATGTAAAGCATTTCAGCAATACTGCTTACATGAATCTTCATTAAAACTCAACCCCACAAATCTACTTAAACTCAAAAGCTTTTGTACAGCAAAGGAAAAAATAAAGAAAATGAAAACATAACCCACAGATAGGAAAAAATATTTGCAAATGACGTGACCAACAAGAGATTAGTCTCAAAATTTACAAACAGCTTATGATGTTTAACAGTATCAAAACAACCAAATCAACAAGTGGACAGAAGACCTAAAGAGACATTTATCCAAAGAAGACACACAAATGGCCAGGTGGCACATGAAAAGATGCTCAACATTTGTTAATTATGCTGCTGCTGCTGCTGCTAAGTCACGTCAGTCGTGTCCGACTCTGTGCAATCCCATAGACGGCAGCCCACCAGGCTCCCCCGTCCCTGGGATTCTCCAGGCAAGAACACTGGAGTGGGTTGCCATTTCCTTCTCTAATGCATGAAAGTGAAAAGCGAAAGTGAAGTCACTCAGACGTGTCTGACTTAGCAACCCCATGAACTGCAGCCCACCAGGCACCTCTGTCCATGGGAGTTTCCAGGCAAGAGTATTGGAGTGGGGTGCCATCACCTTCTCTGTGCTAATTATGAAGGAAATGCAAATCAAAAGTACACTGAGATATCACCTCACACAGATCAGAATGACTATCATCAAAAAAATCCACAAATAAATTCTGGAGAGGTTTGGAAAGAAGGGAACACTCTACACTACTGGTAGGAATGTAAATTGGTATAGCCACTATGGAGAACAATCTGGAAGTTCCTTAAAAAACTAAAAATAGAACTTCCATATGACTCTGCAATCCCAGTCTTGGGCATATATTCAAAGAAAAACATGATCCAAGAGGATTCATGCACCCCAATGTTCATCGTGTCAGTCTTTACAATAGCCAAGACATGGAAGTACCCTAAATGTTCATCAACAGAGGAATGGATAAAAAAGATATGGTACATTTAATTTATACAAGGGAATATTCAGTTCAGTTCAGTCACTCAGTCGTATCCGACTCTTTGTGACCCCATGAACCGCAGCATGCCAGGCTTCCCAGTCCATCACCAACTCCCAGAGTCCACCCAAACCCACATCCATCGAGTCAGTGATGCCATCAAACCATCTCATTCTCTGTCATCCCCTTCTCCTCTTGCCTTCAATCTTTCCCAGCATCAGGGTCTTTTCAAGTGAGTCAGCTCTTTGCATGAGGTGGCCAAAGTATTGGAGTTTCAACTTCAACATCAGTCCTTCCAATGAACACCCAGGACTGATCTCCATTAGGATGGACTGCTTGGATCTCCTTCAGTCCAAGGGACTCTCAAGAGTCTTCTCCAACACCACAGTTCAAAAAAATCAATTCTTCGGCGCTCAGCTTTCTTCACAGTCCAATTCTCGCATCCATACATAACTACTGGAAAAACCATAGCCTTGACTAGATGGACCTTTGTTGGCAAAGTAATGTCTCTGCTTTTAAATATAGTGTCTAGGTTGGTCACAATTTTCCTTCCAAGGAGTAAGCGTCTTAATTTCATGGCTGCAATCACCATCTGCAGTGATTTTGGAGCCCCCAAAAATAAAGTCAGCCACTGTTTCCACTGTTTCCCCATCTATTTGCCATGAAGTGATGGGACCGGATGCCATGATCTTTGTTTTCTGAATGTTGAGCTTTAAGCCAACTTTTTCACTCTCCTGTTTCACTCTCATCAAGAGGCTTTTTAGTTCCTCTTCTTTTCTGCCATAAGGGTGGTGTCATCTGCATATCTGAGGTTATTGATATTTCTCTAGGCAATCTTGATTCCAGCTTGTGCTTCTTCCAGCCCAGCATTTCTCATGATGTACTATGTATATATAAGCAGGGTGACAATATCCAGCCTTGACCTACTCCTTTTCCTATTTGGAACCAGTCTGTTGTTCCATGTCCAGTTCTAACTGTTGCTTCCTGACCTGCATACAGATTTCTCAAGAGGCAGGTTAGGTGGTCTGGTATTCCCATCTCTTTCAGAATTTTCCACAGTGTATTGTGATCCACACAGTCAAAGGCTTTGGCATAGTCAACAAGCAGAAATAGATGTTTTTCTGGAACTCTCTTGCTTTCTCGATGATCCAGCGGATGTTGGCAATTTGATCTCTGGTTCCTCTGCCTTTTCTAAAACCAGCCTGGACATCTGGAAGTTCACGGTTCATGTACTGCTAAAGCCTGGCTTGGAGAATTTTGAGCATTACTTTATTACTCAACCATTAAAAAGAATGAGATAATGCCATTTGCAGCAACATGGCTGGACCTAGAGATTGTCATACTGAGTGATGTAAGTCAGACAGAGAAGGAGAAATATCTCATGACATTCCTTATATGTGGAATCTAAACGGAAATTATGCAAAGGAACTTACAAAACAGAAAGAGACTCACAGACAGAGAGAATGAACTTCTGGTTGCCAGGGGGGAAGAGATAGTTATAGGGTTTGAGATAGACATGTACACACTGCTACATTAAAAACTGGTAACCAACAAGGACCTACTGTGTAACACAGAGAACTCTGTTCAATGTTATGTGGCAGCCTGGATGGGAAGGGAGTTTAAGGGAAGAATGAAATGCATGTTCATGTATGGCTGAGTCCCTTTGCTGTTCACCTGAAACTATCACAACATTGTTAATCAGCTATACCCCAATATAAAATAAAAAATAAAAAAAAACCCTCAGCCCCATGAATATGATTCTGTGCTTCTGCAGTGGTTCTTTCTTCCTATACCACACCCATGCTTCTAACCCAGGGCTGGTCAAACTCTTATACGGTTAGGGAACGCCTCCCACCCACCACTCCCTAATCTGTCATGGACCAATATTTTGATAAACACAAAATCATATATTTGGAAGTAGCAGTAATGTTGAATTGCTTCACAGTCCAAAGTTGAGCTTCCTCCCTTTCTTTCTGCTTATCCCAGAGTGGTAAATAACAGCCCACAGACCAGTATTGGTGTTCAGCAGCATATAGCTGCTTGCTCTTAGTGCCTGATCCACTCATACCCTTGGGTTGCAAAAGGCCAATCATAATCTCTCCACTCTTCCTTACATTCCAACCTTCAAATTCTGCTCCTCCCCACTCCCCCGCCCTCTGCTCTTAGGAGTAGTTCTAGAGAAAAGCAATTTTATTGGCTCATGTCATTTCTCCTGCTGTGCCTATGGCTGCTCTGGGTTCCCATGCCAACCCTTCTCTTTCACCCTCTGAGTGGATAAGTGACATCACATCGTATGACACGTGGATGACTGAGGAGCATCCCTTCCGAGACCACAGGTATGGTGTGGGTAACTCTGACCGCCACATCATTTGCAGAACTTTTCAAATTAGTTCAGTTTCTTATAAGAAGGCAATAAAAAGTGATATACAAGACCTATGTCACCAGATTGACTCCTAGTTAAGTAATAAATGGGATTTTCTCTCATTTGAAAGAGCTGACGGTTAGGTGCCATCCTTGGTCAAACCGGAGGTGCTAGGATGCTGTGGTTAGTGACTCGCTGAGCAATTTCACACACAAATCGTAGTGCTCACTTTAATTGGATGTGCTGTTAATCGCTGTTCACGAAAACAACCTGAATTCAGGAATGAATTAAAGAGTTCTTCCCAGAGGGCACAATCATTTTTCAATCTACTTTCTCTGTGGTAGGTCATGGTTCCAGAGAGACTGCTTGAGAATTGATTCTCTTTAGAGAAAAATCAGCAAAACTTGCCTCAAGATTTTTCCTTCTGATCAGTAGGGACTTCTTCGCTGTTCAGTGTTAAGATACCACACTTTCAATGCACAGGGTGCCATTTCTATGGCATTTCCCTGGCTTTTGGAGCTAAGATCCTACATGTGGGACATGGCCAAAAAATATATATTTATCCTTCTGGTCTGTAGAGTCACAGGAAGGAAAGAGGAAGGATGGCAAGAGGGCTTAGAAGAAGCAGTGGATAACACCAACTACAGACAAAACACAAATATCCAGAAGTTAGATGCTGACCCACCGTCAACTACTGGTTTCAGGGTATAACAGACATGAGGCTAAACTGGACATAGTGCAAAAGCCTTCCAGAAGATGCTAGTTAGTGATTTACAAGCAAGTGCTCATGGGACTCTCCCGCCAAGCTTTGGAAGCCCCACTCCATACCAATCAAGTTAGAATTTCCAGGAATGTCTAGGGAGAAAGTACAAGATGGTATGGAAAAAGTCAAATGAACTTTTGGGCCAATCCAATACATGCCAGTTTCCCCAGGTAAAGTCCCATTTGATACCTCTTATGGAAAATTACTGCCTATTGATTATTTTTAGCTTCCCCTTTTATACTTTAAGTATCCTAGTCTGGATAATAAAAGGTGCAATGTATTAGAATTCATGCAGAACAATCCTTGCTGATCTTGGTAACTAAGACGATGAGGGTGCTTGGCCTGTTGTTCCTGATGAATTTGTTGAGGGCCAAGAAGTCCACCTAACATCATAGAAAGGACTCTTGTAAGAAAATGCAAACCTTCAATTGATGCGAGACAGATAAACAGGAGAAAATCAAACAAAAGTTTAGTAGCAGGTCTACATGAGAGAACCCCAGGAAAATCAAGTGACTTACAAAAAGGGCCAAAACCCTTCCCTGAAATACCATCTCCAGCTAAAAATAAAAGAGGATATTGGGGGCAGTGGTTTGAGACTTCAAAGAGAGGGAAGACAAATATTCGGTAAGTTGACATTTCCAGGACCCCATAGAAACAACCAGAGGCAGGAGGAATCTGATGGCTAGGCCCTGACCAGTTTCCTGCACCACACCCACACTTATTTTCTGCAGATGTGAAGGTTCTATTTCAGAACAGATCCTCTATGTAAATTATAAATATTTTAGGCAGTTAAGAGGAAGTTCAAAGTTTCTTCCTAAGTCATTTAGGCCTTGATTGTTTTTAGCTCAAAATAATCATCATGTCCAAGAGACATTGTGGGGTGATGATTTATTTCCTTACAAAGATGTAAGTCAGGACCACCACAATCCATTATTCAGGCTTCACTTATGTGAAAACTCCAATAACAGGCACTGGAGAATCTTAATTCTTTTCCTCTCAAAGAGTCCTGCTGCTGCTGCTGCTAAGTCACTTCAGTTGGGTCCAACTCTTTTCGACTCCTTGGCCAGCAGCCCACTAGGCTCCTCTGTCCACAGGATTCTCCAGTCAAGAATACTGGAGTGGGTTGTCATTTCCTTCTCCATCAGAAACTCCTAGGTCAATGCAAACACGCCCACTTCAGACCCTGCCACCTTCTCAGCGTACCAAGGAGGTCTTAAAAAGAGTGACAAGCCATCAAAAAGTGGCTGTGAAACTGAGCTCAGGATACTGGGAGCATACTCCCTTTTCCTTTACGTCTCATTATCTAAAGGGGGCCGATCGCATATCACTGTGCAAAACAACTGTCTCAACAAATATCTAGAGAGAAACTGGCAACCTTTCAAGAAGCTAAGAACCTTAGCTTCTTCCACTAAAGTTCTAACTAAATAAGGGCTATCAGATAAATACACAGGTCCCAGTTAAACTTGGAAGTCAGATAAATAACAATTTTTTTTAGTACATGTACATCCCATGCAATATTTGGGACATATACTAAACACTGTATTCACTGTTTCTCTGAAATTCACATTGAGCCAGTTGTGCTGCATTTTTGCTTGCTAAGTCTAGTCATAAACTAACTGATATCTCTACAACCACATATACTTCTCAGCCCCACCCCTTCATTCTGGCCTAAGTCAGACCCTAAAAGAGGCACAGAAACCCGAATCTGAACACAATTACGGTCAGATAGCAGCAAAGTATACTGATTCTGGATTAGTGGATGAAAACTTTTCTTATGGATAAGAGGATATTGGGCTGCACCTCGCAGACCTACAAGCCCTGTACTTGCCAGTCCTTAAGACCAAAGAGAGGGCCCGGAGTCAGCAATAGAGTCATCAGTGGTTTAGTGGATAGGGGAGCTTACAGACCTGGACCAAGGTCCTGGAGTGACACCCCACCGTGTGTGGAACACTTGGCAGCAGATTCTTTCCAAGAAGGAAAGGGAGGTTACCAGTCAGAGGGGGAATTGACATCAGGTTGGCTCACCAGTTACCAGAGAAACCAGCAGAGGACACACCCCTTACCACCTTGCTGTTAAGCTATCATGGCAGAGCTGTTCTGATCCAAAGTTAGAACATTCATACATATACCTGAAACTACCACAACACTGTTAATCAGCTGTTGCTGCTGCTGCTAAGTCACTTCAATCATGTCCGACTCTGTGTGACCCCATAGATGGCAGCCCACCAGGCTCCCCCCTCCCTGGGATTCTCCAGGCAAGAACACTGGAGTGGGTTGCCATTTCCTTCTCCAATACATGAAAGTGAAAGTGAAGTCGCTCAGTCGTGTCCGACTCTTCGCGAACCCATGGACTGCAGCCCACCAGGCTCCTCCGTCCATGGGACTTTCCAGGCAATAGTACAGGAGTGGGTCACCAAATCAGCTATAACCCAATAAAAAAATCAAAAGTTTAAAGTTTGAAATAAGTAAATAAATATAACTTGCATGCATGCATGCTAAGTCGCTTTAGCCATGTCTGACTCTTTATGACCCTATGGACTGTAGCCCACAGGCTCCTCTGGGACTCTCCAGGTGAGAATAGTGGAGTGAGTTGCCATGCCCTCTTCCAAGGGATCTTCTTGATCCGGGGAACGAACCTGCATCTCCTGAGACTTCTGTATTGCAGGCAGATTCTTTACCACTGAGCCACTGGGGAAGCCCAAATATAACCTCCACTTTCTCAAAATAAATAAATAAAGTTAGAACACTCATTAGCTGGGCCTGAGGCAAGTATGTAGGAAAGTCAGTAACAGAGTAGGGTGTAGCTGAAGCAGGCACTGGTCAAGCAAGGGTTGCACAGAGAACAAGAGAACAACTTGCTGGGCGAGCTGACCATACACAAGAATAGGCCCATGTGTGGGTAAAAATGAGGTATCACTTTGAGAGTTTTTGTCCGGGCAAGTCAGCACTCCCCAAATTCATGGGATTCCTGACTTCTACCCTTGGATTCCCCACACCAGATTCCCATTAAAATCCTCCCACCTGTGGGATGTCCTCCACTATAGAATTGTTCTAGACAGCAGTGTACTGCCAGCTTCTATACAGGCAAAACAGCAAGAAGAAAAATCAGGCTCAATGAATCTGGTCTTATACTTCATTATACTTCAATTACAAATCTTTTAAGAATGTTGCTTTGAGGGATATAAAACCTCCTGAAGGAACATCTGAGATAGATCATTAATAGTTATGGTACTAGAAAATTTAAGTTAAACCATGCAGCTTTATGTTATTCTCTGCTCTTGAATGAAGACACATGTGAGCCCACCCACATAAACACATAATTATTGCTCTCAATCTTTGTAGCCCTGAAGTCAAATCTTTAGGTATCACCTAAATGGAGGATCTCACCAAGCCTTGCTCGGTGAGGATCTTTATAAAGTGGCAAAATCAGGACTTGAATTCATTTAGTGTGTGTGTACAGAGAACGTACGAAGAGCATAGACTTACTGTCTGCCATTACTCAAGAATATCCTGGATCATGTCCCTGACTCCAGTCTTCCCCTTGATGGATGCTCTGGTTCTGACTACACAGTGTCACCAATCTCTGATCCATTTCACAAACTCATCACATCCATGTGCTCTTAGCAAAGTGAAAGTTGCTCAGTCATGTCTGACTCTTTGTGACCCCATGGACTATACAGCCCATGGAATTCTCCAGGCAAGAATACTGGAGTGGGTAGCCTTTCCCTTCTCCAGGGGATCTTCCCAACCCACAGATTGAACTTAGGACTCCCACATCGCAGCGGATTCTTTACCAGCTGAGCCACAAGGGACATGTCAAATATTGGGTAAGCCTGAGGGCTTCTGTTCCTGAAATTTGTTATAACCCAGATCCTTCTAGTTAGAGACATAGGATTTGTTAATAAGCAGTTCTATATTACATTTATCATTATTAAAAAAAAATAATAAACTATTTTATAATCTTTGTGAGAAGCTATACACTGAATAGAAAATTGCTCACCTTTATGAATATACTAATTCTTATACACCATGATAAAAATATATGCACAGATGTGCATATATACAGAAATATAATATTTCTATTATATATTATTATATTCTGTAATGGAATAATATTCTATTGTACTATGTGTATATATATACATTTCTATTATTAAATAACATGGAAATAGCACTTACCACCTGTGCTAAGCTTTTCAGTTCACCACAGAATACTTGCTGAAAATCTGGGCAAAATGATGTGCAGAAACTCCCAGGATTAGAGGGGCTGAGGACAGAGAACCAGTGGCTAGCTATCCATACCTAAATCTACTGTCTTCTCCTTGCACAGGTTTGCTTTGCCACAAGTGCCTCCCTTCCTACGGCACACACTCCATCTATAATATTGACATTCTCACTGTCCGACAGAAGGAGCTGGGCATGTAACATCATGATTTTCATCAGCTGAGCATTGACTGCACATCCCCAAAGCATCCACACAATTTCCGGCCATTTCCTGTGTCTGCAAATGTTTAACTGTGACCTAAATGACATCTTCCTTTCATCCTGTTTTAAGCTCTTTCTGATCAAAGAACCGATTTAATTTTCATGAAATCAATATCTTAAGCAGAACTAAGAGTACCAGAGTCTCTGAGCACTGGATAAGGGCAAAATGGTGTTTATTTTGTTGCCATTGTTTCTTTTTTAAAAATTTATTTGTATTGGAGTATACTTGCTTTATAATATCGTGTTACTTTCTACTGTACAGCAAAGTGAATCAGCTACATGTTTACACATATCCTCTGTTTCTTAGGTCTCCTTCCCGTTAGGTCGCCACAGAGCACTGAGTTCCCTATACAGTAAGTTATACAGTATGCAGTATACAGTAAGTTCTCATTTGTTACCTATTTTAGGCTCGTGCCGTGCTCAGTTGCGTCTGTCATGTCTGACTCTACGCATCCTCACAGACTGTAGCCCGCCAGGCTCCTCTGTCCATGGGATTCTCCCAGCAAGAATACCGGAGTGGGTTTCCATGCTCTCCTCCAGGGGAGCTTTCTGACCTAGGGATCAAACCCACGTCTCCTGTGTCTCCTGCATTTCAGGCAGATTCTTTACTACTGAGCCCCTGGAAAAACCCTATCAATTTTATAAATAGCATCAATAGTTGTATATATGTCAATCCCAGTCTCCCAGTCTATCCCACCCTCCTCTCCCCTCACCCCGTGTTCGTCTGTTAGAGCTCTACATCTGTGTCTCAGTTCCTCTTTGCAGTGTAGCATCCAGAAGAATTAGTAGCACCTAAGTGTTCCAAACATACTCAAGAGAGAAAGAAGAAATATGTGTGGATCCTAAATACATACATTCAAGTAAACCAATTATCTCATTTATTCAAACAACTATTACTATACTCCAGACAATCTTCAGTAATTCAGCTGTCTAGACAGCCATTTTAATATCAGTAATTCTGCAAAGTTTATGGTATGAGTTTTCTTTTTTTAATCTCTCATACTCCCTCCTTTACTTTCTATATTACGTTATAGATTTCATAGTCATTGAGTATTTACTATGTATAAGAAAAGTTGTACTAGGTGCTTTATTTTGCCTAAAGTTATTAAACTTCCTGAACAATTCAGTAAAGGTTCTTTCTTGTTTTTGAGCAAACATATTTAACTACCCTTAAGAAGTAAATCAATAATGTTTACACAGTTTTAAACTTTTCAATTGCCAAATGCAAAATATTTCTAAGATATGAAATTCTTTCTCTATACTAGAAGATAATTTTTCCCAATTAAAAGAAATTTAAAGAGATTTTAGGGGAGAGACTGGAGATATACTTTATATCAAGGAAGTTATTTTTCCATTTTGGTTGATGTTCTATCTTTTGGCCACATTCCTGGGTGGAACAGAAAAGAAATATGATAAGTTTCGAGGACATGGTCCCTGAACAGTCTTACACAGAAGTTCATCTGGTCCTAATTACAACCCTATCAAGTAGGTGGGTGGTATTAACAGATCCTTAGGGGCATGGAAACCATGACACAGACATTTCAAGTGTTTTCCGCTCCATCAACAGAGAAGTAACAACACAGCTTCTTTGGAAAGCAGCCCAGCACAATGGAATAAAAATGGATTTGAATCATAACACTTGGGTTTAAAACTGTATGATTTGGGGAAATTATGTCTCTACACATCTCCTTCCTCCATCAAAAGAATACGTTAGAGTCTTCCTTGGTGGCTCAGTGGTAAAGAACTCTTTTTAGATTTTTAGGCAATGTAAAATACATTATCTAACTGTATTTTATAATACATTAGCTAAAATGTTAACATATTTGGAAACTTCAAAAGGGGAGATTGTAATCATCACTGATTTTCATCACTGTTGCCATCACCAATTTTACAAACAGGATTGTAATCATCACTGATTGTCTAATTCAGTTCGGCAGCATAAAGGTTTCCCTTTCTGCTTCCAAGAATGTTTTATGTTCTCCAAGAGGAATGCCTATCTACGCACGGCTGCAACTGCCGTAAGCTCCATGTTCACCCCTGTCAACACCATATAAACCAGCAGATCCTAGGTTTGCCTTGGTTACAATTTAATACTGCTATAGACTGAGCGCCAGACATTTGTTTGAAACATTCAATAAGAAAGAGGCAATATTGATATGGTTTCTGGCCATCTCATAGACAATTTTAAAAAAGGAGCAAGGTGGGGTGGGGAATAAGACAATATAATGAAGAAGGTATAAAAGCAAGCTGATGCAGACATGGATAAACCCAACACACCTGTTTCTCCCTACCTGCACCTTTAGAGTCCCAAGAGAGACGCTCACTAAATGATCCAGAGAAGAACCCTGGAACAAGCAATGTTTTCTCTGTCTGATAGGGACACATTTTCATCTGTGAGTTCAGCTTTCAGAGAGTATTTAGATCAATGAAGAAAAAAAAGGACTATTGAGGAAAATCAACTAAATCAATCATAATGATTGATAGGATGACAAACATTGTAGCCACTCATATCCATGAGAGTAATTAGGAGTCCTGAGCACTCAACTATACCACAGTGTTTTTTAAGGAATGTGTGTATGTGTGTGTGTGTGTGTGGGAATAGCTCAGTCATGTCTGACTCTTTAGGACCCCAAGGACTGTAGCTCCCCAGGCTCCTCTGTCCATGGAATTCTCCAGGCAAGAATACTGGAGTGGGTTGCTATGCCCTTCTCCAGGGGATCTTCCCAACCCAGGGATCAAACCCGGGTCTCCTGCACTGCAGGCAGATTCTTTACCATCTGAGCCACCAGGGAAACCACAAGGAATGTATAAGAATTTCCACATCAATTCATCAAAAGCAAAGACCTCATTTTTTTGGAATTATTCTCAATCTTCTTTTAATTTTTATCTCCTTTCTCAATGACCATTCATTTCTAATGACTTTCTACAGTGTAATAATCTCAGAGCCAATCAATCATTGAATAAGTTTTCATTACATGTTTAACATATACTCAGCACTATACCAGAGGCCACAAGAGAAAGCTTTTCTAATACTTCCTGAAGTCTTTTTTTTTTTCATTATTGAAAGACAGATCTCAATGCTTCATAAGCGTGCCATGTCCTCTAATAACCCTTGCATAATCTGTTGCTAAATCAAAGCTTGATGAAAATACATCAGGATGTAATCATCTTTCCCTCACCAGAGGCTTCATACTATTTCATATTTGAAGAAGAAATAGTATTTTATAGGAAGTGCATGATCAACTCAAGCTTTGGTCCTGATGCTTAGAATAACTGATCCTCGAGGCTGAGTAGAAGCTCTTCTTGCTTTCTCCCACGGCTAACATGGCCAAGAGATGTCTTCTGACTACAGAAGAAGAACAAGCAGAGTTATCTTTGGAGACTTGTGAAGCCAATTAATTAAGAAAAACTCATCTATAGGAAACCATAGTTTTTAAGCCTGTCTCTAAATTATTAGCTGCTCCAGAGCTAGAAAAATAAATCTCAAAGTGTATATTTTTCAGTTGCGCTAGTCTGACCCTGTCCCCATACATGTTCTGTACCATGTCTGTTCACTTAAGCAGTGGGGAGGGGAGAGCAGAGGACAGAGAGAGAGTAAAGCCACCTACTTATGGAAAAGGAGACACTTTCAAGGAAATCATCTGTTAGTACCGGATTTGTTTTTCTGTGTACAGTTTCCATCCATGGAAAGGACAGCAGGGCCCTATTGTTTAACAAACCACTTACTCAGGATCATTGGCACCAACTTGCAGTGAGCCAACAAGTCCGGAGAACTCATATGTTTCCCCCTTCTTTCAAAAGAAGATACTGCTCCCTTGGCAACTGAAAGTGTTTGGTTGAGCTTTTTTTTTCCCACTTATAAAGTATAAACAGAAGGGAGTCCTGCCACATGGAACTTGGTTTCAAAACAGATTTCTCTGCCTCAAGCCTCTGAAATTAACAACTTGGTGCCTGAACATCACTCTGCTCTAGATCTCTATTTTGTCTTATGGTCAAGTCTCAGACAAATAATAAAGGGTAAGTGAAATAGAGAATGCAAGGTTTTATAAAAAAAATTCAACTGATGTACAGTTGACTTGTAATGCTATGTTAGTTTCTGCTATAACAGTAAAGTGGTATATATATATATATATATATATATATACACACATATATATACACAAGAAAACTTTTTATATTCCTTTCCATTATAGTTTATTGCAAGATATTGACTATAGTTCCCTGTGCTGCACAGTAGGACCTCACTGTTTATCTGTTTTATATATAAATAGTAGTTTGTATATGCTAATCCCAAACTCCTAATTTATTCCTCCCCCAACTTTTCCCCTTTGGTAATCTTAAGTTTGTTTTCTATGTCTGGGAGTCTGTGTATGTTTTATATATACATGCATTTATTACTTTTTATTNAGTTGCTCAGTCGTGTCTGACTCTTAGTGACCCCATGGACTGCAGCCTACCAGGCTCCTCCATCCATGGGATTTTCCAGGTGGGAGTACTGGAGTAGGGTGCCATTGCCTTCTCCGATATAAGTGCTAACATATAATATTTGTCCCTGTCTGACTACTTAACTCGGTATGATAATCTCTAGGCCTATCCATGTTGCTGCAAATGGCATTATCTGCAAACGTAGTTTTTAATGCCATTATTATTATTTCCTAATTAGAAGGTTTCTGGAATTCAAGTGACTAAAAAGTTCTTACTCTTAACCAACCAACAGTATACTTTATTTTTCAAATAGAACCAACTTTTTAATGTAAATGAGACAACTTAGTCAATACTTTTTCCCTACTAGGTAGAATGTTCTCAGCAGCTCTGGAGCTTTGAAAAAACTCTAAGCTGAAGCAAGAAGTCACAATATTCAATCACCTTTTCTATACTGGCAGCAACGGTGGTGGTAAGGAAATACCCCTCATCCAAGGTAAGGAGCAGCGGCTGTGCTTTGCTGGAACAGCCGTGAAGAAATACCCCACGCCCAAGGTAAGAGAAACCCAAGTAAGATGGTAGGTGTTGT
>SJXQ01013170.1:326354-408235 GCA_006408695.1 Aepyceros melampus | reverse complement strand
CAAAGAGTCGGACACGACTGAGCGACTGAACTGAACTGATATATATGTACACTTATATATCTTTATATGAGGCTTCCCAGGTGGCACTAGTGGTAAAGAACCTGCTTGCCAATGCAGGAGACATAGGAGACTCAGGTCTGACCCCTGGGTCAGGAATAACCCCGCGAGGAGAGCATGGCAACCCACTCCAGTATTCTTGCCTGGAGAATCCCATGCATAGACGAGCCTGGCAGACTACAGTCCAAAAAGAGTCAGATACTACTGGAGTGACTAAGCACAGCACAGCACATATCTTTTTGTAAATCATTTTTATGCATTTATCTGTTGATGGACACTTTGGATGCTTTCATACTTGGCAAGCATAAATAATCCTGCTATGAACATTGGGGTACATGCACCTTTTCAAATTAGTGTTTTTGTTTATTTTGGATATATATCCAGGTGTGGAATTGGTATGTTGTATGGTAGTTCTATTCTTAGTTTTTGGAAGCCTCCATGCTGTTTTCCATAAAGGCTGCACGAATTTACATTCCCACCAACAGTATAGGAGGGTTCCCTTTTCTGCACATTCTAACCATCATTTATTATTTGTCTTCTTTTCAGTGATGATGGTGACATCCCATTGTGGTTTTGATTTGCAGTTTCCTGATGATTAGCAATGTTGAGTATATTTTCATGTACCTATTGGCCATCTGCATTTCCTCTTTGCAAAAAAAGTCTGTTTAGTTCTTCTGTTCATTTTTTGATCAGGTTTTTGTTTTGTTTTGTTTTATCTTAAGTTGTATGTACCTGTGTTAGTTGCTCAGTTTTGTCCGACTCTTTGCAACCCCATGGACCATAGCCCATCAGGCTCTTTTGTCTGTGGAAATCTCCAGGTAAGAATACTGGGGTGGGTTGCCATTCCCTACCCCAGGGGATCTGCTGAACCTGGGTGTCCTGCATTGTGGGCAGACTCCTTACCATCTGAGCCACCAGGGAAGCCTCATTAAGTTGTATAAGCTGTTATAATTTGGTTTTCAAAAAATGTCCTTAAGTTTTTGTGTTAAAAATAAAAGACGTTTTTCATTTTCACCAAGAACTCTTTTCAAGTTCACCAAGAACAACATATTCACCATTTTGTTCTACTTCCTTCTGCCATTTTTCAGGCAACTTCATAATTTCTTCTTCCCAAAACTTTTTATCTTTTTGAGCAAACTCTTCCAGTGCCTTTTACAGTCTTCCAGGGAATTGTAATTTTTTTCCATTAAGAGAATTTGGTAAAGACTGAAATAAATGGACTTCAAAGGTGCAATGTCTAGAGCAGATGGTGGATAAATCAGAACTTCCCAGCCAAGCTGTAACAGCTTTTGCTTGGTCATCAAAGAAACACGTGGTTTCACATTATCCTAATGGGCTTCCCAGGTGATGCTAGTGGTAAAGAACCCGCCTGCCAGTGCAGGAGACATAAGAGATGTAGGTTTGATCCCTGGGTCAGGAAGATCCCCTGGAGGAGGGCATGGCAACCCACTCCAGTATTCTTGCCTGGAGAATCCCATGGACAGATGAGCCTAGTGGGTTACAGTCCATAAGGTTGCAAAGAATCAGACATGACTGAAGTGACTTAGCATGTATGCATGATAGAAGATTAGGTATTTTCTGTTGTCTAATTTCAGATACTTTTCACACAGTGCTGCTTTTATTTGGTCTGAGAGCAGTACTTCTTGGAGTTAATTGTTTGGTTTAGAAGGAGCTCATGATAGAGGACTCCAGATCTCCCCAAATGCACATCACCTTCTTTGGATGAAGACCAGCCTTTGGTGTGATTGGCAGTGGCTCATTTTGCTTGTCCCACAATCTCTTCCATTCCACATTATTGTACATTATCCACTTTTCATTGCTCTCAAAACTGTTTTTTTAAAATGGAACATTTTTTGTTACATTTCAGTAGAGAATTGCAAGCGGAAATATGGTCAAGAAGGTTTTTTTGCTAAACTTACACGGAACCCAAGCATCAAAGTGATTAACATAACGAAGCTTGTGCAAACAATTTTCAACACTTGATTTGAATATTTTGAGTATGTTGGCTATCTCTCTCTTGGTATAATATTGATTGTTATCAATTAATGTCTCAATTTGATCACTATCAACTTCAACTGTTCAACCTAATCATGAAGCATCTTCCAGCATGAAATCTCCTACCCCATACACTGCACAGCTTTTTTTTTTTTTTGCATTTCAGTGTCATTGTATCTTTCTTGAAGTAATAAAACATAATATGCCAAAATGTTGCTTTTTTCAGTCCACTGTCAATATTAAAATGACTACACAAAAATTCACCAAATTTGGTAAGCTTTTAAAAAAATACACATTGATATGACAGCTGTCAAAATACAGTCTAACAAAATTGTTTTGAACGAAGTAGAAGACCACTAAGCACTACTAGAGCTCTTTATGGAAAAAAAAATGAGCAAAACTTTTGGCCAACCCATTATGTTGGATGTTAAGTCCTTATTGTTAATATAATTTGCAAATATCTTTTCCTATTCAATAGATTGCTTCTGTTTTGTCAATGATTTCCTTTGCTGTGCAAAACTTTTAAGTTTAATTATGTGCTACTTGCTTATTTTGATAAAGCTCTTAATAAAATTCAAAATTCACTTATAATAAAAATTCCCCAGGAAGTGAACATAGAAGCAACATTTTTAAATGTTGCATACAGCAACATTTAAAAAAAGGCCTATATGACAAACCTACACCTAACATCATACTCAACAGTGAAAAACCGAAAGCATTTCCTCTAAGATAAAGAACAAGACAAGGATGCCTACTCTTTCCACTTTTATTTAACATAGTTTTGATAGCAATCAGAGAAGAAAGAAATTATAGGAATCCAAATTGAAAAGGAAGAAGCAACAAAATAAACTATATAAAAATGCAGTTATCACAGAATGTATAACACTAATATTTAATCCCATTCTAAAAAAGTCAACACTAAGGATTTCATTAATTTCATTATTTTAATATTAATATTTACTTTTCTACCTTCCTGGGTTATAATTCTATTTGTTTAGATGACTTCCTAGCATTTCAATAAGTAGTTTGACACTATCTCATCCTGGAAGGAATCATTCCAGATATAAAGAAAAAGAAAACAAGCTTATAGGATCTGGCTTATCTCCCAAGATTCAGGGTTTTTTTGTTCCTCCAGCGGGCATTCAAACCCAAGTCACTACTCATCTAATGGAGTCTTTTTCTTTTTCATTTTCTTTTCTTTTCTTAGTTAAATTTAACTTGTTACATTAATGACAATTTTTAGGTCCATACTTTGCCATGGGTTCTATTGTTTTTAACTTGTGTCTTATCATGAAATAATACATTATTGAAGTCTTGTTTGGCTACTGTTATAAAATCTGTTGTTCTATCCTTGCAATATATAGCTCAGATTTGATACCAGTATAAAAACACTTATACTGTTTATTAATATTTTATTATAATTTAATAGGATCCATTAAGAGTCTTTATCTTCTATAAGATGAGAAGTAAAGTCAGCATACTTATCTTTTCTCTGAGGACATGTGGTTAATTTATCTTCCTGGAACACAATGCTAAACCTGCTTCCTATTTGGCTGTGGTATGTGGCCACAGGCTCAGTCCAACCCTTTTTTACTTGACCGTTAGGTGTAACCACCGATGCATATAAGTCTCTCCTGTTCTTCACACAGGTCTTTCTTTTGCTCAGTGTACCCAATCGTACTCTTTCCTGTTTACACAAATAGAAACTTTAGAAACAGCCGCATACTTAACAGATAACAGAATATCTATTTTATATTCCATTAGATCTTTGTCATTTCAATAGCAACTCTGACAACATTAAAATGTTTAAACACAAAACATTAAAATATTTTAATCTTGTAAGTAAAAAAACATTCCAGACCCTCCCTGATGTTTTTCTGCCCCCAAGAAAGGGAATCAACCATTGTACAACATAGAACAGGCTAGACTGTGATAATACATAGAAAAAAAATGGAATAGCTGAAATACAATAGAGGTTTATTTCTATTCATATGTTGGTACAAGGCAATTATTTCTGATTGGGATCATTCTCCTCCATATGGCAATGTGAACCCAGGGTGTTTCTGCCTTAGACTTTGCCATCTTCAAGGCCTCAGCCTCATTGTCTTTTTCTTCCAATTGGAAGAAAAGATGTAGGGAGGAAAATACCTGCTTCCTGCTTGCAAGAGAGGTGTACCATGTCTGCCCACACCCTTTAGCACAGATGAGTCATATATCATCTCTAACTCAAAGGAGGCTGGGAAATATACAGACATACCTCATTTTATTATGCTTCACCTATTGCACTTTGAAAATATTGTTTTTTGCAAATTGAAGGTTCATGGCAACCCTGCATCGAGCAACTCAAGCAGCGCCATTTCTCCAACAGCATTGGCTCAGCTTATGTCTCTGTGTCACATCTTGGTAATTCTCACAAATATGTCAAACTTTTTACTGTTATTATTATATTTTTTATGATGATCTGTGCTTAGTCATCTTTGATGTTACCACTGTAATTGTTTTGCGGTGCCACAAACCACACTCAAATAAGATGGTGAACTTAACTGGTAAACGTGAGTGTTCTGACTGCTCCACTATCTGTTCCCCGTCTCCCTGTCTCTCTCCCTCTCCTCAGGCCTCCCTGGTCCCTGGGAAGCAGTTCTATTTAAATTAATCCTACAGTGGCCTCTAGGTGTTTAAATGAAAGAAAGAGCCGTGCATCTCTCCCTTTAAATAAAAAACCAGGAATGATTAAACTTAGTGGAAAAGGCATGTCAAAAGCCAAGATAGGCTGGAAGCTAGACCTCTGACACTAGTCAGCCAAGTTCTGAATACAAAGGAGAGGTGCTTGAAGGAACTTAAAAATGCTACTTCAGTGAACACACAAATGATAAGAAAGCAAAACAGCCCTGTTGCTGATATGGAGGAAGTTCTTGTGGTCCAGATAGATCCTATCAACCACAACATTCCCTAAGCCAAAGCCAGATCAAAGCCCTGACTCCCTTCAATTCTACGAAGACTGAGAGAGCTGAGGAAGCTTACAGAAGAAAAATCTGAAGTTAGAACAGTACGGTTCTTGAGGTTCAAGGAAAGAAATTGTCTTCAGAAAAGTGCAAGGTGAAGAAGTAAGCACTGATGTAGAAACTTCATCAAGTTATCCAGAAGGTACAGCTAAGATAATCAATGAAGGTGGCTACACTCAGTAACAGATTTTAGTGCAGACAAAATAGCCTCATGTTGGAGCAAAATGTCATCTAGGATTTCATAGCTACAGAGGAGAAGTCAATCAGTTTCAAAGCTTTGACGGACAGGCTGACTCTCTTGTTAGGGGTGAATACAGCTGGTGACTTGAAGTTAAAACCAATGCTCATTAACAATTCTGAAAGCTCCTAAGAAGGCTCCTAAGGCTCCTAAGAATTTTGCTAAATCTAGTCTGCCCATGCTCTAGAAATGGAACAACAAAGGCAGAGTAACAGTACATCAATTCACACCATGGTTTACTGAATATTTTAAGCCCACTGTTGAAGCCTACTGATAAGAAAAAAATGACTCCTTTCAAAATATTACTGCTCATTAATAATGTATCAAGAGCTCTGATGAAGATGTACAAAAAGACTCATGTTGTTTTCATGCTTTCTAATACAATATCCATTCTGCAGCCCATGGATCAAGAAGTAATCCCGATTTTCAAGTCATCACTTTAGAGATACACTTTGTAAGGCTATAGCTACTATAGACAGTGATTCCTTTGATGGATCTTTACAAAAACCATTGAAAACCTTCTGGAAAAGATTCACCATTCTAGATGCCATTAAGAACATTTGTGATTCATGGGAAGAGGTCAAAATATAAACATTCACAGAAGTTTAAAGAAGTTGATTCCAACTGCCCTGAAGGACTGTGAAGTGTTGAAGACTTCAGTGGAGGAAGTAACTGAAGATGTGGTGGGAATAGCAAAAGAACTAGAATTAGAAGTGGGGTCCAAATATGTGACTAAACTGCTGTAATCTCCTGAATAAACTTTAACATATAAGCAAAGAGATTTCTTGAGGTCAAATCTACTGGTGAAGAGGTTGTGAAGTTGTTAAAATGACAACAAAGGATTGAGAATACTACATGAACTTAAGTGACAAAGCAGCAGCAGAGTTTGGGAAGACTCCAACTTTGAGAGAAGTTCAACCCACTCCAGTGTTCTTGCCTGGAGAGTCCCAAGGATGGGGGAGCCTGGTGGGCTGCCGTCTATGGGGTCACACAGAGTTGGACAGGACTGAAGTGACTTAGCGCAGCAGCAGCAGCTACTTGGGTAAAATGCTGTTACATTTTTTGTAATGCTGCTACATTTTACATTTTTGTTACAATGCTGTAACAAACAGCATTGCCTGTTACAGAGAACTCATTTGTGAAAGGTAGAGTCCATGGATGTGGCAAACTTCATTGTGTCTGATTTTAAGAAGATGCCACAGACATCCCACCCTTCAGCAGTTCCCACCTTGATCAGCCAGCAGCCATCAACAGCAAGGCAAGACCCCCCACCATCAAAAAGACGGTAACTCACTGAAGGCTAAGATGATAGTTAGCATTTTTTTTTAGAAACAAAAATTTTTAAATT
This sequence comes from Aepyceros melampus, assembly GCA_006408695.1. Classification (NCBI taxonomy): domain Eukaryota; kingdom Metazoa; phylum Chordata; class Mammalia; order Artiodactyla; family Bovidae; genus Aepyceros; species Aepyceros melampus. The sequence goes on along the minus strand of SJXQ01013170.1, from coordinate 401,595 downwards.
AAGACATATATTTTTGAGATGTGATCTATTGCTCACTTAATAAACTACAGTATGGTATAAACATAACTTTTTATGACTTCCTATCTTTATGATAGGAATCAAAAAGAAATGTGTGTTACTTACTTTTCTGTGGTCTGGAACTGAACCCTTTCTGTCTCTGAGGTATGCATGCAATCCGATCATGGCCCTGACTGCAATCCTGTTAACAAGAGAGGAACCATGGATTGAGGTAGGTAGCCAGCAGTCTCCACAGCTACTTTCCTGTTCCCTGTCAGAAGACTAAACTCTGAGTATTAACAGAGAAACATAAGAATTGATGGTAAATTGGGCTGGGGAGTGTTGTTGACTTATACTTCACAATAAAAAAATACTGGAAGTTTTCAGTTTTATTTACTTATTTTAATTTATTTTTTAATTGAAGGATAATTCCTTTACAGAATTGTGTTGGTTTCTGCCAAACATCAGCATGAATCAACCATAGATATTCATATGTCTCCTCCCACTTGAACCTCACTCCCTCCCTCTGCATCTCACCCCTCGAGGTTGTTACAGTGCCCTAGTTTTTGTTTTAGATTTTTTTTTCCCCCACTCCACAGCATGTGGAACTTCCCTGACCAAGGATCAAACCAGTACCCCCTGCAAGTGGGAGCCTGAAGTCATAACCACTGGACCATTGGGGAAGTCCCCCCAATTTTATTTTTAATACTAAGAATTAACCCTGGCTTTTCCTATTTAAACCAACATGTCTTTTTTCCCTCTATTTTCTACATAAAGCTTTCATCAACTACTAACACAAACCACTAAGACACTGAAGAAGGGAAATCAGGTGCCCTATAATATGACAGGACACAGTGCTCAGAGCAAGGTCCTCATAACCTATAAGAAAAGATCATAACTGGGGTCTAGAGACCTTATGGCACCACTTGGCAATTGAATATCATGTTTACTGTGCTTAAAATTCCTTACCTGTAAATTGAGAATATGAACGTAGCCCGTCCACATGAGGATACTGAAAACAAGAGGAGGAGGAAGTGGTGCTAATTCTGGAGGCAAGATCCAAGAATAAAGTAGATGATAATGCCTAAAATGCAATTCCATTTTGTTCATATCCCATGAACTTCTCCCACATACTCAGCATTCAACTACCTAAACTGGTTAGCGTCCAATCCAGAAAGCCCTCAAAGACAGTGAGTCACAACCTAGAATTCACTAGGCTGTTCTGGAGGGAGGAATGGCATTGTCTGCCTTTATTCTGCACACCAGGCTGGACCCCCCTGAAAGGACTGTCTGGCAGCTTATTTCTGTATTCATCGTTTTCTGGCTCCAGGACCTATGACAATGCAAGTCAGCCCCCAAAGAGCATTAACTGACTTTCCTCCTGGAGAGTTTCTCAACCATCAGAGTTACAACACTGGGCCCAGATCCTCCATGCCTTCCCATTTCACTCAAAGTGCGAGTTAACTGTCACCCCAGCCTTGACCACGGGACTCCAGTCACTCTAGTCTCCTGGCTGTTTCTCAAAGCCTCCAGTGCACTCCCAGCTCAAGGTCTTGGTCCTGCTATTCCCTCTGACTGGAATGCTTTTCTCCAAAAATGCATCGCTTTTGAGTATTTGTACAAGTGTTATTTTCTTAAGGAGGCCATCCTGAGCATTCTATTTAAAACTGAGAAAAGCCTCCCACCTCTGCACTCCCAATCCCCTTTACCCTGCTGATAGAGCAGACACTGTGGAGAGCCTTTGACCTCCACAGCCCAACTTCAGCTTTGGTAGACAGTCTCTACAAGCTGACAGATTTCCCCCTTTAGCACCTCATGTTTCTCTTTCACTTTTAGGGGTCCCTTTACCACTGAAGCTTGCTAGGCCTGCCAGGGGCACCTCTGAAGGCTGAGGATTTAATTCCCTCAAGGGTAGCCCTCAACCCAAGAAGGACCAAGTTGGAGGAGAAGTAATCCAGATTTCACAGCCCTCAGCAGAACAATCCTGAGACGTTCTTCGCATGAACTTGCAGAGGGCTTCCAGCATCAGTGAGCTCCCTGCTTGATACAGTAGTCACCTACTCACTATCCACTGACAGACAGTTCACTGGCTTTCCTTCCTTCCCTGTCCCTATTTCTCTTCTCTCTCCACTTATGCTCTCCAAAATGAGCTAATTGCACCAAAACTCTCATCTTTGGGCCTTCTTTTGGGTAAACCCACACTGAGACACCACTCTCTACTTTTCTTTTTTCATGGCACTTATCATCTCCCAACACACTGTGCCATTTACTTCTTTACACCTCCTTTGTTTATTGTCTATTTCTCCCTGCTAGTATGTAAGCCCTGGGAAGACAGCAGCCTTTGTTCATTTTGTTCATTGATATTATGCTTCCCTGGTGGCTCAGATGATAAAGAACCTGCCTACAATGCAGGAGACCTGAGTTTGATCCCTGGTTCAGGAAGATTCCTTGGAGAAGGAAATGGCAACCCATTTCAATATTCTTGCTTGGATAAGTCCGTGGGCAGAGGAGCCTGGTGGGTTACAGTCCATGGGGTTGCAAAGAGTTGTATACGACTGAGTGACCAACATGCACATACATTTTAAGACCTAGAGAAGCATCTGGTATAAAGGAAAGGCTGAAAAAATGTTTGTTGAAAGAATTAGTGCAGAAGTAAGGTTTGGACAGAGGACCCTGGCAGGCTACAGTCCATGGGGTCTCAAAGAGTTGGACTTGACTGAGCAACGAAGTAAAACACAACATAGGCCTACTTAAGTCTGCTCTTGAAGAAGTACCTGTATCACTTTGGGTATTTTAGCAGCAAGTAATAGAAAAGCCAATTCAAAATATCTAAGGAGTACAACTTGCTTTTTCACTTGAGTAGAAGCCTCAGCTTACCATGGACTCAGGAAAGAGGACAGTGTAAGAGGATGCTGAGTGGACAATCAGCAAAGTCTTATGTCCACTGAGGTCTTATGGACATCACGAGCCCGTCTTCTGCACAGGAACCTGGGGGGGAAATTAAGTTGTCTTCTGGGCAGTTCAGTTCAGTCGCTCAGTCGTGTCCGACTCTTTGCGACCCCATGAATTGCAGCACACCAGGCCTCCCTGTCCATCACCAACTCCCAGAGTTCACTCAGACTCATGTCCATTGAGTCAGTGATGCCATCCAGCCATCTCATCCTCTGTCGTCCCCTTCTCCTCCTGCCCCCAATCCCTCCCAGCATCAGCGTCTTTTCCAATGAGTCAACTCTTCTCATGAGGTGGCCAAAGTACTGGAGTTTCAGTTTTAGCATCATTCCCTCCAAAGAAATCCCAGGATTGATCTCCTTCAGAATGGACTGGTTGGATCTCCTTGCAATCCAAGGGACTCTCAAGAGTCTTCTCCAACAGCACAGTTCAGAAGCATCAATTCTTTGGCGGTTAGCCTTCTTCACAGTCCAACTCTCACGTCCATACATGACCACAGGAAAAACCATAGCCTTGACTAGACGGACCTTAGTAGCCCTCTGGCCAAGTATAAATCTGTCATTAGCTGTAGGTCAAAAATGTGAGCACATTGAAGATAAAATATGCCCTCAGTGGAGGGGTTAGGGGTGCTGGGAGTCTGGCTGGGCCTGGAGAGGGTCTCTGACTTTATCCCTGCAGAAGCATAGGCTTCCCTGTGGACATGAGTGCTCTCATTACCTTCTCATTCCTTCTCACCAAATGATTTCCTGATTGCCAGTTAAGCCTGAGATATACCTCAATGCTCCTAGGGGCAGCTGGCATTCTGGTCACTGGAGGTTAAAGAAATGAGCCATGTAGTTTATTCAGCCATCTCTTGGGAGTTCTGTAATTCTTGTCTTTCACCAAAAGTCTAATCGTCTCTGAGTGTATTAATTGCTCCAGTTTGGGGCCCTGCAAGGAGAGGTAGTGTCACATGGTAATTAAACATACCAGCTTTGGTGTCAGCAGACGTATGTCTGAATCCAGCCCTACCAGGATAGATCTTGCCAGCCATAGATCTTGAAGCAAGTTGCTTAACCTACTCAGTCTCATGTTAAGATGGAGCTAATCATACCTGCTATGGATTTTAAATAAAATAGCATCTGGAAGTGCTTGGCTTGGGAGCTGGCATGGCTTGCTGCTGCTGCTGCTAAGTCGCTTCAGCCACGTCCGACTCTGTGCAACCCCATAGATGGCAGCCTACCAGGCTCCTCCGTCCCTGGGATTTTTCCAGGCAAGAGTACTGGAGTGGGTTGCCATTGCCTTCTCTGCGGCATGGGTTAGGAGGTACTGAATGAATAGTAGCTTTCCTGATCAACATTGGGAACCAGAACCTAGGTCCATTATAAATTCACTATCCTGCTAGACCAGACAGCCAGTCAACCTTCCCTTGTCAATTGTCCCACCCCATCATGAGGTATCTTTTCCACTAACTTCAGCCTCCTGAAAAAGTAGAGTCCCTTTAAGGATGCCATATTCTTAGGACTCCAATGCCATATTTGTCTTGAGGACTAAACACACTTCACAGCAACAGTTTCTGTGCTGCTTTCTCCACTCATCACAGGCGCACACACACACACACACTCAACCACAAGCACAGTACCCCGTTGTCCACCCAGATAATCCATGCAGTCTCCCTGTGGACAAAGACCTATTTGGCACCAACATAAGAGATGGATCCTTGACAGCAAACAAAAGGAGCTGACTTCATTTTAGGTGCTGACTCCAGCATGCTGTTGTTGATTCAGAATGAAAAGACAGTTGTCCAGAAACCTACAGAGGTTTTTTTCCACAACATCCTATTATATGAACAGCCACATTGCTCTGAGATTTTTAGACACAGTGATAAACTGTGTGCGGTTCCCCCCAAAAGCAGTCATCCTGGCTGACAGGTAACAGAAGGGAAGGAGATTAGAGGGAAGAGAAGAGCCATAGAATATTCTCCCCTCTGCCTCTCAGAATCCATGCTGAGCACCCCAATGCCTAACTTGCAGGTCGATCTGGAGCTGGCACACCTGCTTTTCCTAGTGTTGTAACAAAGACATTATGTATCAAAATCACTATTGGTAGCTTTCTGACTAAATCTTAAATATAGGAGCACCTTGAAGAAGCAAGACTTCTTCCCTCCTCTCTTACCTCTCAGATAATATCATCCATCCTTTTCTTCTTTCAGTCTTTCTTCTATTTTGACCAATCTGTCACTCAAGCTCCTACGTTGATAGAAGGATTGAAGAAAATTACACTTTCCTAACTGCATTTGAAACTAGGCTTCTGAAAGCCCTGGAATCTTTGGAAAAATCACCTACTCTGACTGGATCCCCTCCCCTCAGGGAGCGTCCTGTGGAGGGAGCGTGACTACCAGGGTGGCCAAGGAGGAATGAGAGAGCAGGGGAAGCAGAAGCCAAAAGTCTGAGGCAAGAGGCTGAGGGTGAGACCCGAATTTTGGCAGAAACAAGGCAAGGTTAAAGGCAAAAACAGAGCCAGGGGCCACACTTGATGACTGAGGTGAGACTGAATGTGGGAGAATAAGAAAGAACATGAAGAATTCGCTGACGGTCCACAGGTTAGGATTCTGGGCTTTCACTGTTTGCCGGGGGCCCTGGGTTCAAACCCTGGTTGGGAAAATAATATCCTGCAAGCAGCATGATGTGGCCGAAAAAAAAAATAAAGAAAGAACATGAGGCATTGGCGCATGTAGACAGCATAAGGAATCAGGGCTGGGAAATGGACATTTGCAGACCTTTTATTGGGCACATTTGTCTGGAGAGGCCAGGCCCGTTTCAGGGAGCCAGGTAAGACAGAACAGGATCCCTTCTGCCCATCTGCCTCTTCAATCCAAGCGATTAATCTTTGGATTTTAATGACACGGATCTATATTCTCCTACCCAGGGCAGACCAAGTCCAACAGTTGGCCCAGAGTGAAATTTCCCACAGGCTGCTGCTGCTGCTGCTGCTGCTAAGTCGCTTCAGTCATGTCCGACTCTGTGCGACCCCATAGACGGCAGCCCACCAGGCTCCTCCATCCCTGGGATTCTCCAGGCAAGAACACTGGAGTGGGTTGCCATTTCCTTCTCTAATGCATGAAAGTGAAAAGTGAAAGTGAAGGTGCTCAGTCGTGTCCGACTCTTTGAGACCCCATGGACTGCAGCCTACCATGCTCCTCAGCCCATGGGATTTTCCAGGCAAGAGTACTGGAGTAGGGTGCCATTGCCTTCGCCCAGGGGCTCTAGCACAGCTCAAAGTGAAGAAGGGTCTGCTTCAGCAAAAGGGCCAGAGCATAAATCATCTTCCACCCTCTCCACCGTCTGTTTTAAAGGTAAGGAATCAGGCGTGGAGTGTTTATGTAATCTGCAGGTCACTGGGGTTTCAGAAGAGGCATGACTCCTAACCAGTACCTGCAATGTGAGGCAGATGGGACAACATGTGCTCCTGAAACTAATCAAAGCTTTCTGTTTCTATCTGAAAAATAGTAACCATGGAAATATCAATATTAAGCCTGAAGCTTTAGGGGGTGGTGTCATTGTGAATTGTTTTTTCGGAGGGGCATGGAGAATGGAGCTTGTCTCTCTTCTGATGGCTCCAAGGATGCTGTTTGTTCTTTAGGGTCACCGGGAGGGGCCCATCAAGCTGATTGTTATTAACAGAGAGCAGTAATTTTGAGTGCTGCAGACACAGGACAATGTCATCTGCACACAGTCCATAAATGAGGTCTCTAAACAGGCCATTCCTTCATCAGCAAGTGTTTGCTAAAAAGCTATCAGGTTCTGGAAAGGGACTGAATACTGAAGTGTAATTCTCTGTCTTCAAGATATTAACACACTCAGGCAAAGCAATAGGCAGCCCTTAGTTCTACTGTTAAGTAGGACAATAAATCCAAGAGTTCAAAGAAGGTCCAGATAGTATGGATTGGTACAGTTTCTTTCTCTCTTTCTTCCATCTTTCCTTCCACAATGTCCACGGAGAGCCCATACAAAGGGCTGGGATATTCAGCAAACAAGGCAAGAGAGGGTTCTGCCCTTCGAGAGCTTGCAATCTAGTTGAGAAAGCTTCATTGCCCTGAAGAACAGGTAGAGTTTAAAATGCCTAATAGGAGTGGGGAGGGTTTTATGTCAGGGTCAACTATAAGAACACAGTCATGTCTGAGGATCAGGGGAGGAAGGTAGGGAAATAACTGGACTGTCAAAGGGATGCTTGGCAATACTGTTCTGGTATAAAGGAGCTCTTTTATAAGGCAGGTGAGCCAAAGGGGCAATTTAAGTTTATCTATCCACTGACACTTTTCATTTTCATTTCTATGTTTCTCAAGAGAATGGTTTCTTTCTCATAGATTTGAAATTCCAGCTTGGATTTGACCTTCCTTAAGGCAATGGCAACCCACTCCAGTACTCTTGCCTGGAAAATCTCATGGACAGAGGAGCCTGGTAGGCTGCAGTCCATAGGGTCGCTAAGAGTTGGACACGACTGAACGACTTCACTTTCACTTTTCACTTTCATGCATTGGAGAAGGAAATGGCAACCCACTCCAGTGTTCTTGCCTGGAGAATCCCAGGGATGGCGGAGCCTGGTGGGCTGTGCCGTCCGCACAGAGTTGGACACAACTGAAGCCACTTAGCAGCAGCAGCATACTATGTTATTTCTGTTACTTTCTTACAGGAAAACATTGTAGTTCAGGATGCAGCCAGCCATAGTGGAAACATGGTCGACCTGGATAGATGTCAGTGAGTGTGGAAATGTGGAAATGCGAAGAGGCAGGGTCACCACTTAGAAGTCAAGGCTTTCAGGAGAACTGCAGTTCAAACCCTGGCACTGTAACCCACGCTTGGAGGCACGGTCATTAGACAACAATTGCCAGTGAGAATGCAGCCCCATCAAGCTGTATTGATTATCTGTTCTATATGGCAGGTGCAGGCCTCCCAGGTGGCTCAGTGGATAACAAATCTACCTGCAATGCAGGAGACTCAGGAGACACAGGTTCAATCCCCAGGTTGGGAAGATCCCCTGGGGAAGGCCATAGCAACCCACCCCAGTATTCTTGCCTGAACAGTTCCATGGACAGAGGAGCCTGGTGGGCTACAGTCCATGGGGTCACACAGAGTCAGCACGCATGCAGGCATGTCCCAGCTGTGCTCCCAGGTGAGTAAAGGAGAGTCACTGGAGAATGGTCCCAGGCTCCCATCTTTGCACAGCATAAACACCTGCAGAGACAATTGGAATAATACTAATAACGTTCTAGAATTAGAAGGTCCTGTAGAGGAGTAGCGAAAAGGAAGGCTAACCACTTTAATCAACTTACAGAAAGCTTGGAAGGAAGAAAAGGATTAAGTGGTGTGGGCCAGGCTGATATCTGGGCTGGACTGGAATTCTAGCCATTCTGTGAGCACACCATGCATTGAAGCAACACTGAAGCTAGGCCGTGTATTAGGCAAAGCTCTGTTCTATGCAGGGTGGCTTACGTGTGTAACCCAAATGTCAGCTGGGGTCACCTAGCCACTCCAGACCTAGATGAAATCAGTTAGAATGATGATTACACATGTTATGGAAGTTCAAAGTCTTTAAAAAATATATCCCTGCCAATTCTTGATGAATTTGTTACCTTTACTGTGTTCTCTGTTCTACACTACAGCAACCCAGAAAAATTTCATCTCCTTCCTTTATTTAGAAGACAAAAGCAAAACAAAATAAACAAACCCTCTCAACATTGAAAACATTTATGAGTATAATAACTATGATTCTAATATCCCAACTAAAGAGCCAAGAAAAACAATTTTAAGTTAAACATTAGTCATCTCCCTTTTAAAATTGTTCTTCAGCCTTCGTGACTCGGGAACTTTCACTGGCCATTTGCCCCTGTGTCCATGGTACTGCTCTCTCTCAATAATCTTCTCCACCCTGCTCTCTTTCCCCTTACTCTTTCCCTCCTCCCAGAAAAATTCAGCATTGAAAGCCTTGGCCATTTAGAAAAACAGATTAGAAGAAAAAAAGAGGGTCTTAGGGTCAGAGTGAGGGTAGCTGATGAATAATCTCTAAAATGTTGACTTTTCATTGCAGTCTAGTCTTTGGCATGCTTACCAGGGTTAGGAGAAGGGTTTGAATAAAGAGACTGTTGTTGGACAGAAATCTAAGACATAGCCATGCTTTCACTATTTCCTTCCTTCAAATCAAAATCTTATTGTCCTGGATCTCATTCCCTGTTCTCTTTTTCCTGAGAATGGATGACTAGGCCAACGGGTCAATCAGACACTGAATCATGGAGCAAAAATCTGAGGGGAAGAAAGGAGGAACAAAGACCAACCGCTTCTCATCAAACACCTGCTATTTGCCAGGCACTTTAGTAAACAGCTATGCTTAAGGGAACTTATACACTCTCATCTGAGCCCTTGATTTTATACTTGAGAAAACGGAGGTTTGCCAAAGTGAGAAGGTTGCTCAACATCTTGTACCAAAGGCAATATCAGACACCTTTCAAGCTTGACTCAGCCTAGTGTTCTAAAGAGCTTCACCCTTTCTTCATCCTTCAAGAAAATTCCTAAGAAGGACATTCAAAGTATAACTTTCAGACAGTATAGTATGGTAACATGGATAGGTTAACGGAAGGGAGGGAAATAATTTGGTGTGGTGGTGGTGGTGGTGGGGAGCTGAAAGGCAGATCAGACCTAGTCCAATCTTGTAAGAAAACTCCAGAACCTTACTGCTGCCATGATTTAATTGCCAGTGCAGACAAGGTGTTGCTGTTTTACAACATTCCTTCTTGGTCTAGTGTTAAGGCTGGTACATTTGGCTTTTGACCCAAGCGAACACAGCTTATCTTCCCAGAATAAGCAGCCAATGAAATTATGTCTCTCCGTCATCCTGTGTCACAGCTTTGGATGGACTACTCAACACTCAGGTCTTCAGCTTTTACCATGGTAGACTTCCTACAACAAAGCATCTTAAGACCAGTGGTCTCACTTAAGTTTGGAGTATCAGTGAGGCTTTGTGTGATCTCAAGAGTCCTGGTCCTTCTCCAAGAGAGTTTCAACTCTAAAAGCGCATGTGGTCCAACAGGTGGAACTGGCTCAGTGAAATCACTATTGTTTTTGGCCATTCAACAAAAGCCAAAGACCCACCATGCCTTTGGCTAAAGACATTGGTTCAGTGACACGCACATCACCCATACTGGAAAAAACCCAAAGCTCCTTCCTCAAGTATAGGTAATGCTCTGTTATATGCAATACTTGACTTAAGCTAATTTGAGCTGATTCCTCTCGCTTTCACTAAGAGTCATAAAAAGTATAGTAATCTCCTAGTTTAAAACATAGAGAGTGGGACTTCCTGGGTGGCTCAGTGGTAAAAAACCTTCCTGCCAATGTTAGGAGACTCAGGTTCAATCCTTCGGTTGGGAAGATCCCCTAGGGAAGAAAGTGGCAACCCACTCCAACCCCAGGGGTAGAGGAGGCTGGTAGGCTACAGTCCATAGGGGTTGCAAACAAGTTGGGCACAATTTAGCAACTAAACAACAACAGCACTTAACACAAAATAGTTAAGCCACAGATCCTTATTAAATTAAATTGAAAATCAGAGCAATTTTTTGAATAGGTAAAAAAAAATCACAATCATAAAGACAGCAGCTTCCAAAGCAATATAAATTGGGTTCTAATTATTTTAAGTGTGCTAGCCTTGTTTCTCCAACCAATGAGAAAACTCTAAAACACCATATCCCTGATTACATAGTCTGGTATTTCCATAAATGAATTGTATACACAGTAGGTATTCAGAAAATTTTATTTAATTGAAGGGCTCTGAATGCAATTGGAACCCCCAGTATTTAATGATACAATCCCTTAATAAAGGCTATCCAGAGGTCACAGTCTGGAGCACCAGCGTTAAACTCAGCAAAGACGAATACAAAGTTCTGCTTAGCCCACTCCATCACTAATGAGGAAGGTACTGATCTTTAGCAAGTCATGCAATTATAGAGATTTCAACAGATCCTTGGGCATATAACAAACCTTCTCTGTCACATGCCTGCCAACGCCTGTTTTCTAACCTGGAGGCTATTGTTTCACTCACTATTTGACATTAAACATTGATGACTTCACCAGATATTGAGAACTTGGGCTCAGGTCTCAACAGGTAGGAAGGCTTTGAACTTGCCATCTGTGTAGCACTGTAGACTCCAGAATTTTCAGGCACTTCAACTTTCTGGCTGCAGGGGCTTAATTACAGATTCAAGTGGAAGAGCAGGACGCCTGCAAAAGCAGGAAGTGGGAGAGGAAGGCAAGTTGCTGTTGGAATGCTGAGAAGGTCCAACCCCTCCGGAGGAGTCTAACTTACCATCTTATCATTAACCAACACAATAAATCTCTAATTTCCCAATGCCCTCTTGATGTCAGTCTACATATTGATTAGATAGTTGGGTGGCAAGAGGTAGGTGCAGTGGAGTGAGGAAGGGGGAAAGTGAGTTTAAGATGAATGGATAATCAGCCAAGTAAAAGGAAGAACAAAAGAAGGAGACAAGGGAGGAGGGGGAGAAGGAGAGGAAAGGGAGAAGGAAATAAAGCAGAATTCCTCTTTGAATCTGAATTCTGTGACCATTATCTCTTTCTTTAAAACAATTATTTTTTATTGGAGTATAGTGACTTTATAATATTTGGTCAGTTTCTACTGCACAGCAAAGTGAATCAACTGCACAGTTTATACCCATCTCTTCTTTTGTGAATTTCCCTCCCATTTAGTGTGACAGTGATCTCTTGGTGAGATTTTCCAGTGCCGAAAATAGAACCCCAGAGGTAGTGGTCATGTGATCAGGCTTCAGGGAGTTCAGCAACCCGGAGACCTAGATCCTGCTTAACCACTAAGTAGCCAGCTTGGGTGGTCACTTCCTCTCTTTGGGCCTTGGTTTTTGCCTACTGTGTGAAAGAGTAGGACCAAAGCAGCTCTCTGCAAACTTTGTCTTTAAGGTTGCAGCATTGTATTTTGTGCAGAAGCACAAATAAGCAAATAAAAACGGAATGGTATTTACAGTGGTGTAGAGGGCTGACATTACCCTGAGATTGCTATCCTCATAAAAGCCTCCAAATGCCATTGCACAAGAGGTCTTGAAGGTTTCCAAACAGGAGTTTGAAAACTCCTTTAATAACATCTTATGCCTCTTCCAGCATTCATATTCTATGGCCGGTGATCTACATCTAGGTTCTCACAGATCTTTGAGGAGGCGTTGTCTGAGGGTGGTGCTTGGAAGAATCTGCACTCCCAGCCCTGTCCCAGTGAAGAAACTACCACTGCCGAGAAGTAGGTGAGGAACAGGCCAGACAAATAGGCTTATCTCCAATATTGGAACACACATTTCCATTTTCGCCCTGCAGACCCACCACACAGATTATACACTGAGCACAGCTGGTTTCTCACTGAGGATGCCTAATGATTCAGGGTCTGGCCTATGAGTATCTTAAAAAGAATGAACACATTGCAATGAATTTATCCCAAGGACATGAGCATTTGCCAGTGCTCTTTGTGAGCAGTGAGAAGCATGGCTATATGAAGTGACTTGGTTGAGTATGTCAGTGTGTGTGTGCGTGCTGTGTGTGTGCTAAGCCTCTCAGTCATGTCTGACTCTTTGTGATGCTATGGACGGTAGCCTGACAGGCTCCTCTCTCCATAGGATTCTCCAGATAAGAATACTGGAGTGAGATGTCATGCCCTCCTCTGACCCAGGGACCAAACCTGCATGTCTTATGTCTCCTGCCTTAGCAGGCATGTTCCTTACCACTAAGGCCTCTTGGGAAGACCATGTGTGTGCTTATGTGTGAGACGGAGCTTGTATTTCATCATAAATGCTCTCTTCAATCACCTCTACTTCACCTTGAAATTGTCTTCAGACGTCTAATAAATTCTAGCAAATTCTTCAAATATCTAGCAAATTCTCCAAAATGCATCCTTGCAGAGCACCTTAGGCCTCATGTCTCCCATGAAACATTCTTTAGCTATTCTGTGCTCTCTCCTGCAAATCTAGTGGTGCCAGTCATCATACACTTAGTGTAATCTTGCAGTGTTCTTAAATCTTCCATCAGAGTCAGCCTCATCTCCCCAGCAAAATTAAACCTATGTGGAATCAGGGATGGGTCGTGTTTCTCTGTATCCCACAGTGCTATGCATGGGTAAATACTAGGTACGGTATAGTGGCGGAGAAGGCAATGGCACCCCACTCCAGTACTCTTGCCTGGAAAATCCCATGGACAGAGGAGCCTGTTAGGCTGCGGTCCATGGGGTCGTGAAGAGTCAGACACGACTGAGCGACTTAGTGGATGGAGCACAGCCTGTGAATCTGGTAAACCTGGCCTTGCTATATTCTAGCTGCATGACTTTGACTTAAACTATCCTTACCTGCCTCATCTAATACCTACTTTATAGGGGTCATGTGGAAATAAATGATAATGCACATAAAGTGACTGACACAGTACCTGGCAAGTAGACCCTGTTCGTGTCATCCTGGAATCAATATATTTATAGTGATAAGTAAGTAATGATCCAAAATCACTGCAGATGGTGACTGCAGCCATGAAATTAAAAGACGCTTGCTCTTTGGAAGAAAAGCTATGACCAACCTAGACAGCATATTAAAAAGCAGAGACATTTCTTTGCCGACAAAGGTCTGTCTAGTCAAGGCTATGGTTTACCCAGTGGTCATGTATGGATGTGAGCACTGAAGAATTGATGCTTTTGAACTGTGGTGTTGGAGAAGACTCTTGAGAGTCCCTTGAACTGCAAGGAGATCCAATCTGTCAATCTTAAAAGAAATCAGCCCTGAATATTCATTGGAAGGACTGATGCTGAAGCTCAACCTCCAATACTTTGGCCACCTGAGTCGAAGAACTGACTCATTTGAAAAGCCCTGATTCTGGGAAAGATTGAAGGTGAGAGGAGAAAGGGATGACAGAGGATGAGATGGTTGGATGGCATCACTGACTCGATGGACCTGAGTTTGAGTAAACTCTGAGAGTTGGTGACAGACAGGGAGGGCTGTGCTGCAGTCCATGGGTCACAAAGAGTCAGATACAACTGAGTAACTGACCTGAACTGAACTGAAAGTAATGATGCAAGGACCTGTAGCGGAAAAGCTGAGCAGGATGTGAGTTTTGTGACTGGCTTCCCTGAAATGAATCTTTATTTCTTCCATATGAAAAAGAAGGCTTCCAGGTATGTCACCAATGGTGAAAGTGAAGTGAAGGTGTTAGTCACTCAGCACGTCCACCTCTTTGCGGCCCCATGGACTGTAGCCTCTGTCCATGGAATTCTCCAGGCAAGAATACTGGAGTCTTGACCCAGGGATCAAACCTGAGTCTCCTGCCTTACACACAGATTATTTGTTATCTGAGCCACCAGGGGAGTAGGAAGGACATAATGTGATGAGTCAGAAGAATCTGGAAAGGTATATCTTAGACACGGCTGGAAAAGGGATCCGGTCTGAAGGCTTGTCCAGAAGAAACAGGGTGTAGTTGAGATATATCCCAAGGAGGAGGGGTGTCTTTGAATTTGTGCATACAATTTGGTAGAATTTCTTGAACTTCAAGAGTTTCTTGCAGATTGGAAGATGACAGGGAAACCATGATGGCTATGAGAATTAAAGACCTACCTGGTTTATCTAACGGTAAGTCAGAAAGTATGTGAAGCGTCATCTAAGGGAATTCCCTAACAGTCCAGTGGTTAAGACTGCACGCTTTCACTTCTGAGGGTTCAGTCCTGGCCAGGGAACTAAGAAATCTCAAGCTGCATAGTATAGCCAAAAAAAAAAAAAAGTCATCTGATCTGACCTCCTTTCCTTGTTGCCTGGACTGTAGTATCTCGTTCCATCCTAATGAATGTAGCTATAGAATTTGAAGCTAAGCAGATGCTACCTCTAAAAGTTTTATACAGGCAACTGTCATACTGTCATGAATCCAAGATTGACAAAGTTCAGGGTCCTGCCAATCTCTTTGGCCACTGGTCTAGAAAATTACAAAAGTTCTAAATGATTTTCTATAACAGGTCTTAGCCCTAAAATGAATTTCCGTAATGATGGCAAAGTGGCAATCATTACTATTGTGAGCTTTAATGACTCAGAAGGCTGGACACCAGCTGTAGCGCTGATTTCTAGACATTGTAAAGGTCTATCTCTTGAGAAAACGAGAGAGAAACTTTGCTTCCTTGTAGCCACCAGAAGTTGGTAACTGAAATAATTTGTACTACTACAGTAATCCACAGGACTTCCCTGGTGGCTCAGCAATAAAGAATTCATCTGCATTGCCAGACACACAGGAGTCGCAGTTTTGATCCCTGGTTTGGGAAGATCCCCGGGAGGAGGGCATGGCAACCCACTCCTATATTCTTGCCGGGAAAATCCTGTGGACAGAGGAGGCTGGCAGGCTACAGTTCATGGGACTGCAAAGAGTCAGATACGACTGAAGCAACTGAGCATGCATGCTCAGTAATCCACAGATTAGTTTAGAAGGATAATGTCAGTGGTTCCCAGACAACTCAAGATCTAGAGATCCCTAGAAATTAGGAAATCTACTGTAAGTGTGTGGCTGATGGAGACGAGCCATCCGTTAGACCGTAAACTGCAAGATGTTACAAAACTGGTCTGTGTTTCTGAGTTGTCTGTCCACAGCACTATCTGGATGAAAATGGGGAAACCAGCCAACAAACACGTAAAGAGATGCTAGGCTTCATTTGCGACTAAAGAAATGCAAATTAGGGCAACAATGAGATGTCATTTTTTTCACTTATCTGATTGGCAAAACTCTTACGTTTGATAATACCCTTCGATGGCAAGGATGTGGGCCAAAAGTAATTTTCATACACTTTCCATGAAGGGTAATTGATGCAATCTTCTGGGATAATTTAGTTTTATCTATCATAATTAAACAGACATGCATTCAGCTAGTAACTTTCCTGCTAGGAAAGACTCCATGGTATGGTTGTATTTACAAGAATCTGTCAACATATATGCATGAGGACAGTATTTGTTGTCGTTTATAAGACAGTACCAATAGAACCAACTCAAGCACCAAACAATAGGAAACTGGTTAAATATAGTGCACTATATACTGGATAGCTGAATCAGAGAGATGAAGCTGAAAATCTGGGGAGACCCATGCAGCTAGACATCATAGCACAGAGTACAAGAGAGGAGAGAGTTGTGCAGAGAGAGAACTCTGGAAACCAGCAGAAGTTTCCCCTCAAATATTCATCATAGTATGATCAGAACATGTTGTGAAGAAACTACCCAAGGTCTGGGGTAGAAACATACAAAAGGATTAGAGAAAACAGTATACAGTGCTCACACAGGGCTAGGAACAGTGCTCATTCCCACCAACTGGACTGGAAAAATCTTATAACTCACAGGAAATTAGACAGAATGTTCAAGAAGGGGCTTGCAGTGGTGGGGGTTACTTAGCTCTAGACTAAACACAGCTATGGTCCCACCCAAAGATCTTAAAAGCAAAGTCCAAATGGATCAAAAGTCTCCAAGTATTTCAAGAATGTCCCAGAACAAAGCTCAAAACTATTTATAGAAATACAAATATGCAGCACCAATTGAGGTAAAATTTACAGTGTCTGGCAATTAATCAAAGATTACCAAGCATGAAAACATGAAGGAAAATACAATCCATAATAAAGAGAAAGACCGATCAATTGCAACAGACCCAGAACTGAAACAGATGTGAGAATTAGCAGATAAGAGCTTTAAAATGGTTATTATAATTGCTTTCCATGTGTTCAAAATGTTAAAGATATTGAAAATATTTTAAAAATAAGTCAAATTTCTAGATAAACAGGATATTGAGCTACTGTCATTTTCATACACTGCTGGTGGAAATGTAGAATGAAACCCATTTTTGAAAGCAATTTGACAATTTCTTAAAAAGTTAAACATATATTTACCATGTATTCTAACTATTCTCCTCCTAGGTACTTACCCAAGGCATATGTCCATATAGATGTTTGTACATAAATGTTCAAAGCAACTTTATCTGTAACAGTCAAAACCTAGAAACAGCTCAAACACCCATCACCAAGTGAATGGATAAACTGTGGCATAACTATATAATGGTATACCATCAGCATAGAAAGAGTGAACTTGATGAAGTTCAAAAGGTTGATTCTAGCAGCAAGAATCCAAAGAAAAAAGAGTAATTAATGTGTGATCCCATTTATATAAAAATCTTGACCAAAAATGTCTATCAAATGACTGTGTGTAAACAAGGAAAAGGGGCAAAGAAGGAGGAGAGGGAAAGACTGCAAAGAGGAACGGAAAACTTTTGAGGAGGGCTGACTATGTTCATTAACTTGATCACAGCGATGGTTTCGTGGGTGTATACATTTTTTAAACTTATCAAGTTGTATACTTTAAATATGTATAGTTTATTCTATGTCCAGTATATGTCAATAAAGCTGTTACAAATAAAATAAGAGGTGGGGTCATATTGCACATATGGAAAGACCTCCAAAATGCATGGTTAATTGAAAAAATACAATGGTCACTAGATCCACATCTAAAACATACAGTGATATATGCCTAAAATATTTCTGGAAGGTAAAAATAACCATTGTTAACAGGAAATGACAACCCACTCCAGTATTCTTGCCTGGGAAATGCTATGGACAGGGGAGACTGGTGGGCTACAGTCCAAAGGGTCGCAGAGAATCAGAGATGACTGAGTGACTAAGCACATTGTTAATAGTAGTTATCTTAAGGAGATGACCTAGGGATAAAAGGAAAAATTTTTATTATCATTTTTAATCATTTAAATTATCTTCCAATAAGTACAGGCTTTATTTAAAGTAAATGTCTTCTGGGGTTTCATGAGAAGTAGAATAGAGAAATATTTTTGTTTTCTTATTTTTCTATATTTATATTTATTTTGGAAAAAAAAAATTAGAGGAGCAGACTCTTTGGAAAACAGTTTGGCAGTTTCTTTAAAAAAAATGCTGTCGACCCTTGAACAATACAGAAATCAGGGGCACCAACTCCTGTGTGGCAGAAAATCCATTTATAACTTTGTAATGGGTCCTTCTTTAGCCCCCGTTCCTTATCCACAGATTCAACCCCTCTGTAGATCTTGTAGTGTAGTATTGTAGTACATCTTATCGAAAAACAGCCACATAAGTGGACCTGGGCAATTCAAATCCAGGTTGTTCAAGGGTGAACTATATATATATTTTCAATAAAATCCATCAATTTCATTCCTGTGAATGTACCCAACAGACATTAAAATGTATGGCCAAACAAAAGTGTGAACGTGAATGTTCATAGCAGCTTTATTTATTACAGTGAAAAATATTCACCAACTGGTGACTAGATAAATAAAATACATCATATCCAAGCAATGGAATACCATGCCAGAGTTAAAAGAACCAACTGCTAATACATGATACAATGTGGATGACCCGCAAACACATGACATTAAGTTAAAGAAACTCGAAGCAGAAGACTACATATTGCGTGATTGCATTTATGTGAAATTCTAGAAGAAGTAAATATATAGAGACAGAATGCAAATCAGTGGTTGCCTAAGATAGCAGGTGAGAAGAGAGAGTAACTATAAACAGGCCCAGCAGGAACTTGGGGTGATGATGGATATGTTCTCAAGCCGGTGATGAGTGCACAACTCTACAAATTTACAAGTCATTGAATTATAGATGTACCAGGGCTGGAGTTTATGGTATGTAAATTATACCATGTTAAAGACTTAAAAACCAAAACCAACAAATGTGAAATCAGGGATGAAGTCAGTTGTTGCAGGAGATTCTTGTTTTTCCCATGCAACCAGATGGAACTGTCTAAATGCTAAAATACAGTAAGACATCTATGCTCTTAGGGCTGAAGTGAGCTGTTCCAGGATTGCTACAGGTATTAATAGATAAGGCTGCTCCAGCTACAAGGTGAGGATAGCAGTTAGATATTGTCTTCTTTGGGTGGATTTCCATTTCAAATGTACAGAAGGGTCTGGCATAAAATCAGCCCGAACACAGGTAGCCCAGAGTTGTAGCATGTAGCAGTGAAGAAGGCAGGCTCTGAAATCAGACAGATCTGGCTGCAATTCCAGCTTTCTCACTCCCTACTTAATAGGGTTATTGTGAGGCTGAAGTGAGATCAGTTCAGTTGCCAGTCACGTCCGACTCTTTGCAACCCCATGGACTGCAGCACGCCAGGCTTCCTTGTCCATCACCAACTCCCAGAGCTTACTCCAATTCATGTCTATTGAGTCAGTGATGCCACATAACCATCTCATCCTCTTTTGTCCCCTTCTCCTCCTGCCTTCAACCTTCCCCAGCATCAGGGTCTTTTCCAATGAAGTGAGATGATACATGTGATACGTGTGATACATAGTAAGATCATAAAGATCTTCAATCTGTATGTCCTTAAAGCAGTAAGGATGTGCAGACTCATCCATCCTCTTTTGCTGGGTCCTCTCTTACCAGATCGTTGGTAAGCTGATGGGAACTAAGGAGCCGAAGTAGCAGATAAAGATGTCCAGTCTGTTTTAAAGCAGGTCTCTTTGGCCAAGGTCACTTCTCTGCTTCATCTGCTTAAGGTCAGGGTTTCTAAATCTTCTGGATTCTAAGACTTGGTGGATCAACAAAGAGTTAAAGATAATTTGGAAAACTAAAAATATTGTTAACATTTAAGTTTTTAATTGAACTTTTTATTTTGAGATAATTGTGGATTCACATGCAGATGTAAGAAATAATACAGAGAGATACCATGTATCCTTTACCCAGTGTCCTCCAGTAATAATATCTTGAAAACTGTAGTATTTTTTATATTAACTCCGTGATCCATCTTGAGTTCATTTTTTACAGAGTGTAAGGTTTTGATCAAGGTTCATTTCCCATCCCTCACAATGGATGTCCAATTGTTCTAGCACCATTTGTAAAAGCTCTATTCTTCCATTGAATTGCTTTTGCACTTTTTGTCAAAAACCAGTTCATATTTGTGTGATATTATTCTAGGTTGCCTTATCATTCCATTGATTTATGTGTTCAGCCCTCCATCAATACTATACTGTTTTGATTATTGTAGATATGTGTTAAGCCTTATTATCAAGTAGAGTGAATCCTCCCACTAAACCCTTTTTAAAGATTATTTTAGCTATTCTTGGGTGTGTGCCATTCCATATAAATTTTAAATAAATGTGTCTGTTTTACAAAAATTTTTCTGTGAATTTTATAGAAATTATGTTAAACCTATAGATCAACTTAGGGAGAATTAGTATCTTTACCATGATGAGTCTTCCAATCCATAAATACTCTATGTTTTTCTATTTATTTAGAGGTTCTTTGATTTCTTTAATAAGCATTTTGTAATTTTCAGTTTTGTTAAGTTTTAGTTTTCTTTGGAGTAATTATAAATGGTACTGTGATTTTAATATCAATCCCCCACCATGTTCATTGTTACTATATAGAAATGTAAAGAATTTTTGCTTGCTGATCTTGTATCCTATAACCTTATTAAACTCACTTATCAGTTCCAGAGTTCCTTGGCTTTTTTTTTTTTTTTACATAGTCATTTTCTCATGTCATTTTTAAATAAGGACACTTTTATTTCTTCTTTTTCAGTTTGAGTCTGTTTATTTCTTTTCCTTGCTTTATTGTTCTAGCTAGAACTGCCAGTACTGTGTTGAATAAGAGGAATGAGAAGTATCCTTGCTTTGTTCCTGATCTTAGAAAGAATTCAGTCTTTCACCATTGTGTGTTAGGCTTTGGTTGTTTTTATTTTTTTTTTTCCAGATGCTTTTTATCAAGTTGAGGTTCTCTCCATTCCTACCTTGTTGAGAGTTTTTATCATGAAGAGATATCGGATTTGTTTTGCTTTCTCCATACCAATTGATATGACCTAATGATTCTTCTTTTTCTTTATCCTATTGACATGGTAGATTGCATAAACCAGTCCTGTATACCTGAAATAAAGTCCACTTAGTCAATGTCCACTTAGTCCACTTAGTCAATTCTTTTATGTATTGTTGGATTCAATTTGCTAATATTTTCTTGAGGAATTTTGAATCTACTTGGTAGGGATATTGGTGTGCAGTTTACCTTCTGGGGGCTATTTCTGGCTGATCCTAGTATCAAGGTAAGCTGCGCTCATATAACGAGGTGAGTTCAGTTCAGTTCAGTTCAGTCGCTTAGTCATGTCCAACTCTTTGCGACCCGTGAATCACAGCACATCAGGCCTCATTGTCCATCACCAACTCTCGGAGTTCATTCAAACTCATGTCCATCGAGTCAGTGATGCTATCCAGCCATCTTTACATCTCCAGGCACCCAGAGCTGGAGGGGACATCTTCCTCCCTCTCTGGGCTGTCTGGGCTCACAGTGTGGCCAGCCATGCTTTCCGCCACTCCCACGGCAACAAGAGAACTACGGGACTCCCTTGGAGGAAGCAGGTGAAACAAAGAGAGCCTTTCCAGGCAGCTCTCTGGCTAATAGGAACCACATTGGTGAGGGAAGCTGACTGGCTTGGAAAATCCTGTGCTAGTACACAGACTCCCCTTAATGCTAGGGGATAATGGCCACTTGCAATTTTATTGCTAATTGAAGTTTTCATAGGAAAAGCAAACACATACATACACATGCATGTTGTATTTCCCTGCGGATTCTATTTCAGGAGCAGTAGGCTGTATACTTTGGTTCCCGACTCTCTTTGACTCCACCAGTCACATCTGCACTGTGTCATTGGCAGCTCCAGCCATGGCCCCAGGACCTTCTGCAGGGGTCAGAGTAACAGGAAAGCCACAGTGAGGAGGACAGTGCCCTCTCTCCCTTGTTTCACTTGGAAATATTGTCTGACTCTTATGAGAAGCAATATGCTGGGTCCTAAAAGAGGTGAAAACATCAGGTTGCTCAATGGGAAACCCCAAAGGGCTGCAGCCTGTTTTTCTTTGGGTTGAGACAGCTGCTCATGGCCAGGGGGCTCTTCTCAACATGAGTGATTCTGAAAGGGGAGGATTTTTCCTTCAACAGTCCCTACTGTTGCCCTAAGCCAAGTGGAGATCCTGGGTCCCCAGAACCTTTTTAGATTGGTTGCGAGGAACACTCCACCTGTGTTTAAAACTGCAAAGTTTGATGAAAAAGCTGTCCATGATAGGGAGACAAGGGCTTCCCGGGGGGCGCTAGTGGTAAAGAACACTCATGCCAGTACAGGAGTTGCAGGAGATGCGGATTCAGCCCCTGGGTGGGGGAGATCCCATGGATGTAGGCTGTATACTTTGGTTCCCGACTCTCTTTGACTCCACCAGTCACATCTGCACTGTGTCATTGGCAGCTCCAGCCATGGCCCCAGGACCTTCTGCAGGGGTCAGAGTAACAGGAAAGCCACAGTGAGGAGGACAGTGCCCTCTCTCCCTTGTTTCACTTGGAAATATTGTCTGACTCTTATGAGAAGCAATATGCTGGGTCCTAAAAGAGGTGAAAACATCAGGTTGCTCAATGGGAAACCCCAAAGGGCTGCAGCCTGTTTTTCTTTGGGTTGAGACAGCTGCTCATGGCCAGGGGGCTCTTCTCAACATGAGTGATTCTGAAAGGGGAGGATTTTTCCTTCAACAGTCCCTACTGTTGCCCTAAGCCAAGTGGAGATCCTGGGTCCCCAGAACCTTTTTAGATTGGTTGCGAGGAACACTCCACCTGTGTTTAAAACTGCAAAGTTTGATGAAAAAGCTGTCCATGATAGGGAGACAAGGGCTTCCCGGGGGGCGCTAGTGGTAAAGAACACTCATGCCAGTACAGGAGTTGCAGGAGATGCGGATTCAGCCCCTGGGTGGGGGAGATCCCATGGAGGAGGGCTTGGCGACGTATTCTTGCCTGCAGAACTTTTGCCTGGAGAGGATGCTCACCATCACTAATTATCTGAGAAATACAAATTAAAACTATGATGAGGTACCACCAAACACCAGCCAAGATGGCCATGGTTAAAATGTCTAAAAATAGAATCCCACGGACAGAGGCGCCATAGCCTTGCTAAAGATTGCATGTGACTGAAGAGAGAGCATGCATACATAGATGCATGGGGAGAAAAAGTGACTCCACCCCTTGTTACGCCAACATGACAACGCATGGGCTCCCATTGTGTGCCTGCTGTCACACCCTCCACACACTCTCAAACACCTGACACGCTCATGTGCACGCCACACTTCCAGGTCAGGACCCGGGCCAGTTCCACGCAGGGGCAAGTCCATTTCTTCTCCACTCCCCAAAGCATATCAGAACACAAACGAGCTCCAGTAATGTTTTAGAAAAAGAATTCACTCACAAAGATCATTCTTTTTTTGGCCACGATACACAGCTTGCGGGATCTCTGTTCCCCAACCAGGGACTGAACCCGGGCCATGGCAGTGAAAGCTCAGAATCTCAGAATCCTAACCACTAGGCCACCAGGGAACTCCCCCAAGGATTATTCTTGATCATTTGTGTCAGATGAGTTGTGATGCGTGTCTTCATTCATGGTGCCATGGTGGAGGCAAGAGATTTCTAGTCTTGGTCCGGGCACTAGCTTGGCAACCTCAGGTAGGTGCCTCTGTGAACACTGGTTTCTTCATCTGCGAAAATGTGAGGCTGGGCTGGCAGACTCTGAGTGCATTGGCAGCACTACCTTTCTTAAGGTCAAACTCCTCATGGGCTTTGTTACTTCCCACATTTGAGGGCCCTGGAAATCAGGACAGACCAGAATTTTCAGGCATCTGACTATTGCTGCTGGGGGTCTCGTAACATTTCCCCCATGGAAGTTGCTGTTTATTTGCTGCTCTTTGACTACCAAACATTCTCCTGGTCTCCATCCCTTCTTCCTAAAATTCTGCCCTCGGGAAAGGATGTGATCATTGTGTGTACGCTGGGTATCAGTTACTAATGGGGGTGGAGGAATTGCCTTTGAAGAGAAGGAGCTTTGAACCAAAGGAATGAAGCCCTCATTGTGAAATTTTAGCTGGAGAGTTGAAGGGGGAGCTGTTTGGCATGAGGACCCTAACTGCACAGAAGCTTATCTTATTGCGGATGCCTGAAATATCAGCTTTAACAAGTGAGTCCTTTTGTTGAAACTTATTGGAGGTTTTCTCCCCACAAAAGGAGTGTATTAAAATTCAGAAGTCATTCAGGCCTTGGTGGGAAGGAGTTATTCAGAGCCTTTTTTTGTTTGAGTGCCTTTTAAAAAATATATTTATTTATTAAATTTTATTTATTTTTGACTGTGTTGGCTGTTTGTTGACGCGTGGGCTTTTTCTCTCATTGTGGAGAGTGGGGACTACCCTCTAGTTGCGATGCTCAGGCTTCTTATTGTGGTGGCTTCCCTTGTTGAGGAGCACAGCTTGAGGGTGTGCAAGCTTCAGTGGGCTTGAAGGTGTGCAGGCCTCAGTAGTATCTGCAGCAGATGGACTCAGTAGTGGTGGCTCAAGGACTCTTGAACTCAGTAGCTGTGGCGCACAGGCTTAGTTGCCCCATGGCATGTGGCATCTTCCGGGGCCAGGGATCGAACCCGTGTTTCTTGCATTGTAAGATGGATTCTTAACCACTCAGCCCCCTCCCCGGGGAGGCCCTTCAGTGCCTTTTTTAGTAAGGATGGAGAGGGGAGCAGGTGCAGGTGGGCAGTTGGCTGGGGGACTTTGCTGCTGAAGGAGGTGAGAGGAGTTGCCCTGAAGGAAAAAACCAAAGGGCAGGCTTGGGACCCCAGAAAGCAAACCTGAAGTCCTGCACAGTGTGAGTGAGGGCCTGATCACACTGGTAACCCCCCTGCAGGGAGGAAGGGGAGGGCCCAGGAAAGGACTCAGAAGGAGAACTTCCAGCCGTGTTAGAGCAGCACACGTCCTGAGAGATAAGACAAGTCACTGCATAGAGACAGGATTTACCTCTCCCTCGATTTCCTTCCATGTCAAGACTGAAGACACAGCGCATGCACCAGGAGGATATTTAAAAGGTCATTATTCACAGAATGAGTCTTTCTAGGAAGATCACGGCAGGCTCCCAGGAAGATCTGAAAATGGCTGGTGATTTGCAAGTGGTTAGGGGGTGGAGCTGGCGGAAGGGCTCCTGCCTTCTGGCCACAACTTGGATGGCTTGAACTTCCTGCTGTGCTAAAGGAAGGTGTCCCTGGGCATTCTTATCAGCTTGCCCAGATGTGGGGCAGAAGGGGAATGGGAGTGATAGGATTTGAAGGCTGTTCACATCAAAAATAAAAAATAGTTTTGTTTTGTTTATTTTATTTTTAAATAGGCCTGTGTGTGCTTGTATGCTCAGTCATGTCCAAGTCTTTGTGACCCCATGGACTGCAGCCCAGCAGGCTCCTCTGTCCATGAGATTTCTCAGGCAAGAATACTGGAGTGCGCTGCCATTTCCTACTCCAGGGGATCTTCCCAACCCAGGGATCAAACCCACATCTCCTGCACTGCAGGCAGTTACTCACCACTGAGCCACCTGGGAAGCTCTTTTGTAGGCCAGGATGGAGCCCTGGGCCTCCCAGATCTTCAGTCTTGAGCAGGAGTCAAAATGACTTCAGCCTTCTCAGTTTAGTGGACCAGGAACTTTCATTCTTTTAAGAACTAGGGAAGCCTGTTAAAATATTTTCTGAGTCCACAGACCTCCTGGCCTTCTGTGTGTGTGTGTGTGTGTGTGTGTGTGTCTTTAAGAACACTGGCTTTAACACTGACATCAAACTTTAGAGTCTTGTATAATGAGATGACTGGGACCCCCAAATCAGAACTGGCTCATTTCATGTCTGAGAAACTGAACTATAAAGAGAACAGGATGGCAGCTCACAAGGTAAAGCTGATCCTCTCATAGCTACTCATCAAACATATATCATCCAGAGTAAGAGTAGGGAAAAGACCAAGAATGGGAACTCAAATGTGTGCCATTTTTCCAAGCAGGTCTTAAGGGGGCTAGGGGCCTATACAGCATTTAGAAATGCTGACATGGCCTCTGTTATTCTTGGAACCATCTCTCCTTTGGGCAAGCCTTTAGAGCCAGGTGAAATATAATCTTATTCCCCAAGAGCCACAGTTTTAAAATTGTAGGTGGTCTCTATCAGGAGATAAGGCCTTCGGGTTCAGTCAAGTCAGTTCAAATCCCAGGTAGGTGACCTTACATCGCTTTCTCCCCATCTGAGCCTGTTTCCTCACCTGCAACATGGGATGTTAAGACTGTACAGAATATTGTAAAAATTAAGGCTATTCCAGGTAAAGGACCTTGCAAAGTGCAAGCACTTCATGTACATACTACCTTCACTTGGTTGATTGTTCCTATAGGACAAGAATTGATCTTATCATGTGTTGTATCCCCAGGGCCCAGCACAAAGCCAGGTATTTCCTAGATGCTCGGTAAACATTTGCAAAGTTGGACCAGTGAAGTGATTGATGACCAGTGTGTCCATCCTTCTGATCCCATCTGCCAAAGACAGGGAAGGGCAGGAAATGAAGACCTCATTCAACACTTACTGTGTATACGTACATCCACTTTTGTGTACATCACACTATTTCACCCTCAGAACAACTCCAATAAGTACTGGTGGTCCCATTTTGACAGACTAGAGGAAAGCGAGGCTCTTCCTAAGGTTAAACAGCCCATGAGCGATGGAGCCAGGCCTTCCCTCAAAAGCCCAGGTTCTTTCTAGGCCCCATTCTTTCTGGAGCGATAGGACACACACAGGGGCAGTGCATGGGGGGAGCTACCAGGCAGGAATGTTGTGCTGGTATTTTCTTCAGATGTTCAACTCATTCAACAAAAACACTTCCCAGATGTTTCCAGGGCCTGGAAAGTCTTCAGTCAAAAAGAGAAGGATGGTCCCACACCTGCAGGAGAGCGGAACTCTCGAGCCTGACCTCCCTGGATTCGGCTTTTTAGTTTGTCCAAGGGTCCCCTGGCAGCACCCTCATCTCAGTTGCCCTGGGGGCCCCAAGGCAATCCTTATTGTGAGGCAATACATTTACCCCATCTGAGTGCTAGGTCATGGGGGCTGTTACACACTGAATTGTTCCTGCTGCCCTACCCCATAAAGACACGTTGATGTCCTTACCCCTGGTAGCTGTGAATGTGGCCTTATTTGGAAATAAGGTCTTTGCTGATATAACCAAGTTAAGATGTCTTGTGTTAGTCCTTCAGTCATGTCCGACTCTTTGCAACCCCATGGACCGTAGCCCACCAGGCTGTTCTGTCCATAGGATTCTCCAGGCAAGAATACTGGAGTGGGTTGCCATTCCTTTCTCCAGGGGATCTTCCCAACCCAGGAATCAAACTTGGGTCCCTGCACTTCAGGCAGGTTCTTTACCATCTGAGCCACCAGAGAAGGCCAAGCTAAGATGAGCTCATAATGAATCAGGCCCTTAATCCAACAGGGCCCATGTCCTTATAAGAGGAGGGGAATTTGAATGCAGACACCCAACACTGGGGAGAGCCCTGTGTGAAGACAAAGCAGACTGGAGTGATGTAGGAACAAGCTGAGGAATATCAAGGAATATCAAGGATGGCCAGCTCCCACCAGAAGCTAGAGGGCTTCCCAGATGGCACTGGTGGTAAAGAACCCACCTGCCAATACAGGAGACATAAGAGACAAGGGTTTAATCCTTGGGTTGGGAAGATCCCCTGGAGAAGGGCGTGGCAACCCACTCTAGTATTCTTGCCTGGAGAATCCCATGGACAAAGGAGCTTGACAGCCTACAGTCCAGGGGTCGCAAAGAGTCGGACATAACTGAAGTGACTTAGCACACAAGCATGCATGCCCCAGAAGCTAGGAGGCAGCAAAGAGCAATTGTACCCTGCCTCAGAGACAGCACAGCCTGACTGACACCTTGATTTCTGACTTCGGGGCTCCGGAACTGTGAGAGAATAAATTTCCGGTGTTTGAAAGCAGTCTGCAGTACGTTGTCAAGGCAGCCCTGGGAAACTAACACAAGGGCAGCCTCGGGCTCCAGGGCCTGGCGCCTGGCCATCAGCTGAGAAGGCTCACAGATGGCCTCAGTCAGGACCCCAGAGCTTTCCACCTGCCTCCCCCCACCTCTGGGAGATAAGACAGACTTCGTCTCCCGGACACATTTCTCCCTGATGGGCTCTTTCCTGATGGGCTGTTTATTCATCTTTTAGCTCAGATCAAAACCTGCCTTGAATCTGAGAAACGCAAGTTTCTGTTTCCATATGCACCAGCACCCTTGCTCCTATTTATACGCTCCTGCAGGGTAGGTGGCGGGTCTAGGGCGTGTGATCCCCTCTGGGTCTGGAGAACAGAAACACTTCACACTTTGTGCAGCGCCCAGGGCACAAGGAGATAGAAAGGAGAACAGCACAGGTTTTGGACTCAAACCATTCAAATTCTAGCTCTGCTCCCTAAAAACGATGTGCTTTGGGAAAGCCACTTAGTCTCAAAGGCTTGGTCTCCTCAGCTACAATATAAGGAAAATAACATCCACACAGTGGGGGGTTATTATGAGGGTTAAACAAGATAGTATGCACAGCGCCCAACATACAAAGTAACCCATAAATATTATGATTACTATTACTTTCGTCATGGTTGTTGTTACCATTTCCTCTTTATTATTAAATTCTCTGGAATGGGACCGCCCACACCACAAACTATAGAATTATTTGAGGAGACAGACACAGGAAGCCTCAGAAATGAAGGGAAAGAAATTCACTGCATTGTCTGCCCAGCTCATAAGCCTATTTTCTGAGCACGGCCCCTCCCACCATAGCTGATGCTCCATAAATGGCAGCTGTTACTACCTTTCTATTTTTGGTATTTATGAGGTCACATATCTGAACCAGATCTGTGCCATTAACTGCTCCTTTGCCCCAGCCAAGGTAAAAGTCCCAGGCACTTGTGGTAAATTGGATTACTGCTCTCAGTCTTCACTCCCTGTAATAGGATTATGTATCCACACCCTTTTCTATGCAAGGGGGATTTCCTGTGAGCAGAGTATGCCTTCTACATGACTTGATTTGGCCAATGGGAGGTCAGCAGATATGACGTCTGACTTCTCTCGTATTCCTGATCATATCTATTGCACATTTGTATGTATATTCTGGGCACTACTTTTCATTATCTTATTGAATTGTCATAACTTGGTAAGCAGGGTACTGTTTTAGACATACCATTTATTACAGATAAGAAAACAAGGCCAAGAGAGACTATGTTTCTTGCCTAAAATCACACCAGTATGGACCCATGGCTGAACCCAGATAGCCTGGCGTGTTGACCATGTTGCCTCATAGCCTGAAGACATTGGTAGAAATGCCTCTCTCCAAAGATACACAAAGGCATTATCTACTTTTTTCTCTTTTTTTGACAACAGCACAAGCCAGGCACCTGTCTATGTGTTTTATGTATCTTATTTCTCCATCCCTAAAACTTGCCCCTTTGGGTTTTATGGATGAGCAAATGGAAGCTTAGAAACCAGTGTAGTGGCTTGCCAATGTCACAGAGCTAGTAAGAAGAGCTAGAGCTGGACTTCAGATCTTGAATATCTGACTCCCACACCTGTGCTCTTTCCATATTCTCTCTATGACACACCGTCCCTCTGCAGTTTATAGTATTATGGGGGGGGGGCTCTGCTTCTCTGGATATAAAAATGGAATAATCAGTTTAGAATCTAGAATTTAGATCTTCCATTCACATTGGAAGAGGGTGCCAAGAACAGTAGCAATCACGTCTATGTATGATCAAGAGTTTATGTACAAAATTTGTGTTATGTTTTGAATGCATGCCTGCTAAGTTGCCTCAGTCATATCCGACTCTATGGACTATAGCCCGCCAGACTCCTCTGTCCATGGGATTCTCCAGGCAAGAATGCTGGAGTGGGTTGCTATGCCCTCCTCCAGGGGATCTTCCCAACCCTGGGCTTGAACTCGTGTCTCACATCTTCTGTGTCGGCAGGTGGGTTCTTTACCACTAGCACCACCTAGAAAGCCCCTATGTTTTGAATACATGGGTAAATTTCTGGGGAGAGTGAGGAAGGGAATATTTTACAAGTCTTAGAAAGAGCAGAAAGTTAAAAATCAGCAAAGGTCAAACACTAAAATTAAAAAGTATCCTGGGAGAAGCGTGTTGGGGAGATGCGGATTGTGTGGCCTGGCCAATAATGGGGCGGGTGTTGGGAAGCCAAGATGTCCTGGCCACAGGAAGGGCTGAGTTGTCTGAGTCAATGGGCCAGGCACCAGTGTCTGCTATCTGGTGGGTTTACGGAATGGACAGACAAGGTCTTGGAATTGAATGGGGGCGAGTTCCCTTCCAACTCATGCTTAAATGAAGCCATTTGTTCTACAAATATTTATCAGATAAGCCAGGCAGTCTGAGACAATAGAAGTTTGGACTGGAGCTTTATTTCTGGCAGTAACTGAGCCTTGGCACATTGCAGCAGGTCTATGTGTACCACGTACCTGGCTGAACACTTCAGTAAGTAGACCCTCCCTGCCCCTTGGGTGCAGTCAGTCCTAGAGAACAAATCCTTCTTCCCTAAGGATTTTGCATGTGAATATGTGAAAAGCCTTCAGCTAAACTAAATCCAAGGCTACAACTAACCTTCTCCCAGAATTTAGGTGCCAGAGGGTAACCCTCTATTGCTGATGTGGGGAGAGCCCCAGGATACATGATTAAGTAAAATAAATACAGTGTAAATTGTGTCACTCTTATGAGAAAAGCAGAGGAAAATGAAAATAATATTCATATTTGCTTGTATATTTGTAAAGAAAGTCTGAAAGAAAGCGTGAGCAACTCAAGGCAATGGATATTTCTGGCAGAGAGCTGGGGTAGGAATGGAGTGAATGAAAGTAGGGATTAGATGAAGACTTCATTACATACACTTACATTTTTTAAGTATAAAAATTATTATACAGTAAAATTGACTCTTTGAGAACTTTTTGTAGAGTTTTATCAATTTTTTAAAATACAAGTTATTTTATATTTTATTTATTTTTGGCTGTGCTGGGTCTTCGTTGCTGTGAACAGGCTTTCTCTAGTTGCAGCAAGAGGGGGCTACTCCTCATTGCAGTACACGGGCTTCTCACTGCAGTGGCTTCTCTTGTTGGGAACACAGGCTCTAGACACACAGACTTCAGTAGTTTTAACGCGTGGGCTTTGTTGCTCCGTGCCATATGGCATCTTTCCGGACCAAGTGTCTGAACCTGTGTGCAGTGCATTGCAAGGTGGATTCTTAATCACTGCACCATCAGGAAAGACCAAGTTCTATCAATGCTACCTGCTAAGTTGCTTCAGTCATGTCTGAGTCTTTGAGACCCTATGGACTGTAGCCCTCCAGGCTCCTCTGTCCATGGGATTCTCCAGGCAAGAACACTGGAGTGGGTTGCCATTTTCTTCTCTGGGGGATCTTCCCGACCCAGGTTCCTATGTCTTCCACATCGACAAGTGGATTCTTCACCACTAGCGCCACCTGTGAAGTCCCTTTGAACACATATAGCCTCATATGATCAGGATACCAAACAATTCCATGACCCTGAAAACTTCCTGTGCTATTCCGTCAATAGCACTGCTTCCCACTGTCCTTAACTCCTGGCAACAAGTCATCTATTCTATATCTTTATAGTTTTATCTTTTCAAGAATCTCGTGTCAATGGAATCACACAGTATGTAACCTTTTGAGTGTGAGCGTGAGTGGGAAAGCCACTCAGTCGTGTCCGACTCTTTGCGACCCCATATACTGTCCATGGAATTCTCCAGGCCAGAATACTGGAGTGGGTAGCCTGTCCCTTCTCCAGGGGATCTTCCCAACCCAGGGATCGAACCCAGGTCTTCCACACTGCAGGTAGATTCTTTACCAGCTGAGCCACCAGACTGCTCTTTTTTTCACTCACCAAATTTCTTTGGGATTCTTCCAGGTTGTTGTATGGATCAAAAGTCCATTCCTGTTTATTACTTTGTATCATCCCTGTATGAATGCCACACAGATTCCCTCCCCAACCCCCTTCACCCACTGAAAGACATTTGATTTATTTCTAGCTTGGGACAATTACAAATAGACCTGTTATCAATGTTTACGTACGGGTTTTTGTGTGGACATACATTTTCATTTCTCTAGGGTAGATATGCAGGTGTGTGATTATTGGTTCATAAGTACATAGTTCCTTAAATGAAAAACCATGAAACATTTTCCACTGAGGCTGTGACTTTTTACACTCCTGCCAGCAATGTATGAGAGCAACTCAATGTTTGAGTTTTTTCAAATCTTCCTCGGCAATTGATGCTGTCAGTATACATTAAAAATAAAACCAACCCACTCTAACAGGTACACAGTGGCACCTTGTAGTGATTTTAATTTGCATTTCCATAATGACTAATGATGTTCCACATCTTTCCATATGCGTCTTTGCCATCTTTCCATCCACTTAGGTGAAATGTCCGTGCATGCTTTTACCCGTTTAAAACCTGAATTGTTTGTTTCCTTGCTGTTGAGTTATGACAATTCTTGATGTATCCTGTACATAAAACCTTTGTCTGATACATGATTTGCAAATATTCTTTCCCAGTATGAGCTTGCCTTTTACACTCCTACTGATATCTTTCTCAGACACTGTTTTTAATTTTGATGAAGTCCATCATTTTCCAAAAAGAATTGTTTTAATGCCATGTCTAAGAGCTTATTGCCAAACCCAAGGTCATATAGAGTTCTCTCATCTTTTCTTCTAAAAGTTTTATAGATTTGTTTATTACATTTAGATTTATGAACCATTTTGAGCTAATTTTTAAGTTCTGAGGCTTAGGAAGTTTTTTTTTTTTTTCTTTTTTGCCTATAGACCCATTTGTTCCAACATCTTTTTTTGAAAAGACTATACTTTCGCCATTGAATTATTTTTTGTACCTTCATTGAAAATAATTTGGCCTTATCTGTGTGGGCTTTTTTCTAGATGTTCTAATCTGTTGCATTGATTTATCATTCTATCTCTTTGCCAATACCACATTGTCTTGATTACTGTATAAGTCTTAAAATAATGTAATATAATTTCTCCTATTTTATGCACCTTTTCCAAAATTGTTTAACCATTCCAGATTTTTTGTCTTTCCATATAAATTTTATGATCAGCTTGTATATATCTATAAAAATTCTTATGAGGTTACTGTTGAATTTCATTTAACCTATAGATCAAGTTGGGGAGAAGCAATATCTTTGCTGTATTGAATCTTCCAATGCAGGAACATGAAATGTCTGTCTACTTATTTAGTCTGTATTGTCAATATTTTGCTATTTTCAGCATTCAGGTCCTGTATGTGCTTTGTTAGGTTTACATTTATTAATGGGTTCCCTGGTGGCTCAGAGGTTAAAGCATCTGCCTGCAATGTAGGAGATCTGGGTTCGACCCCTTGGTTGGGAAGATCCTCTGGAGAAGGAAATGGCAACCCACTCCAGTATTCTTGCCTGGAGAATCCCATGGGGAGGAGCTTTTAAAATGTTATTGTTTTCCAATTGCACATTGCTAGTGTGTTAATGTATGTTTATTTTTTGTGTTGACTTTGAATCTTACAACTTGCTAAATCTACACATTCATTCTAGTTTTAAGTTTTCTCATTCATGAACATGAGGTATGTTTCCACTTATTTAGGTCTTCTTTAATTTCTTTCAGTAATATTTTTATTTTTTATTGTACAAGTCTTTCACCTCCTTGGTTAATTCCTGAGTATCTTGTACTCCTCGATGCTGTTATAAATAAAACTGATTTCTTGGTTTTTCTTCGTTGCATTTTTTATTGAAGTATCATTAATTTACAATTGAACTGATTTCTTATTTTCCTTTTTATCTTGTTGATTGTTAGTGTATGCTACTGATTTTTATGTGTTGACCTCTCCTGCTACTTTGCTGAATTCAGTGATTAGTTCTAACAATTTTTTTGGTAAGGAATCTTTGGGGTTTGTTAAGCATATGATCCCATCATCTGAAAACAGGAATCATTTTACTTCTTTTCTTTTGGATGTCTTTCATTTATTTTTTCTGCCTAATTGCTCTGCTAGAATATTGCTAGGACTTAGAATTTTGTCAAATGCTTTTTCTGCATCAACTGTGATGATAGTGTGGTTTTTTTCCTTCATTCTATTAATATGGTATATTACATTGGTTGATTTTTCATATGTTAAACCATCCTTGCACTTCAGGACAAATCCCATTTGGTCTTGGTGTAGTAAAATCTTTTAAATATGCTGATGAATTCCATTTGCTAGTCACTCTTTTTTGTTGTTGTTGTTTCTCTTTTCTGCCTCCTTTTGTGTTATTTGGACATTTCTTATTGTTCCATTTTAATTTATCTATTTGATTTGGTTATATCCCTTTATATTTTAGTGGTTATCATAGGGACTGCAAAGGACATATGTAACTTTTTACAGTCTGCATGGAATTGACATTTTACCATTTCATTTGGAATGTAGAAATCTTACCACCTCATAAGTTCTTTTACCCACCCTCTTTATGCTAGTATGATTCTGTATGATTCTATCAGACTATATTACAATTTTCCCTTTCAACTGTCAAATATATTTTAAAGAACACAAGAGAAGACTAGTATTTTATATTTACCTAGGTATTTACCATTTCTGTTCTTCCTTTATTCTTAATATTTTAAAATTCTTTTAGGTATCATTCCCCTTTTGTCTAAAGTGTGTTAGTCACTCAGTCATGTCTGACTGTTTGCGACCTGCCCCTCACACACACTCCCTACACCCATTCCCTCTCCCCCTGCCACTGTAGCCTGCCAGGCTCCTTCATCCATGGGATTCTTCAGACAACAATACTGGAGTGGGTTGTCACTTCCTTCTCCAGGGGATCTTGCCAAACCAAGGATGGAACCCAGATCTCCCACATTATAGGCAGACTCTTTAAGGTCTGAGCCACCAGGGATGAGTAAAAGGATGGTATGGTTATGTGGGGAAGGTCGGTAGGTGGCAGGAGCAGAGGAAGAAGCAAAGCTTTCCTGATAGGGAATCAAACCAGGGAGGCAGCAGTGAAGGCATGAATCCTAACCATTAGACCACCAGGGAGCATCATAGTGAAAGTCAGTCGTGTCTGACTTTTTGTGACCCCATGGGTTGTAGCCTGCCAGGCTCCTGTGTCCATGGAATTCTCCAGTCCAGAATAATGGAATGGGTAGTTGTTCCTTCTCCAAGGGATCTTTCCAACCTAGGGATCGAACCCAAGTCTCCCACATTGCAGGCTGATTCTTTGCCATTGAGCCACCAGGGAAGCCCAAACAGCTTCTTTGAACAATTATTTTAGAGCATATTTGCTGACAATGAATTCTTAGTTTCCTTTCATTTGTGAACACCCTAATATTATTTTGCTCTCATTTCTGAAGAATACTTTTGCTGAACACAGAATTCGGGTTGAGTCTTCTTTTCTTTGTGCCTCTAAAAAAGTGTTGTGAGAATTCCTTTTGGTCTCTGTGGTTTTCTATGATAAATCTGCAGTCCATTGGAATTGTTTCTGTATGATAATGCATCAGTTTTCTCCGGTTATTTTCAAGGTTTTTTGTTTGCTTGTTTTTATTTTTTAGCAGTTTGACTATGAAGAATTTGGGTATGAGTTTATTTAGATTTAGACTGTTTAGGATTTCCTTGATTTCTTGAATCTGTAAGTTTGTATCTTTTACCTAATTTTAAAGTTTTCAACTTTTTTTTTTATATTTTTCAGCACTATTCTGTTTTTTCCTTTTTTTTCTTTTTTTATCTCATGACATGAAGTTGGACCTTTTGTTAATGTTCCACAGATCTTGGAGGCTTTGTTCATTTTTTCCCCTCTATCGTTTTCTACTCCATTGTTTGGTTTCTATAATTTTTATTGATCTATCTTCAAGTTCATTGACTGTTTTATCTGTTATCTCTGTTCTCTTATTCAGATAGCAGAGAGTTTTACATGGTATTATCTTTTTTAATTTCCATTCATTCTTCTTTCTATCTTTTATTTCTTTTTTGAGGCTTTCTTTTCTTAACATTTGCTGCAAAAGTATTGGAAATTGCTTATTGAAGAATTTTAATCAAAACTACTTTAAAGTCTTTGTCAGATAACTCTGATGTCTGTATAATCTCAACATTAATGTCTATTGATTATCTTTTCCCATCCAATATTCCTAGTTATTCATATGCAATTTTAAATAGCATTCTGAATATATATATTTTTTCATTCTAAACATTTTGAATATTGTGTTATGAGGCTTTGGGTCTTGTTCAAATTCCATGTAGAATGTTTATGTTTTTGTTTTAGCAAAAAAATTATTCTGGCTAATCTCAGGTTGGAATTTACAAACCATCTTCTATAGGCTATGGTTCCATTGTAAGTTCAGTCCTCCAAAGCCATTGTCTTGTGCTATGGGTCTGTTCCACATATGTACCACCCAGTGGCCACTCTGAGACCTAGTCACATTTTGTTCTCAAAATCTTTGATATGCTAACAAGGATCAGATTCACAGTGTTAAGCTCAAGGGAGAGCTTTTGAATTCATAAATGCCTTTATTGGGCATTTCCCAGAGCTCCTCCTATCCACAATCTCACAGACAGTTTCCAGTTCCCTCTGGGCTACCCATTTCGGTTCTCTAGCCAGAACTTGGAGCCCTAGTTACTCTGTTGCACTTTGTCACATGCTCCCTCTCTTGGCCCTTATGCTGGCCTCTGTTGAGGAGGGATAGAGAAAGGGATAACAATCAATCATCAATGAGGTTTGTCCCATCCTTTTGGAACTGCAGCTCTCCCAGAGAGGAAGGCTCCCCTCCCTTAGAATTTTGGATCTTCTGGATTCTCGTGGATTGCTACTGATACTGCAATCACCAGATTGCCTAGAGGCTGGAGCACAAGAGAAAGCAGATGAGGGAAAATCAGATGGGATATTTTCTTACTCTTTGGAGCATTCGAGGTGTCTTTGTCTGGTCCTTGAGCCAAAGCTAGACAGCTTCTCATGGAGCTCTCTCTGCTCAACTGTGCTTACTTCTGGGTTTCTGGATGCCTTGCGTTCAGGTCATGGGATACTGAAGGGAAAAAATACTGTGAACTCACCATTGTTGAGATTTGATGGTATTTTGAATTCTGAAGTTCGTTCTCAATCTGCCTGCTGCTATTTACTTTTCACAGTTTGCAAATTGTGTTTCATGTTTCTGTTCAGGGTTTATAGTTGCCATCAGAGGGAGAGAAAGGGTGGAGCATACCTACTCCATCTCACATGGAGCTGGAGCCAAGCATATTTATACTTGTGCACTATATGAGTGTATTACCTATTCAAAATTTAGTCAAATCATTTTAAAAATAAAGAATACTTTATGCACAACTTATGGAGGCTGTTATACCAACAGGCTCTGTGAACACTGCAAGAAGTGGTGCTTACCTGTCTTGGGCCAAAAGGTTTCCAGGCCCACACCCAGCCCTCCTGTCCTGAGACAGCTTCTTATCTCCTTCATGAGATGAAACAGTTCTAGCCTCTTGACCATGGCTCATCAGTAGGGACTCTCACTGGGTTTGGGCCTCAGGCTATTCCCAGCCTCAGCTGCTTCCCCACAGGTGAAGCTTTGCAGAATGTGGACCCGGAAGGCCTCAGGGAAGGGGAGTGTGTTTCCTTAGTAGCCAGTAAGGGTGAAGTTCCACTGACTGTCTCCTGTCTCTTGTGGAAAAGCTGTTAACTCAGGACAAAGGTTCAAGCCAGTGACCACACCCACCAGGTGGCCAGCTTATTTCCCGAGAGAAATCTTCCACAGCAGGGCTACATTGTCACACACCTCCTTCAGACCCAAAGGTGAGGCAAAGAGAAGAAGCAGAACAGGGGCCTTCCCTGGTGGTCCAGTAGTTAAGACTCCACACTCCCAATGCAGGTAGACTGGGTTCGATCCTTGGTCAGGGGACTAGATCTCACATGCTGCAGCTGAGACCTGGGTGCAGTCAAATAAATTTTTTAAAAAAGAAGCAGCAGAACTCCTCCATGGCAGCCACAGATACGAGAAAGAGAGGGGCTAAACTGAGAAGGGCTACTTCGGGAAAGGGATCAGAACGTATTTAGAAGCCGGCACTGCAGCCCTATAGTAACATCCAGCCAGGACATCTACCCTGAGCAGTTCATCGGCTTGCAGAAAGGGTCCACTTTTCTCTGCAGTCAAAAGCTGGGCAAAAATCCGTAGCATGTGGCTTCCTGATGAGTTACTCTCTCCTTTTAAGACACTGACCAGAGCACTGTGCTTGCCCTTTTCTCCTTGCTGGCCTTCTCCAGTATGTTTCAGGATCAGTATCATCAGGTGGTTCAGAGCTGGGGCCCCAGAGTCCGAGAGACTTCTGTTCATATTGTAACTCTGTGACTTCCCAGCCGTGACTCAGGCATGTTATTTACATTTTCTAAGTCTTGGCTTCCTCGTCTGTAAGATGGATATAAGAACAGTGCTCAGACGGTGAGACTAGTACAAGGTAACACACATGAAGCGCTTAACCCGCTGCCTGACCCAGTGCGTGTGTTCAGTGGATGGTATCAGCCTCCTCCTCGCCACCCTCAACATTATGATTGTGAAGACTCCGCTTCCTTCTCTGACCGTTTAGTATTGGGAGGGCTGTGACTGGAAAAACCACTCATTGGGAATCACCTGCGAATATCTACTTTAAAAAGACAGCTCCCTACAATTGCCCCTTTCTTCAGGATGGGGCATCTCCACCAGGTGTGCTTTGCCGACCTTCAGAAATTCAGAGATTGTCATGAAAACCCCACTGAGAGCCCTATGGTATTTGGGACTGGGGTAGATAGGAGAGGAAGCTGGGCATAACTCAGGTCTCAGGAGGCTCCCAGCCCTTGCTGCTGGAGGCATCACTGGGCCCAGGTCTGTGGGCTCACTGGGTGTTGGTCTCAGGTCTTCTGCCGCTCACTTTGCTCAGGGCTGGGCATGGGGGCAGCATGGTTTGGGTAAGCCAAGCAGTTCAGGAATTAGCATCTGAGGGGCTTCCAGAATTATTAGAGAATCTGGATTCTCAGCTGCTGTAAAGCACTTGCAAGGAAAAATAGGCTTCATGAAAATAGGTTATGCTCAAAAGTTGCTTTGACATTCCCGCAACAATGGACTGATCTGTTTGCATAACTTCCCTGAGTGTGCCTTCCAAGATACATAAGCACTATTTCACCTTTAGGGAATAATTAGCTTAAAACAACTATTAGTAGGTTTCTCCTCAGCCCCTGGAGAATGAAATAATGCAATCATTTTGCTCAGAAATGTTGTTCTTTAATAATATTACTTCCAGTGGACCAAATGCTGCGGTAACCTATGCCAGGCTTTGTGAATCCCTCCCACATGGCTCTGGCCACCTGGGTTACAATGACCTGCTGGTGTGCTGGGAGTCTGCGCCCACCCTCCCCTCATTCCTCCTACAAGTGTCCTGGGACTAGAGAACTGGACATAACCGTTCCAAAGGTCACAGGTGCAAGGTCATCCACACCACACTCTCCTACTCCCCAGGATGATCAGACCCTCAATTTCTTTCATTCTTAAAACAAAAATATTACAAAAAGCAACACATGTTCATTGTAGAAAATTTGAAATACACAGAAAAGCAAAAAGCAGAAAATAAACTCAAAATCTTATCACCCAGTACTTTATAGTCATCTACCCATCTTTCTATATACATTTTAAAATCCCTTATTATTGGACACTTAGGTAATTTTTAACACCCTGGTGAACAACTCCTTGCTCTATGTCCTGCTAAAGAATTCCTGGTAAAATTTTCTGCTCACATCTCCTATTACCTTAGGATAGATGTCACTTCAAGGAATGTCATTATCAAGTCAAAGAGTTTGCATATTTTTAAAGCTTTTTATTCAAGTTGACTTCCAGAAAAATCATATCTGTTAACTCTCCTTGCAGTTATGAATGAGATTGCCTGTTTCTTACTAGTACCAGGAATTGTACTTTTTTTTTTTTTTAAGTCATAGTTTGAGACATAAAAGTTGCACTTCTTTGATTGTTGGTAAAGTTGGGTACACTTTCATGGGAGACTTGGTCCTTTGCATTTCTTTATTGTGAATCACCTGCCTGTTGTTCATTTTTCCATTGGATGCTCTTCATTTTTTTTTCTTGTAGATTTATAAAAAACACAACATACAACAGGGAAATCAGTCCTTTGCCTATAGTGCCGTGTCGTGATAAGTTGCTTCAGTCATGTCTGACTCTTTTTGACCCCATGGACTGTAGCCTGCCAGGCTCCTCTGTCCATGGGGTTCTCTAGGCATGAATCCTGGAGTGGGTTGCCATTTCCTTCTCCAGGGAATCTTCCTGACTCAGGGACTGAACCTGCGTCTCCAGCATCTCTGTGCATTGGCAGGTAGATTCTTTACCATTGAGCTATCTGGGAAGCCTGAAAAAAATCTATAAGCCTTCGGATTTTAATGGGAATTATCCTATAGCCTTCATGGGTCTGGATTTCTCAGCTTCCATAACCACATAAGCCAATTCTTTACAGCAAATCTCTTTATATATTTGTGTATATATGTACATTTATATATGAGAAATTTATATACACAAAAAAAACTTACATATGTATGAAATGTAAAAGTGAAAGAGTTGCTCAGTCATGTCTGACTCTTTGTGACCCCTGGACTGTAGCCCACCAGGTTCTTCTGTCCATGGGATTTTCTAGGCAAGAATACTGGAGTGGGTTGCCATGCCCTCCTCCAGGGGATCTTCCCGACTTAGGAATCGAACGTGCAACTCCTGCATTGCAGGCAGATTATTTACAGCCTGAGCCATGACTGTGGCCTGTATATGTGCATACATAGCCGACTGATTCCATTTCCCTGAAGAACCTGGACTAAATGTCCTCATTTTACAAACGAAAATATGGAGGCTCAAAGAGGTTCAGTCACTCAACCTAAAGTCGCCCAGCCGTGGCAAAGTGGAATCTTTATCTGTTTGGCGGCCAAATCCGTGTTTCCTGCGCTCCACGTGGGTCCCAAGGATGGGGCACTTCGGCAGGGCTGCGAACGAGCTGAGCCACACAGGTGCAGGCTCAGATCTTGCCTTCATTTAAATGTTTTCATGGATTGATTTTTGCATGACTATTTTTTTCATGTAACGCATTAAAATATTATCTTCAGTGCTGAATTTTTGCCACTACCTTAAATTTTGTGCCTAAGCAAGTGCCGCACTTCCCTCACCTGAAAGGAGAAAGACCTCCATCCTTTTCAGAGAAATAAAGCTGAGGACACAGGGAGTGGAGAGGTTGGTGAACTGAGTACAAACCGGGGTCCGGAGACCTGGGTTTGGGCGCACCTCCCGACGGTGACTCTGGGTGGCTCTGAGAAGTCCACTTGGCCTTCTGCGCCTCTGGACCTGTCAGGAGCAGGCCTGACTCCCCCCAGCGCCCTGCCCACAGCAACAGGGCTGGAAGAGGAACATGGGGCTCGACAGGCCCGTTCCACACAAGGAAGACGTTCTGCTTAACACACAAGATTGTGAGGCTTTGCTTAACGAGCCGCGTTTGAAATGATCACGGTCTCCGTGTCATTTTGTTCAGAAGGTCCACTTCCTTCCCAGCCCTGGCTGCCGCAGGCAGGGGAGGTCAGACGAGGCATTCCCAGGCCCAGATGCTGGGAGAAAAAAAGCCCTCTGAGTCCAGCCACCTCCTCCAGCCCAGAACCCAGCCTTCCCAGGAGCTTCTACGACAGGGAGGGGGTTGGGGACCAAGGGGAGGCTCTTTTCAGCTTTCTGACCCGAGAGACCAGCCCAGGCTGCTTGCAAGGTGGGGTCTTCTCCCAGGGCTCCCACACTCTGCATTCTAACCATTCTCCCCTCTGATGAACATCCCCACTTCCCTGCCTGGAGGACCGCCTGACAGCTAATCACCTTCCCGCCCACTTAGTGCTCGCCAGCGGCCACATGACTGAGGGGAAATGGCAAGAGACTCAGCCCCTGAACCTGGGCCCAACTGATAGGGCCCAGTTCCTGGAATCGCAGCCGAGAGGCGGCCGGGCAGGGGCCAGCCTTCTCGGGATTTGGGCTCCGTCCTGTGTGGCAGAGGTTCAAAGTCCACGCAGGCCCCAGCTGGGCTGCGGCCTCCCACAGAAGACAAAGAAATCCAGGCCTCCAGGCCCCTCTCACCCTGGAAGCCTCCCTCGTCCCACAGCCTGAGGGGCTCGACCGCTCCTGACTTCCCTTTGCAAGGCATCCACCTCCCTGAGGGTACAACCTGCCTTAGACCACAGAGCTGGAGCCCTCACTTGCCCAGAGGGGCAGCACCTGGTCAGGAGGAACCTGTCTCACTCATCCCTGATGACTTCCACTTGTTAAAGAGTTTCTACACAAGTGTTATCCTATTTGCGCCTTACCCCGAGAGGTAGGCACTGGTACCAACATTATCACCATTCTGCACATGAGGAACGTAGGCCTCAGGGGGGTAAAATAACCTCCCTAAGGACATGAGTCTGAGAGAACTCCGGGAGTTGGCGATGGACAGGGAGGCCTGGCGTGTTGCGATTCATGGGGTCGCAAAGAGTCTGACACGACTGAGCGACTGAACTGAACTGAATTGAACTGAACTGAACTGAAGGTCACCAGTGGGGCTTCCCTTGTGGCTCAGCTGGTAAAGAATTTGCCCACAATGAGGGAGACCTGAGTTCGATCCCTGGGTTGGGAAAATCCCTGGAAAAGGAAACAGCTACCCACTCCAGTATTCTGGCCTGGAGAATCTCGTGCACTGTATAGTCAGTCCATGGGGTCGCAAAGAGTCGGAAACAGACACGACTGAACGACTTTCACTTTCACTTTCAAGGTCACCAGTAGGTGGCCAAGTTGAGAATTGAAGCTGTGTTTCTATTTATTAGCAAAGCTGGTGCATTGAATCAAGGAGCCAGAGGTTTCAGACAGCAGGCACCATAGATGACAGACCAGAAGGATACATGTGAGATAAGGAGCAGGCAGGATCTATCATAAGATAGGAGGTGCTTGTCTATCTAAGGCAGCAGACACTTTACCCCTCCAGTTACTCTGCCATATAGGAATTCAGGCCCACTGGAGCTAAATGGAATTTTATGGAAGAACTTGAAATACACACTTTCAGGTAAAATGTCCTGATTTTCAAGTTTTGAAAACCAGTTAAAAATAAAAGGAAAACAAGACTTCCCTGGTGGCACAGTGGAATAAGAACTTGCCTTACAAGGCAGGGACATGGGTTTCATTCCTGGTTCAGGAAGGTTCCACGTGCCATGGAGCAACTAAGCCTGTGGGCCACAACTACTGAGACTGTGTGCTGCAAGTACTGAAATCCAAACACTTTGAGCCTGTACTCTGTAGCAAGAGAAGCCACCGCAATGAGAAGCCCACGCACCGCAATGAAGAGTAGCCTCTACTCACCATAACTAGGGGAAAAAAGCCCACGCAAAAGCAATGAAGACCTTGTGTAGCCAAAATAAATAAATAAAAAATAAAAGAAAAACAAGCAACGCATTATGTTGGCTAAACAGCATAAGTCTTTGGGTCAGACATAGCCCACGAGTAGCAATTTGCAACTTCTGTTCCATGCATTTGTACACACCATGCTCCGTGTATTGGAGACGATAGAGGAATGCTTGTTTCATTAAATGGAATGCAAACTAAGCCTAACTATGGGACAGTTGTATCTGCAGGGGGTAAAAATGGTATAATTGCAAATATTCCTAAGGGTTAGTTCAGTTCAGTCACTCAGTTGTGTCCGATTCTTTGTGACCCCATGGACTACAGCATGCCAGGCCTCCCTGTCTGTCACCAACTCCCGGAGTTTATTCAGATTCATGTCCATAGAGCTGGTGATATCATCCAACCATCTCATGCTCTGTCATCCCCTTCTCCTTCCACCTTCAATCTTTCCCAGCATCAGGGTCTTTTCAAATGAGCCCTAAAGGTATATATTCCTAAGGGTATATAACCTTAAATGACATGGCTCTGGTGTTAATCTACCTGCAATGCGGGAAACTTAGGTTTGATCCCTGGGTCAGGAAGATCCCCTGGAGAAGGAAATGGCAACCCACCCCAGTATTCTTGCCTGGAGAATTCCATGGTGAGAGGAACTTGGTGGGCTACAGTCCATGGGGTCACAAAGAGTTGGACATGACTGACTAATACTTTCCTGGTGTTGCCTGCTAGGGCAGCAGATAGACAGATTCACATACAGACCAGACTGGTGTACTCATCGGACACTCTGAAACGAATCCTTTCCCAAGTGTCCAGAGTGAGGCTGTTT
Organism: Aepyceros melampus; assembly: GCA_006408695.1. NCBI lineage: Eukaryota > Metazoa > Chordata > Mammalia > Artiodactyla > Bovidae > Aepyceros > Aepyceros melampus. The sequence continues at coordinate 357,482 of SJXQ01013170.1, read as the reverse complement.
CCTGGGAAGGAGGTCATGTGTACATGGTGCGCAGCCCTGCAGAAACTTGGCCTCTTTGAACTGTCCTCTTTGTCTCCCCATCTCTTACCTGTGGAAGCACCCCAAGACTCAACCCTGGGACCTCAGCACCTCTTTCTCTGTCTGTCTTGTCTTCCAGGAAGCAGGGATCTCAGCCCCCCTCAGAGACTTGACTGTGACCGCTACACCTCACCCAAGCCTAAAAGCCAGTTTCACTCTTTCTCCCAGAATCAGCATGCCTACCTCCAGCTGGCCTCATTTCAGTCACTTGCACCATCAGTCTTCTGCTTGAGCAGCTCCAAATCCCAGTCTTACTCTCGATGTTTTCCTCCCTCCCCCTTCATCAGTCAGGCCCTAACCCTCAGCCAACATTTCATTCCATCTCTCATCATGTCATACCTGGCCATCGCTAAATGCTCCTAACTAATGTAACAGGGATAATATTTGGAGTAGTAACTAAGCCCCACCCCACTCCCACCATTCCTCTCTTTAACTTCTATGGCCTTCCCTCATTCAATCTAGACTGTAGGCCATCCATACATTGCTTCAAGAGACGGTTGTCAGAACTTAATAAAACAGTTAAGTTACTGCCTTTTGAGTTTCATAAGCCAGTGGTCAGACTTCAAGACCAGGAGCCCAGTTGGAGAAAATTCCCTCCTCTCTGGGTATAAATATTCCCTGTGTTGGGCATCGGAGAGGTGTGAAAGGGGAGGAACTGGTGGGTTTCTGAGAAGAAACCCTGTGCCTTCATCCCACAACCAATCTGAGCCCTAGATAGATTGGGGAGGCATTTCAAGAGGAGACAAAACATATGCCTCACTTTCCAGGAAGGAAGCCAGCACAGCCCAGATGCAGAGGAATAGAAATGGCTACACAGGGTATCCAGACGATAAGATCTTAGTTGTCCTCCCAGAGGCTCCTGTGGCCCCCAGGAGGTGCGGGAGAACAGTCAGACATTCTTAGGTTCCTGAAAGAGGAAAGAAAAGAGCTAAGAGCCAACCAGAGAAAGGTGCTCTAGATGAACGTTAAGGAAGCCATATCCACCTGCAACTTCCTTGGCTGGTGACTGAGGACCTACCAGGAGGCGGGGGTGTCTCAGCAGGGGCCCAGGTGGGCAAGAAGCTGACTCACCTTCCCAGAGCCCCAGCCCACCATTGTAACACTGACCTAAGACCCTGGAATTCAGACATCATCTTATGTGTGAGGGGATAGGGCAAATCTGAACTGACAGATCTTATTGAATCTATGCTTTTGTGTGGAAGAGGAAATGTAGAAAAATAAAGTCGTCTTTACAACTTGGTCTTATGTCCTGAAATTCCTAAGTGCTCCTTGCCTCTCTTCTCTCCATATTCCAAACTAATCTGTATTCTGCAGCTAGATCAATCTTCCTAAAATACCACTTCATACTTTTATGAATTGGAAGAGTAATTATTGAACATCTACAGTGAGCCAGGAGCTGTGTTAGGAGATTAAAATCTTAAATGGAGTGTAATAAGAAATATGCAAATAACATTACACTGAGATACCATTTTTCAAGCAAAAATCCAAAGTTTGACAACATACTCTAGGAAGGCTGTGAAGAAGTAAGCATTCAATATATTGCAATTGGAAATGCAAAATGGTACAACCCCCATGGAGGGGAATTTGGCAATACCTGGCAAAATTACAGATGCATTTGTCCTTTGAACAACCTATACCACTTATAAAAGTCTGTACAGAAGAAACATAGGCAAAATTATGAAGGAATGTGTGCACAAGACTGTTAATTGCAGCACTATTTATATTAGCAAAGAATTGAAAGCAACCCAAATGCCTATCAATAGGAACCTTGTTAATTAAGTTATTGGAGTTTGCTTTTATTAAAATACACAATAGATTACCATGCAGTGAAAAACATTTCTGCATTCTACTGTGGAGTGATCTCCAGAACATATTAAACGGGGAATAGAAAAGGTGCAGAATGCTATATATATATAGTATATTGCCTTTTATCTGAAAAAGAGATTGATTACATATACATACCACTTATATATTTTAAAATGCAAAATAATAAAAACTAATAATGGTTACTCATAGATGAGGAAGACATAAAATGGAGACAGGGATGAAGCAAGACTTCTCTGAATGTATCTTGTTTTATAAATTTTTTACCTTGGAACAATAAAAAATACTTTACATAATTATGAAACAAAATCAAGTAGAAAATGCAGTCCTTAAACATGGAAAGTAAATAAGACAATTACACCTCTGTATCAATTTGGTGGCTTAATTACCTAGGGAAAAATTATTTCAAGTGAATTTAAAACACAGTAATTTGTAATTCAAATGATATATAGCTTAAGGATTAAAAAAAAATCCTGAATAGAAACATTAAACTGTTTTTAGTGGTTATATTATTAAAAATATGTATACCATTATTCTGAGACATACCTATAATAAGATAAAGCAAATAAACAGCTCATTTTAGAATTTGATTTTCAGAAAAAGAGAAGTAAAATATAAAATTAAGGAAGTAAACCCATATGGTTTTAAATTCAAATTGGAAGTATCAGCATAATTCAGGATATATGTTCTCCTTAAAAGAAAAAAAAATATGTATTTCTTTTTTTGATTTGCTGAAAAGATCTGGAGACAATGACCTGCCTAGGAATAACAAGCCCACTGGGATGAAGTCTGCAATATCCAGAATGTCATAAATAAATTACAAGGAAAAAAAGAGGGAAAGGAACTTATAAATTTTAAGAGACCTGGAAGACCTATCTGATTAAATGCAATTTGTGAGTTCTGTCTAAATCTTGACTTAAGCACATATAATTTTTTTTTTTACTTTAGGGGGGCTTCCTTGGTAGCTCAGATGGTAAAGAATCTGCCTGCAATGCAGGAGACCTGGATTTGATCCCTCAGTCAGGAAGACCCCCTGAGTAGTAAATGGCAACCCACTCTGGCATTCTTGCTGGGAGAATTTCATGGACAGAGGAACCTGGGAGGCTACAGCCCATTGGGTCCCAAAGTGTTGGACATGACTGAGTAACACTTTCACAAATTTTTTAAAAAGACAATTGAAAAAAAATCAGACTATATGATATTAAGAAATTGTTGAATATTAGCTGATGCCTTTTGCAAATATGATAAAAATTCACGCTCTGACCTGGCATTTAGTGTCTTTCACTTGAACCAATGAAAAAAATGACAAATCTAGACAGCGTACTAAAAAGTAGAGACATTACTTTGCCAACAAAGGTGCACCTCGTCTAAGCTATGGGTTTTCCAGTAGTCATGTATGGGTGTGAGAGTCAGACCATAAAGAAGGCTGAGTGCCGAAGAATTGGTGCTTTTGAACTGTGGTGTTGGAGAAGACTCTTGAGAGTCCCTTGGACTGCAAGGAGATCCAACCAGTCAATCTTAAAGGATATCAATCCTGAATATTCATTGGAAGGACTGATGTTGAAGCTGAAACTGAAGCTCCAATACTTTGGCCACTTGATACGAAGAGCTGACTCATATAGAAAAGACCCTATGCTGGGAAAGATTGAAGGCAGGAGGAGAAGGGGACAACAGACGATGAGGTGGTTGGATGGCATCACTGACTCAATGAACATGAGTTTGAGCAAGCTCCAAGAGATGGTGAAGGACAGGGAAGCCTGGAGTGCTGCAGCCCTGGGGTCGCAAAGAGTCGGACACAATTGAGCAACTGAATGACAGCAGCGACTTGAACCAAAAGATTTTAGCCCTCGATGTGCCACTTTCTGGGCTCTGCATGCTTGAGGAAGTCATTCAGTGACTCAGAACCATTTGTGATAATATGACATCAAAATATACCACCTTACTGGATTCTTGCAAAAATATGAGATGATGAATGTAAGAACACGTTATAAACCACCTAAGCCACCTTCACAATTCCTTCAAGCATACCCGAATCTCTGCCTTTATTCATGTAATTTCCCCTTACCCCAAGAATTCCCTTCTCTTTTGTTTGCTTATGGATGTTTCACCCTTCTTTCTACCCTCAGCTCAAGTTTCACCTTTTCCTTGGAATCTTTTCTAACCAGTTCAGCCCCTGGTGATCTGGGCTTTGCTTACCCCATCTCCTGTGCACCTCCCACAACTGCACGCAACTTCAAGTCCAAGCTGTGGGAGGAGTGAGGTGGAAAAGTGGTTCCTCTCTGCCAGTCTGATTCTGATGGTGCATCAAATTCTCGCCTTCTTCCCCAATTTGCGTGCTATTATTTGCTTTTCAGCGTTCTCAAATAGTGGCCCAGGAATTCTCCCCTGACTTTGTATCCACACTTCTCGGGGAGAAATGGTGCAGTGTGCTTATTTTATCTTACCTGGAATGTGAACACAGCACACTTATTTAGATTCATCTCAGAACTCAAGCTCAGCAAAAGGTAGCGATGAACTTATGAAGATTTAAAAAATTAGACTCCTTTCCTCTGTTCTAACCTGGCTTCTATAAAGCTCAGAAAAGACGATTTGACCCATACACTTGAGCTGCAGTGTCTGGCACACAGGAGATACTTAGTAAACATCAGCAATCTTACCTGTCTGTCCATCCTCTTACCCCTCCAGAGCTGGATTTATGCTCAGTAGAAGAAACTTTCGTTAGTCTAGTGTGGGGATATAATGTCCCTCACTCCCATGCCTTCATCACTTGGCTTTTCTTGCAGTTCTGTCACAGTAGTTTGGGGGCTTATTTTTACCATACTAATATCATGAGCTGCCTCGAATTCTGTTTGGAAGTAGTCCAGCCATCCGTGAACAAACAAATGAAAAAAAAATATTGTATTCGTGGAATGTTTCATCTGCTTTCACACGTTTCCATATTTCATACTAAAAAAAACTCAATGTGAGCGAGGACGAAAAGGTAGCACACGCCTCCTCTATAGGAGAGAAACTGGCATCCAGCCAAGACAAGCTGGCTTGAGTTGTCTCTGGGTGCACATCCTGCTCAACCAGAGATGAACTGTTTTATGCTTCCGTCTTCTGTTGAATGTAGTACCAAGGTAGTGTGGCTTGGTACCGATCCCTAGGATATCCTCTGGGACCCCATGCCTCAAGAACTCCAAGACAAGGACTTCCTGCCAAGCCTTCGTTTCTCAGATTGACCAGATCCGTAATTGCTGCTACTGCTGCCGCTAAGTCGCTTCAGTCATGTTCAACTCTGTGCGACCCCATAGACCGCAGCCCACCAGGCTTCACCGTCCCTGGGATTCTCCAGGCAAGAACACTGGAGTGGGTTGCCATTTCCTTCTCCAATGCAGAAAAGTGAAAAATTAAAGTGAGGTCACTGAGTCGTGTCCAACTCTCAGCGACCCCATGGACTGCAGCCTACCAGGCTCCTCCGTCCATGGGATTTTCCAGGCAAGAGTACTGGAGTGGGGTGCCATTGCCTTCTCCGAGAGATCCGTAACTGGTTTATCCATACTTTGGGATTCAGGGACCTGCTAGAGATGCTGGACGTTTGATGTCACTTAAGGAAGCGTGATAATGGTTTCTCCACCTTTCCATCTGACCTAGAAAGTTGACCCACAGCTGGCCATATACTTGAGAAGAAGCCCAGCAAGGCCAGAGGAATTGCCCATTTAATCTCAGCCTAAATTGTCAATGTATAGACAGAATCGTGAGCAAGAAGAAATGGTTCCTGTTTTAGGCCATTGAATTTTGGGGTAGTTTACAACCTAGCACTGTTAACCAATGCAGAAGCCAAGCAGTGAAAGAGCTATTTCTCTACCATTTCTTGGGGTATCCGGAGCACAAGGTTTTAGTGCTACTAATCATTCAACAGACACAGGAAAGGATGTAGCAGCCCAAGGTTGGGTCTCTGGGGACATTCCTGCCGCTTCAGCACTCAGACAGGAGTAGCCCAAGCAGGAATAGAATGGGATAAATAGGAGGATCAACTGGAGAAACAGTCTTAAAGTTATCTCCAAGGACTCCCAGAAATATTTAGGAGAAATAAAGGGCTGGCGGTCTTACAGGCTTCCCAGGCGGCGCTAGAAGTAAAGAATTTGCCTGCCAATGAAGGAGACATAAGAGACGTGGGTTTGACCCCTGAGTCAGGAAGCTCCCCTAGAGGAGGGCATGGCAATCCACTCCAGTATTCTTACATGGAGAATCCCATGGATAGAGGAGCCTGATGGGCTATAGTCCATAGGGTTGGAAAGACTCAGACATGACTGAAGTGACTTAACACACATGCACGGCAGTCCTACAGAGTAAATATGCTTGGAGCCAGATTGATCACACAATTTGAATATTATATACATATGAAGGAGGAGTCATTCTTTGAATTTTTTTTAACCTCAAATAAGAATTTAAGTTTCATAAACTTATTACACATAAATTCTTCCAAAGATTTTTTAAAAGCTCAAAGAATTCTGTATTTTATCTATATTGCCAGTTTCTTGGGGACAGTTAAGAATGGAAAATGGGAAATGGGTGCAAGGCTGACAACATCTACCACATATGCTTTGCAAACATCGAAAAACAAAGTGTACAACAATAAATATTGTTATTGTGGCAGAGAATTCTGATGCTTGCTCATGCTTGGATCTCTTTTCCTTCCCAGTAAGCATGAGGATTCACACCTCTGCTCCCTTTTCATCAGGAAAGGCCATGTGACTGGCCAATGCAGGGTGCAACAGCAGTGATCCTATCATTTCTGAGCTGAAGCATTTGCTTGTTGGTCTAAGTCAGTCCACCATTCTCACCTGCACACTGATGGTAGAGTTGCGGGAGAGTGATGTCTCTGTCCGCCTGGATCACCGACTCACAACATGGAAGGCAGCTGACTTAGAAGCCAGCCAGACCTGCAGGGGGTGTTACATCAGCGTGGGAAATCAACTTCGGTTGTGCAGACCACTGGCCTTGCTTGTTCCCAAAGCATTCCCGGACCCAGTCTGCCTATTGATATTTAAGGACCTGAAATTTTTAAAATCTCATTTAAGGGGAAAAAAATCTATTGACACTTCAAATAAATTACAAAAATGGGGGGGGGGGGCGGAACTTTTGTGCTGTTGTTGAATGCAGATTATACATGGTTTAATTTTTGGCAAGCAAGATCTAGTGTTCAGAGAAGCATCCAAGAAACTATGAGCATGAACATGATAATGGGAATTTTATCCATTTGGCAGAAGTCAGAGGAAAATTTGATAATATTATGGTAGAACTTTTATGCATAGTATAAATATCAACACCAAATAATACTGTACCTTTTAGGGATGAGATACAAAACTAACTAATTAAAAGCGTGGCAGATGCAATGAATGAAATCAGTCTGAATAAGGTAAGAAGAGCTAAACACTACTCATTAATCTGGCTACAAATCTGATGTTGTTGTATTTGAGACACACCCCTGATTAATATAGAATAAATAACAATCTTGTTAGATTTGTAGATTCCTAAAATGCAAATATTTCCACACATAAACATGCTTGGGGACTCTGTTTCCCAGGAGATGACACAACTAAAGAGGGATTATAAACAGTGGCAGTAGACCACGTACAAAAACAATCAAGAATAAAGGAATTTGAGGGGCCATGGATATCACAATATGGCAAATATGCGTGGAAAACATGACAGATTGAAACAGATGATTCCAAGAATGATTCTAGGGCATTTTCTATTCCTTGACTGGATATTTTAATCTTAGTGGTAAATGGTATAATAAAAATCTCTTCTGACACCACTGATTTTTTTTTATACCATCCAAGATCTATACAAGTGCTTTTCAGCTTCACTGAAACCTTGTGTATTAAAAACACATTTACCAAACATAAATTTGAAACATTGTCAAGCACATGATGGAAAAGTTGAGCTTATGCCATTATGGCACTAAAAACTCAATTAGAGACTCTGAGCAATTCTTTTTTAGAAAATGTTGCTGTATTAATAAAGACATAGATTGTAGAATTCAAGCCAGAGTTACAGTTTCAAAAACATCTACTATTAAATTTATTTGCTCAGGGTTAATTTGGCAAGATGTTTGAAGTAAAATTAGTACTATATGCAAAATAATGCAGGAGCTGAAATTCAACACAGGGCCCAAAGAAGCATCAACAGAGGCTGTGTATCTGTGAAGGCTGATTGGTGTGACTAGGTGAAAGCATGGGGGGTTTCTCCTGTTGGAACCTAGAGAAGGTTGTGGGGACCAGACTCGGGGTGAGAGGTGTGGTCAAAGCCCCCCCTGGGATGGAGTGAGCCTGCCTTGCAACACAGCAAACAGGAGACTAATCCCCGTGGAAGCGCCTTTGCCATTGAGATTCTGGAATTTTCATGTCTGCCCACCAGTGGTCAGCGATCTTTTCTGCATAGACCTACTATTGCTTGAGCCTTCAGAAACACTTTGTCCAACTCCAGAGCTTCAACTTAGGTCTCCACCATGTGTGCACACCAGTCCGGGAGGCAGTGACCCCAGAAGGGGATGAAGGGTGTAGTGAGATACTATGAGAACAGCTGGCAGAAGTGAGAAGGCAACATAGTTCCCAGAGCAGAGCTTGCTACTGGCATGCATTCCTGGAGATCAACAAGATGCACTGTGGGCCACCGTACACAGCCATTGAGCGTGTTTGATTCTGCATCTCAGTCCAGTTCCATGGAAAACATTTTTTGAGTAATCACCATGTGGAGACCCTATTCTAAGCTCTTCATGTGTAGTAACTAATTTAGTTCTCAGCCACCTTATCAATGTGCCCATTTTACAGATTAGGAAACCGAGGCCCAGAGAGGCTTTATTACTTACCCTAGGTCAAACTAAACAGCACACTACCGGGAACTTAACCCCAGATGTCTGGCTCCAGAGTGTACATGCTTAGTCAGGATGCAAGAGAATCTGGGTATCACCCTTATAACAAAAGGGGTTAACATCATGTCCTGAGTTTTTACCCCTAAAATACACACACACACACACACACACACACACACACACAATTTCCCCCACAAGAGACAAATCCAAAAGCCGCCACCAGCTTGAATCTGCTTCAGATCATCAGGGTTTCAGGAATGCTGACACCCAGCCACAGAAGCTGCTCCCTCACAGGGTCACCCCGTCTTCCCAGTGACAGCTGTTGCTCGTCTGTCTCCCCATGCAGACATGAACTTCTCCACCTCTGAGGGTGGGCTGAGACCTTGTCAATGCCCCACAGCCGGCAGGAAAACCAGCGGCCAGCCCTTCACAGAGCAGGTGATGGGCGCTAGGGACGTGGGAGGGACTCGTGGGCACAGGTCCCCTCTCACAACAGTGGGGGCGGATGGGGAACCTGCCCTCCAGCGCCCAGGGCCCTGCAGGAGCTGCTTAGGAAGGATCTTCCCTCCCATCCCATGGCCAAAGCTCTGGCTGCCTCTTAAGGTCAAACTCGCCAAAATCAAGGGACACAATATTCAAGGTGACCAAGTTGTCCCGGTTTGCCCAGAGCTTTCCTGGCTTCAGCACTGAAAGTCTCACATCCTAGGACACTCTCTGCCCCCACCAACAGCAAGGCCCCAGGAAACCCAGAGAGTTGGCACCCTAGTGAAAGCAGACATCAAGAGAAACTCTTTTCACCATAGCCTCAAGCCTGTACATTTCTCCCCAAACTGTCACCATCAGGCTACAGAGCAGTCCCCCTGCTCTCTTTACAAAGGGACGTGACATCCTCTCAGAGCCCTGAGAAGAGACGCTGAGGACACAGGCCCCAGATTCTATCCGTCTGTTCCCATCTCCCCAGAGGGTGCACAAAATTGGACCCTGGGAGATGGATCTGCTTCGTGGCTGGAGTCACTCCCAGCCTTGGGCAACATTTCCAGGTTTTTCCATCTTTGGATGAGATGGCAATATTCCTCCTTCATTTCGGAGCCACATGGCTCAGGGTCAGAGATATGAGGACTCGTCCAGAATGCTCTCTGTGATAAAGAGATGACAGATTTAAATCAGTGAGTTAATGTACAGGTGAGAAGACAGTTGGCACGATTTGGCTGGGATGGACAAGAAACCTCGACCAGCTCCAAGGTGCCCTCTGTCCCCAGGGATTCTCCTGAGAGGTCTCGGTCCTCATCACAGCTACAGATACTCACTGTGTATAATCCAGACCCCATCTAATGATATGAGTAAATAAACTCCGGACATTCAGCGAGAACAAATCACTAGTCCATCAAAATCCTTGGGGTAAATTAGTTCAGCAGACTGGCCTAGAGACATACGCTGTGACTCACTCTCACCCAGTGTAAATAAGGGAAGATTAAGCACAACTTGATTGAATCATACTGAAGCTTGGCATAGCTCAACAAACAGATCAGCCTGAAATCTCACATTAGGAACACATAATCTCATAAAATTTATGACTGTTATTGCTCACCACATATGTTTCTGGGTTACTGTGTGCCGGGCTCCGCGCAAGCTGCATCGCTGGGGTCTTGAGGGGCCTGCCTGCTGATCCACACACAACGTATTTCAAGAAAGAAGACACGTTCCTGGTTGACACTCTTTGGCCTGATCGTCGGCATGGCCTAGCTGCTGAGAGGACTGGGACAGGAGGGGGGATGTTGGCAGTGGGGTAGGAGGCTTACACCATGTCCCAAGCTGGGCCCCTCTGTTAGGGTTGGAATGCTGGTGCAGAGACTGGCAGGCAAGTCCTCTTTCCCTTCTCTAGGCCTCAGTTTCCTCCCTTGATAAGAGGGAGTGGTAGAATTAGTGAGTCTAAGGACTTTTTAAGACTTACAGGATCAGTCTATGAAAGAAGATCAAGGGGCCAACTTATTTAAAGAAAAATCAAGGGACTTTCCTGGTGGTCCACTGGCTAAAACTCCGTGCTCCCGGTGCAGGGGGCCCCAGGTTCGATCCCTGGTCAGGGAGCTAGATCCCTCCTGCCACAGCTAAAAGATCCCACATGCTGCAACCAAGATGGAAGAACCTGAATGTGGCAACTAAGACCCAGCACAGTCAAATAAATAAGGAATAAATATTCTAAAAGAAAAGTGGAAAGAAAAATCAGAATTGAAATGTCATCAACGAGATCAGTAGAGCATAAAGAGGCAGGAGATGTGGGCATGGCTTTCTGAAGGCACGGGTGGGTACAGGAGGCCGTGGAACATTAGCTTGAAAGTCTGGGAGGGAAAGGTAGACAGCCAACTGCTTTTACAGGCGTCTGTCCAAAGCTAAAACATTTCAAGAAATGTTGTCTAAACTTGCATCCCCACTCCACCTTCTCCTGCCAATTGATCGGGGCCTTCTTTCTGCTGAACCTATCTGCAACCTCAGGATCCTTCTTAACACAAAAGCCGATGCCCATCCAATAGATAAACGAGTGACAGAGAGCTGCTTTCCAACTCAAATGACCCCGAGTCCTGCTTTGGGTCCAGAATGAGAGATTCCAGGGACTCAATGCAACCGGTGAGGAGGAGAGCAGGAGAGAGGAAGGGATTTCCCTTCAATGAAGCATCCTGGCTTGCAGGAGATGACCACTGAAGTCGAGGTTCGGGGACTCCAGTGAAGAAAAGGGGCTGGGACTCTTAGCCCTTGACTCACTTGCTGGAGCGAGCTCTGCCCACTATCCCTGCTCACCACCCCCTGGCCCCCAGGCCATGTGCTCCAGGTGTTCCCTGCTGTGCTAAGGCTGGTGTCCCTCACCCCTCCTCTCCCCCCATCCCCATCCCCACCCCAGTTCATCCTCACAGCTTCATCTCATCAGTCTCAGGCCCCTCCACGCTCACCCTGCCACAGGCAAGGTCTAACCCTCTGACCCTCCGGCCTGCTTCCAGGCATTTCTTGCACCATTTCCAGCACTGTCAACTCCATCCAGAAAGAATTTTGAGTAAGAGAATAACCTTTTTCTTTCTGGCTCATTTATTTTCATTATGATTTTCACAGCCAATTCCAGTAAATCTGTTACACGAAAAGTCCCTACTCATCATTAGATTTGACTTGAACTCTACTTCTGTTAATATTTTGCCTTTCAAAAATGAAAAAAAAAAAACAAAACAGTCCTGTTTTGTCTTGACTGTAACTCAGCTATCAGTTGGGGACCGCCCTTGCCCCTCGACATCTGTGAAGTGTCTTGTGGCAGATTATATTTCCCCCCAAACTGGCCACAATATTTTCAGTCCCACATGCTTGCTCCAGATCCTCTATCAAGAGATGAAGCCTGTGTCATCTCTTTTGATCTTGGGTGGGCCTTTGACTGTTTTGACTTATAGAACGTAGTGGAAGGGACTTGATGTGACTTCCAAAGCTGGCTTAGAAAGGCAATACAGCTTCCACCTGGCTCTCTTGAGACACGGTTTTGGCGCCAAGACTGTCAGAAGCCCAGCACCCCAGAAGAAGACTGGAAGCAGGTACCACGTGGAAAAACCCCTACAGAGATAGATATTCTCGGGGAGCCTCAGCTGCTCAAGCCTCCTGAGCCTTCAACACAGATGCATGAACAGGGAAATCTTCGCCATGACCCCAGCCGTGTCCATCTGAATGCAACCGCAGGAAGGATCCCAAGCAAGGACCATGCAGCTGAGCCCAGGCAATCCCCCAAACCGCAAGAGAGAGAATAATAAATGATGGTTGTTGCTTTAGGGCTTCGCTAGTGGCTCAGATGATAAAGACTCTGCCTGCAGCGCCGGAGACCAGGGTTCAATCCCTGGATCAGGAAGATCCCCTAGAGAAGGGAATGGCAACACACTGCAGTATTCTTGCCTGGAGAACCCCATGCACAGAGGAGCCTGGGGGGCTACAGTTTACTGGGTCACCAAGGCTGGACACAACTGAGGGACTAAGCACATAAGCACATTGTTGCTTTATGCCACTAACTTTAGGACGGCTTTTTATGCAGCTGTTGATAACCAGGGCAGTTCGACTCAAGCTTTAGCAATTCCCTGCCCCATGGAACTTGAGAAGCTTCTCAAGATATCTGCTGATTGCTATTGGAGTGGAATTGCTTGCTCATCATGGGCTATGTGTCCCCAGATGCTGCCTCTGTCCTGTCCCACATTAACTCTTCCATGAAGTCCAGCCCCAGTTTCCATTCCCGAAACAAAAATCACTCACACCAAGCATTTGAGTGAGTAGTAAATTTCATGGAAAATTTAAGGAGACGATGCTGACCACACAGGCCTCTGCCAACTGGCTGCTTCTTCCCTGCACACACAAACACCTCTTCCCATTCTCACCATGCCTCTCAGGTGGCTCCTGGAACCCGAATTATTCTTCTGCCCTGAAGAGTCATTCAGCTTCCCCCAAGGTTCTCATTCAAGATGTCCACACTGAAGCATATCAAGAATATAGCCTTTGCTGGAACCCACTGGGTGATTTTTCTTATGTACACATGCATTGTAAAAAACAAAAAAAGTTTTAAAGAACACACAGACAAAAAATTATAAATTGTCCACAACTCCCATTACCCAGAGGTAAGTACTATTAATGTTTGTGATAAATGTCCTACTCATACACTACAATTTTACACAAAGGGGATCACGCTATCCTTGCTGCTCTTTATTTTCTCCAGGCATCATTAGTAACAATAATAGCTTTACCATTTATTTAGTGCCTGGTATGTAATAGGCTGGGCAAAAAGTTTGTTCGAGTTTCCCATAAGATGCTACAGAAAAATGTGTACGATCTTTTTGGCCAACCCAATCTTAGTAGTTGCATAAAGGAGACATCATCTAATCCTTACAACATCCCTAAAATATACTCATCATCAAGGGGCTTCCCTGGTGACTCAGAGGTAAAGAATCTGCCTGCTGACACAGGAGACGTGGGTTTGATCCCTAGGTGGGAAGATCCCCTGGAGAAGGAAATGGCAATCCACTCCAGTATTCTTGCCTGGAAAACTCCATGAACAGAGGAGCCTGGCAGGCTACAGTCCCTGGGATGACAAAGAGTTGGATATGACTTAGAGACAAAAATCATCACAATTACCTCCTTTTTCCTGAGGGACCTCAGTGACAGGCAGTGACTGGGATCTGAATTCAGGCCCACCTAACTCTAGGTCCTGGAGCTTCCCTCATAGCTCAGTCGGTAAAGAATCTCCTGCAATGCAGGAGACCTGGGTTTGATTCCTGGGTTGTGAAGATCCGCTGGAGAAGGCAATGGCAATCCACTCCAGTGTTCTTGCCTGGAAAATCCCATGGATGGAGGAGCCTAGAAGGCTACAGTCCATGGGGTTGCAAGAGTTGGACATGATTTAGCAACTAAAGAGAGAGAGAGAACTCTAGGTCCTGGACTGTTTCCACGGAGGCAGAGGCTTCTCTTTGTATCCTTTTCCCAAACCCTCACACCACCCTGGAGAGACCACCTTGGCTTCACATATCCTGAACAAGACCTGGTGCCCTAACAAGGTCCCGTCTGTCTGCAAAGGGTTCAGAGCTCCTGGGCTGGGGGAGGTCCTGTGACTGGTTCATTTGCCTGGTGGGACTGCGTCTCTGAGAGACAGGAGGGTCTGGGCCCATAGGAGGAGCAGGGCAGAGACAAATAAGCACTCCCTGCCCTCACGTCTGCTGGATTGAGAGGGCCCTGCTCTCCTGAGATCTGGGGGTGGCCTCCACATGTCATCTGCCTTTGCAACCCAACCCCGGGCACGCTTGTCCTGAGTCGTGAGGGCTGCATCTGTCCAGGCCAGCTGTACGAGGAGGACATGCCTATGGGGAAGTGTCTGTGCTGGTTCCCTCCACCCTCGAAGGGACTTTGCCAGGTGGAAATTGCGCTTCCCTGGGAAGGAACACGCCGCCTTTCCCTGATGAGGATATTTTTTGAGCGGAGCCCCAGGGGACCAGCATCCGCTCTGTCCCCTTCCTCGGGATGCTAGGGGGAGGCCAGGGTAGGAGAAGCCACGCTGAGTGTACTGTGGCCCCAGAAGAGGAGGAACAGCCTCTGGGGAGAGCTGACCTTTCCTTTGACAGCTTTCCTGAGCCTCCAGCTAATTGTGAAGATTTCAAAACTGAGTTATCAGTCTGTCTCCCAGCTGTTTCTGCAGCTGCTGATGCTGGAAGGAGGCCAAGGGCAGCCACGTCCTCTCCTTGCCCCCAACCTGAAGGTGGCCCTGCCTTCCATGCCCGAGGCTGTCAGACACTCAGCTCAGTGTGGGAGTGAGAAAAATCAGGCTTGGAAGCCATAAGCCCCAGATTTGAATCCCGGCTGTCTACTTATTAATTGGCAACCCAGGACAATTTGCTTAACTTCTCTGATCCTGGGGTTTCTCATCCTCTTTGTTTGGTTTCTGCTAGAAGCTGACCTTGAAAGAGCATTTCTAGTGCAAGTAGTTTGATTGGGAGGTGATCTCAACAAGCACCAGCAAGCGAGTGGGCAAGGAAGGGAAGCAAACCAGTAGGAGATGCATTATCAAGCAAGTGAGCAAAATTGAAGCTTAATCCCACTGGGGGTTCTTAGAGATCGCTTAAATGTCCTGAAGTTACCCGCCATCACCCCCAGAGGTGAGGGAGCTGGGGTGTTGATCCACCAGCTGCTATCAGTTATTGATCAGTTGAGGACCGCCCCTGGGGAAGGAGCCAGGGCGACCCCGTGTCCCTCTGGCCTGCTCCGTGTGTGCGCTCCATGCACAGCCAGGGACACCCTTCAGCAGAGTCGCAGTACAGGCCAATTAGACGCAGGGAGAGTCTGTAGCAATGTCCCTTTCTTTCCTTCTTCTTTCTAGCTAATGTGCAGACACACGTCTGGAGGCACAGTGTCCTCTTGAGACCCTGAGGTATCGGCATGAAGGAAAGCCTGGGAGAATCACACAGAAGCCAGCCCTGGAGTCCTTGGGCCATAAAGGGAGCCTCCAGCCAGCTGCCCCAGGCTATTCATTCAAAAGGCTGCAGTGAGTCTTCTGTGACTTGCACTTAAGTGTGGGGGAACCCTGATTCTTTCCCAAGGAGCTGCTGATGGGTAAACTAGACATGGGTTTATCTAGTTGTCCTGCCACAAATGAAAAAGAACACCTCTCTCAGGTAATTTAAGTCTGGAATTAAGCTTGGACCTCCTGTTCTGCAGAAGGGATTTGGGCCAGCTGATGGCAAACACTGGTACCAGCCCTGGAGTCCAGCATGGAAGAGGAGGCCACAGTGGGGGCATTCTGTGAGCTCCAGCCTGCCCAGCCACTCCAGCGGAGCTTGCTAAGAGGTGAGAGTATCCCAAAGAGACTATCCCAACTATTGTGATATCTTTCACCAAACTTCAGGGCAAAAGGACCACTGGACAGGCAGTGAGGACTCTTCTAGCAGAGGCTTCAGGCCCGGAGGAGGTCAAAAGCTGTGCACAAGTCAGTGGGCAGATGGAAGACCTGATGGGCGATGAAAGCCGAGGACTTGGAGGGGTTGTACAGTTTCGATCTGGAGAGTGTCTTGCCGTGATGTATGTGCAGTGGGCGAGCATTTATGGAGCTGGTTTTAGAGACTAGACAGTAGCAGATGGGGAAGATCTGTGTTCCTAACCTGCTGCAGATTTGAAATTCGAAGGTGCTCTTCCGCTGGCGCACGCATGTGTGTGCATATGTGCATGCTGGTGGGAGATGTGTACACACACGTATGTGAATATGTGCACACGCATGCGTGGCTGCTGCGGTTGCTGGCTCCTTAGCCTCCAGGCTGGTTGGGAGGAAAACCTTAGTTCTTGCAGCTCAGCCCAGGGGCTTTAGGACCTCAATATGGTACCTGCAGTTGCGTGGAGATGAGAGGAAAAAGGAGTGATTACTAAAGCACCCCTCTAACATCAGGGGCTGTTGCCAGCCCCTCTGAACACATCGTACTCACAGTGAGACTGCGAGGCAATGCTGAGCTCACAGACTTTGAAGACAGGGCTGATGAGACAGAACTCGGGACTGGCAGAGCCACTCACTCTGCGTCTGTTTCTGCTTCCATAACTTACATCTGCACGACCATGGGCACGTCACCCGAGCACTGAGAACCTTAATTTACCAACTAGGAGAGGGGGCAGTTTGGAGTTGGAGGTCCACTGAATCATTCCTACTCTGCTCAGTCCCCCATGGTATAGTGAGGCTTGAATTAAATAACATTTGGAAATTTTTTTAAATCAAGTGCCATGATAATTAAAGGATTATAATTATTTTCCATCATAATAATAATAAGCTAAATTTGATTCTGGCATAAAAACGCAAATAGCTGAAATTCAATGATGTAAAACAGATCAATTTGGGGAAAATTATACCCCATATGCATTTCACAAAGCCTGTGGACATACACATTGCCACGGCCGTGAGAAGGACCAGAGAGAGGGAAAGGTTCATTAATTCAGCAAGTCTGTCCAATTCCTGTTGACTCAAAGGCACAACGATTTATTCATGGATAACTCTGCTGGGCTTAGGGGAAGATTCAATGATTAAAATATATTCCTAAAGCCTTTAAGAGACTTTAAGCGATCATTTGTATTCCAAATAGGTCTCACTGACACAAGCTCTTTAAAATGTCAAATTGCAAAAAAAAAAAAAAAAAATCCAAAGCCAAAGCTGGCTGGCAATCCTTCTGCTAGTTTTATGAAGTTGCACGAGAGTTCTCATTCTGCTGAGACAATAGGCTGCATAAATAAGCACTCATAATCAGAGTGCAGGGATCTAATCCAATGAAACTTTCAATCAATTTAATCTGATACCGCTTTGGCAATTCTTCTGGAGCAATCGTGAATTCAGATCATCTGTTTTATTATTCAATGGTGAATACCACCAGATGACCCAGTTTTGAGTTTGAAAGAAAATGTCCCCTGTTGTTCTGCGGTCTTCTATTTTTTTTTCCTATAATGCAGCTTGCCTTCTTTAAGCCTCATAAACATCAATGGCCTGAAATTCCTACCCCTATTCTCCCACTCAGGACCTCACTTCCCTGAATTGTCCGCTAAGCCCCATGCCCCCATTACTTGGCTGAAGCTCTCTGGGAACCCACTGCTACATGGTGCCCTGTGGACAATGCTATCTTGGGTGGGAGGGAGACACCATCTTTTGGGGCAACTGAAGTCAACATCCCCTGAGATGCCTGAGTAGTGCGGGGTTCCATGCAAAGTTAGAAGAACGGAATTGCTCACGTGTTTGTGGGTGAGCCCCAGAGCAACTCAGCGTGTACCCAGAGTGCCTTCACCTTCCTCATGAAGACAGCCCCTTCGGCTTCCTTTCTAAACCCTCTGTCTGTATGGGTGCCCCACAGAGCCCTGAGCACTCTGCCATTCCCTCCATCCTTCCGTCTTCCCCTCTCTTCCTTCCCAAGACAACTCTGCCCCCAATTGCCCCCAAAGGTCCTGTGCACATCACTTCACATCAACAGATGCTGGAAGTTTGACAGATGGACCATCAATTCTACCACCAGCCAACCTCCAAGTCCCATTTGGGTCTCAGCTACAACACCCTGCAATGTGAATTTTCAGATTCCAGATGTTTTGTCCTATTTTAACCCATGTGGCAAACCATGTGTTTCAATTTTAAGACTTGAAAAATACAGTCAAGATGGCTCTGAGGTCGTGCACTGGCCTTAAGTTCCTTCTGACTCATTCACAGCTGTCTTTAAGCTCAGGACAATCTCCTACACCTTCTCTGCCAAATGCCTTCTACGCCAGGCTGAGTGATGGATGGAAAGCCTGGGTCTCTCAAACACCCTCAGTGGGCCGTTCCTTGGCCAGAGAGTGTCACACATCCAGGACAAAAGAACCGACGCAAGTCAGAGGCCCAACAATGAGATTTTCTTTAGGATAGAGGGCCACTGAATCAGTCTTATTTTCTCCAACTTGTGCTGCCTAAGTTTTTCCACATTATTTCTAATTTGGGCTGTGAGAAAGGGGGAAAAATTAAAAACTACTGATCTAGAGATAATGGAATATCTTGGTGGTTATTGCATTAAAAACCAGCCAGTTAAAATGAGTTTGGAAGATCTTAGAAGGCAATCTCTACTCAAAGTCTGTACAAGCACTGGCGGCAGAACAGAAGCATGGTTAGATGAAGTACTGAACAGCAGAGATTATTCGCAGCTCCCAAGCCTCTAGGCATCTTGATTTAGTGGTCGACCACCTCACTGGCCCAATGGTAGGGGATCCTAAGGGTAGGATGGTAGGGGGTGGGAGGGGGCTAGGACTTACAGATTGTGTTCGTAATTAGGAATCTACCAGCAGCACAAATGCCCTCCTGTGCTGCAGTAGGAGAAGCTGCTATAGCAAGGCATCCCCAAAGGAGCCATAGAAGCAGGCTTGGATAATGAGAAGCACTAGATCAGTCCTTGGGGGAGAAAGATCAGCAACTTTTAGCCAAGAGTGCCTGAGCAGTTTGAGATCTGATCTGAAACTTAGAGAAACTTCCTCATCTCTCTCTGTTGGTATGGCTAATCATACTGAGAAACAAACAAGCGAAAAGGCAATATGGCATCTGCTGGAAGCAACATGGAATAATAAGATTTAAACTCAGGCAGCCAGAATGGTTTAGGGGTTAGTGTGGCTCAACTTGAGAAGACAGCTTGCTTAGTACCATTCAAGAGACACCCCAGATCCAGCCCTGGACTTAGGTTGAAGACGGTCCCCTTGAATTTGCTCCCAAGGAGGTAACGTTGGTCACATGAGAGGCATTTCTCAGAGCTCAGCTTGAGTGAGGCAGCATCACCCTCAGGCTGCCCTGAACATTAGAGTAAGTGACATGTATGCTTCTTTTATGTCAAGAAAGAAATTTTGAACTTGTAACTATGTGGAGACTGCCAAGGAGCAGAGACTGGTGGGTGTTTGCCCACGCCTGAAACCTTCCAAGAACCACTAGTGCAACTCAATCCTTTTTCTCTGAATCCTTGCATGGAACTTCCTGTGAATTTCTTATGTTTCTAGCAACAATTAGTTTGTATAAACGGTTCAAAGTCGACTTGATTGCAAGCCTCACAGTAGCAGCCATGCTCCAGGGGAGCTGGTCCCAGCTAGAGCAGGGCAATGACTTGAACTAGCTCGAGTATTCTTATCATTGACTTCCTCATTCCTTGCATAAATTCTCTTATTTCTTAAAACAGAGCTGGGCACCGATGAGGATTAGACTAAATGCTAATGTCTAATTTGCAAGTTCATGGAGGCATCCTCCATTTAACAAAGTTGCAGTTCCCTGTATTCATTTATTCCTCAGTGTGGATTAGAGAACCACCCGTTCTCTAAAATTCTAAGTGTAATGCCAGAGAAGACTCTGTCTCCTCTCAGGCGTTCCTGTGCTGTGGTGCTTATACTCAGTTCACCTACATTTGTTTATATTACGGTTCCAACACTTTGCAATCCCAAAAGGTGTATCTGTGGCTCAGAAAATAACTATTTTCATCTAAGAGGCATAAAACTGTGCCTAAGGCAAAATCCAACTCATGCCCCTCAAATCTAACCTTCATAAAGTTGGGTCCACTTAATGGTCCTGTCTACTTGAGTTACATTCTAAATGTACATCCTGGTTACATTCTAAAAGAAAACTCCAACTCAAATTTGGAAAGAATTGGGAACTTTTGTGACATAAACTGACTAGTTTTCTTCACCAAACCTGATTCTTCTTCCTCCCGGCCACATGGCTAGGTGATATTTCCCAACCTCCCTTGTAATTAGGAGTGGTCATGTGACTGGGTTCTGACCAATGAAATGCCAGTGAATACAGTGGGTACCACATCTAGGCCTTGGCTATTAAAACACCCCACATCCATCTCTACTCTCTTTCCCCTTCTCCAGGTTGACTATTGGAAAATTCTGCAACATTGGAAAGATGTGTTGAAGATGGGAGAAGGAGCCCAATTCCCTGAATCACCACTTGAAGGAGAGCTGCCCACCAATTTATAGCAAATATTTTGGACTTTATGTAAATAAGAAGTAAACTTCTAACATGTTTGAGCCATAATACATTCATTTACTGTACTGGTTGGCATCACTTTAATTAATAGCACACCACACATAAAAACTCCTTTTTGAAACATCTCACCTCCTCTTTCTCAACCATCAATTACTGTCCCCTTTTGAGAGGACCTGGGCTTCCCTGCTGGCTCAGATGGTAGAGTCTGCCTGCAAAGCAGGGGACCCAGGTTCAATCCCTGGGTCAGGAAGATCCCCTAGAGAAGGGAATGGCAACCCACTCCAATATTCTTGCCTGGGAAATCCCATGGACAAGAGGAGCCTGGTGGGCTACAGTCCATGGGGTTGCAAAGTGTTAAATATGAAAGAAAAGCTCCTTATGTTTCCCTAGTGGCTCAAACAGTATAGACTCTGCCTGCAATGTAGGAGACCTGGGTTGGATCCCTGGGTTAGAAAGATCCCCCAGAGAAGGAAATGGCAGCCCACTCAAGTATTCTTGCCTGTAGAGTTTCATGGACAGAGGAGCCTGGCAGGCTACAGTCCATGGGGTCACATAGAGTTGGACACGACTGAGTGACTAATATACACACACACAGACACACACCCATTTTGACTTTTACTTTGAAGGGCTGCTTTTAACATTACCCTGGACTTTTGATAAATTTTAAAGCCTTTCTGCTGACACAAAAGTTTTGCTTAAATAAGTTAAATATGTTCTCCAAAAATCTTATTTAGACCAGCAAAAGTAAATTTCATCCCATTCCAGACTTAACAAGATGGATGATTTTTGAAATTCCAAAATAATCTAACAAGCGATAATTAAAATAACATGGTGTTGTTGTACAGTGATTATTAGAAAAGCATTATTCATTATATTAATCAAGTTAGGAGAGATTCTGCTTGTAAGAAACAACCAACTCTCCTCAAATCTCTGCAATATTACCCAACCAAAATGCATCTCTCAAACATATCAATACAAAGTCTGCTTTGGATCCAGGAGACTGCAGGGCAGCTGTGCTCCACGGGGCAGCTCAGGGATTCAGGCTGCTTTAATCTTGCAGCACCATCATCTAACTATGGACTTACATGGCAGGGGAAGAGAACGCTGCAGCCTCTCACATTGGCAGAGCAGTCACGTGCTCTGGCCCACACATGACACGTCACCCCCAACACACTGCGTTGGCCAGAAGGAGTCATTTAGTTCCTCCAAACTTGGAGAGGGTGGATAAGGAAATTCGCCCTTCCATACTCCCTGAGTGGGAGGAGAACTGGATACAGTGAGCAGTTTCTTTCTTTGCAGGAGGATGGTGGTGTTTAAGTCATTAGGTCGTGTCTGACTCTTTGCAACCCCACGATCGTAGCCAGCTAGGCTCCTCTGTCCATGGGATTTCCTCTGTCCGTGGGATTTCCCAGGCAAGAAAACTGAGTGGATTGCCATTCCCTTCTTCTGAGGATCTTCCTGATCCAGGGATCGAACTCGTGTCTCTTGCATTGCAGGCGGATTCTTTATCATTCAGCCATCAGGGAAGCCCAGGGTGAGCAGTAGGTACTAGAAAACTCAACCTTTGAAATGTTTGATTTCGGTGTCTTAAAATTTATGCTGTGAACTTCTGGTAAGTCCAGATTTTTCTCCAAAAAAAAAAAAAAAAATTCCTGTAATGTAAGCTTGTTTTGCTAAGTCATTTGGATTTCCCGGCTCCGGTTAGTTAGAATAAGTGCCATGTAAGGAAATGAATTTCCTTTAATAAGAATAAGAGCAAAGGAAACAAGAATCCCAAGAGGACTGCAGCATTTCCCTGAGGCCAGGCTGGGAGGCCACTCATGGTGGAGGGGGGTAGGGGCCAGAGGAGGTGGCTCTTCTAGCATCGAATTCCCCACCTCTCCTGGTCCCAAGTCACACAGCTTCCTACCATGATAAAAATATCCAGAGCCTCGTCATTTAGCCAGATTTAATTAAAGCTGCCCTAAATTAAGAAAATCTAGTCATTGTTTGCATTCCTAGATGCCTATGTTTAGTTGAGTCACACGTAAGCAAAGAAATGAAAAAATTAGCTTAATTTTTTGGCTGCAGGAAAGAGTGTGAATTGGTTTTCTGTCACTTGCGGGGAACATCTTGTGTCTTCCTTCAGCTGGGTGTCTCTGATGGGATTGCTTCTTCCCACCCTGAAGGCCTCTGAGGACAAGCTGCTGTTGGCTCTGACCCGAGGAAATTTCTAGAGCCCACGGAGAGCCCAGTTCATTGTGGGCAGGGTTGAGGAGCTTCTCCAGAGAATGACTGCCCACCCACCCAGGGCTCGAAGCAACGAAAAGCTCATGCAAAGTGGGTCACTTATGAGCATTTTCCCTCTGCCCAGGGCTGAGCTGAGCACCAGGGAAGGGTTCAGAATCTTACTTTCTATCTAAAAAAAAAAAAGAATAAAAATTAATCAGGAATATTTCTAGATTCCCTGGCTGAGGAGGAATGGCTGTAATGGCTGAGATAGGTGTGTCTCACCTCTAGAGTCAGCCCGTCTTGCTTTGAATCCCAGCAATGTGACTGGTTAACTCTGTAACCTTGACATGTTACCCCCCATTTCAGTGCCTGTTTATCTTCAGAAAATTGTAATACATACCACATAGGCTCATTGTGAGGATTAACCTAGTTCACAGATCTGAAACCCTTAGAAGGGTGCCTGGCTTAAGGAAGTAACCAACAAATGTTACTTCCATTATTATCCTAAGGGGAGGGGCGCTACCTACCCCTGGGAACTCCAACTTGGTTGCCTGTGACAGCCTCCCCGACACTGTACTTCCAGGGTACCTCTCTGTTAAAATACTGGAGAGCTTTTAATTTTTATTTTAAATCCAGGAAGCTGATCACCTTGACGGACTGATGTGTAAGCAATGTGTGGTCTGAACAGATAGGGAGAACTGCAAGAAGGATGGGATCCCATTGGCTATCCAGGGTTTGAGTCCAGCAGGAAAGATGTCATAGGAACAGCCTAGAGTGAAGAATCTCTCAGCAAACCCAGAGCAGAATCAGGCCCTGGAGTAACCATGGAAACAGGAGCCCACAGAGGGATGGGAAAGTGGGTGGATGGATGGATCCATCAATGGCGATTGATGGGTAGTTGGGTGGGTGTCACTTTCACAGGAGAATGAAGGCCCGTGGGCTGCTGTGAGCGCCTCTGAGCCGTGGGAAACTTTGGGAGTGGGGAGGAGGGGGGAATGTGTCTAGGGTAGACAATTGGCCACGGTAAAGGACAAACCGGCCAGGGAAGAAAGAGAATCTTTCCCTGAGAGATTCCCCCCAACTTCTCAGCCTAAGGAAGAAGTGGAGATCAAAGGAAGAGGAGGGGAGCAGGCTTCCAGCCTCTGCAGCTTCCAGGTTGGGTTTCTGGCCCAGAGAGTCTTGACCTATTTAATATCTTGTATTCCATGGTTCTTTTGCCTGATTCTCCACTGTTTGTGTTCAAGAACTGGGGTTGACCCTTCCTCAGACCTGTCATGTGGTTCAGGGCTGAAAACACCATTCTGAGAAAAGAGCAACAAAATCTCATCTGACCATCTCAGTTCCAGCTCAGGGCTCCCCTGGGCCCGTGGCCTGAAGTCCTTCCAGCTGGAGAAAACTTCAGTCACACCCCGTGGTGAGGAGCAGGTGGGGACACTCCTGTGTTCCCTCCTCCCACCTTGGGAGAAATGGACGCAGGGTGGCCACCAGCATCTGTTATCCCTACAGGAACAGGGGTGCTGATGCCCCCAAATTCTCTTCTTCTGGAAATTTCCTCCACCTCTCCAGGTTATATGGGGCCAATAACTGAGTTCTGGCCAAAGGAAAGTGGCAGGAAATTGCCCCTTTCAGACCTGGCCTTGGAAACGTCTTATGCCATCATCCAAGCTCTTTCTTCATCTCCCATCTGGATGTAGATGATCCCGGGGAAGGATTCCAAGGCCCTAGAAACTGACAGAGCTCCAGATAGAAGGAGCCTGGGTTCTAGACATCACCAGGCGGAAAGCTGCTCCCAAACACCCCGCTGAACAATGATATGAGTGAGAAATGACACCTTTACTAATGGAAAATAGTGGGATTGGCCCAGATGGCCCAGTGGTAAAGAACCCACCTGCCGACGCAGGAGATTCTGGAGATGCAGGTTCGATCCCTGGGTTGGGGAGACCCCCTGGAGAAGGAAATGGTACCCCAAGTATTCTTGCCTGGGGAATCCCATGGAC
The DNA here is from genome assembly GCA_006408695.1 of Aepyceros melampus. Classification (NCBI taxonomy): domain Eukaryota; kingdom Metazoa; phylum Chordata; class Mammalia; order Artiodactyla; family Bovidae; genus Aepyceros; species Aepyceros melampus. Next base: position 332,512 of record SJXQ01013170.1, on the reverse strand, counting down.
AAAGGAGCCTAGAGAACTACAGTCCAAGGGTTACAAAGAGTCAGACATGACTGAGCATGAGCCGGCATACCAAAAAAAAAAAAAACAACTGGGATTGGGAGATCTGGTTACAGCAATTACCCTGCACTTGAGATCATTAGGTGGCCAGATTTTGGAACCAGAGAGACATGTTTGAGTCTAAACACCTCACTTTATGGGCATCAGTAAAATAAGGTTAATAATGGTACGCAAGGGGTGGAGAGCAGGAGGCAAGTGGAGAGCTTAGCATGGGGCCGATCACAGCATGAGCACTCAGCAGCTGGTACTAGTCACAGTTAATGTTTTCAGCACTTGTTCTGCACCAGGCCTCCCTCTATAGCTACCCTTACCCTCATCCCTCTCAGCTTCATTTTCACTACTATCTTCATCTTCTTTGGCCACCTGCCCTGGTGGATGGTTGCTGAGATGCTTCACTGCCTGAGGGCCTTGAGGTAAACGCTTCTGATCAGGTATTCCCTATCCTGGGCCCGGAGAGGAGGGCCAGTAGGAGGGGCTGGGGGCTTCAGTCCAGCCGGTCAGTCACTCAGAGAAGGGTCAGGAGAGGAGGGACAGCAGAAGCGACATGCCTGAGGCAGACGGAGAGGGAGTTCCCGAGGCGCTGGGGCTCCGACTCCACACGGTGGGTTTTGAGGAGGGCCTAGTGTGGAGGGGAAAGACAGCCAGACCCCGGGCAAGAGTGAGACTAGGAGACGTGCTGTCCTCTTGTGAATTTCCCTGGTGGCGACCTTAATTCCAAATTGAATCGAGTTCATCTTCTTTTCTCCAGCCTTGCCCCAGGATGTTCTGGGGAACACAGTGAAGGGTCCCCAAAGGAGCAGTACCCAGAGGGGGTGCTCATAGGGAGAGCCTCCCACAGAGATGGGACTTGGAGCAGCAGGCCCAAAAGCTGTGACCTTGAAGTCCCAACCCTTCAGGAGCAGGCTGGACATGCCAGCTTGGGGACATCTGATCCCCTTTCCAATAAGGGACTCAGAGAGAAGCACTTTGGAATCAATGTTCATTCCCTTGTCTCCTACTGGGGTCACCTAGGGGATGGGGGCTGTAAGAGGAGAGGAGGGTGGTCTCTGGGAAGAAAGACAAATAGCCTAGGCAAGGACTTGCAGGGTATAAATTCAGTCTGGCATCCAAAAACGATGCAACAGCTATATGAAAATTTGCTGTTGCCTCTTGAGAAAACACTTAATGAGGCATTGCATTCATAATGCAGCAAAACTTCTTAAAATCCCTCATTTCCCAACTTTCTCTCAGTCTCCCCCACCAGTCCCCCCTCCCCTCCCAGGCCCTCCTTCCCAAGCCTCAGCCCCACTTTCTCAGCGCAGGTCTCCCTGCCTGCTTCCCTCTTCTGTTCAGCCTCTGCTCCCAGCATCTTCTCTGTGCCCTTTTCCACCCTAAATCCAAGGAGGGGAAGGAGCCAGATTTTGAGAAGCGCTGTCCCCAGGAGACCTACAGGAGACAGGAATTGAGAGCAGGCGGTGAAAAAGGCCCCCAGCCTTTACGGTGCCCCCGACTTCAGATAAGCATGGACCCAAAAGTCAGGACAGGAGTGGGTACTTACTGAGCTAAGACATAGCCCCTGCCCTTGGTGCTGATCATGGGGCTGCACTCGGGCACACAGCTCTGTGCCAAGGCCCTTAAAGACAGGCTGTGCAAGCTCTGAGTCTCAGTTCCAGGCTCCATACTGTGATCACCTGGAGGGTAGGGGGTACTTAGAGAAAACCCTGACTCCAGGGGCCTAGCACCAGGGATCATGATTTAACTGGCCTGGGTGGAGGCTCAAGGCATCCAGGGGCATCAGCTATTTTAAAATCTCAAGTGATTCCAATGTGCAGCCAGGAATGAGATCCATTAGACTAATCAATTGCCTGGGAGAGCACCCTGGAGCCTGGGAGATCTGGGCCACAGCCCCAGGCACAGCAATTCTTCCCCTCCAGCTGCTGTCCTGATCCCCCTGGAGGAAGAAGAGGAGGCACAGGCTAACGTGAAACAGAAGATGGAGCCTCATTCATATCCATCACGCAATCACATATTCAAAACTGCTTGATATGAGCGCTGCGGGGAAAATGGTAGGAACTGACTGAGGCATCCATTTAGATGGGGCAGCCAGGCTTCTCTGGCAGTGACATTGAAATCAAGACCTGAGTGACAAGAAGGCGCCTGCCCTGTGAAGGTGCTGGAGCAAGCAGCGGGAATAGCAGGTGCAAAGGCCCTGTGGAGGCAGCCAAGGGGCCTGGGGCTAGGGCAGCCTTGATGTAGAAGAAGCCAAGGCCTGAAGTCTGCCGGGTAGGGGGTGTGTCCTGGGGGATCTTGGAACTCGGGGATGGCATGCCTCTTATGCTCAGTTCTGTGGGAAGCCCCTGGGAGGTTTTCAGGAGGGATTGGCAGGACTTGATTTGTGTTTCTAAGAGACACTCTGGCTGGGATGGGAAGGGTGGCTGGTGGGAAGCAGGATGGAGGCCCGTGATCAGTCCACTCCAGCGAGGCGGGGGTGCGCCCAGCTCCTCCACATGGGGGAATGTAGGTCAGGCAGCCCAGCCCCCTCAGCCAAGCTGCCAGGGCAGCCCCCTCGCCTGTCAGAGAAAGAAGCCGACTCTGAGATGTGTGGGCTCCACCGACAGATCAGTGTTGGCAGAGGAGGCAGAGATAACAATCGCCCAGGTGCAGGGGATCTGGGCTGCTGCCTGGGGCCCCCTCTGTCCCTTTCCCGGGGTGCCTTCCCCAGTCCTGCCACCTCTCCAGGATACCCCAAGCAGGCCAGCCCAGGGGCAGGCCTTGTGGGTGCCTGGAGCAGGCAGCCATATTTTAAGATCAGGGCTCAGGCCTCTAAATAAACCATAAACACAGCCAGCTTCCCAGGCACAGGAGGGAGATGACTCCATTTCTCTTCAGTGCAGTGATTGGGAAATAAACCAGTGGCTCTGCCTGTCGCACACACTTAACCCTCTGCAAAGGCAGCTGTCAGACCCAGAGCCTCTGCCTCGGCCTTCGCAAGAAATAACTGATGTGCCCCAGACCCCGGCTTCTCCTTGGGGCACCAAGTTCACATTCTCATTCAAGGAGGGTGGGCGTGGGGCCTTGTCCTTGATCCCAGGAAAGGCTGACAAAGGACAGGAATGGACACGGGGCCCCTGAGGGGCTGGGGCCTGTTTCAGTAAGCTGCTGAAGGAGACCAGGGAGAGGCAGAGAGGGAAGGAAGATGCTAAGATGGGGCAGAGGGAGGCTGGTCAGAGGAGAGGCAGAAAAGAGGCTTGTGGACCCCATCGTGGAGCTGGTGGGCACTCTGGGGGCCCGGCAGAGCCCTGGTGTCTGCAGACAGGTGGGTGTCTGTGGGTGTGGGAGAAACAAAGAGAACCAGAAGGTGGGAGGGGGCGGGGGAGGCTCTCTTTCCATGGGTGAAATCTCCCACGACCACAAAGGAAGAAGGAATGAGCAAAGAACAAAAGCAGACAGAACAGAAGGAGGCAGGCAAATAAATAGAGCAGGGGAGGGAGGAGAGCCACATAGTCATCAAACCCAAGAGCTTCTGGGGGAGAGGGACCCTCCAGATGGAAAAGGTGATTTATGCTTTAAGCTCAACTAAGAGAAGAGTCAGGGCCGAGGCCAAGGCCACGGGAGTGGCCAGGAGTGGGGGCCGTGCTGCAGAAACCATGCAGACACGTGGTGGTGAAGCAGAAGCAAGGCTGTGAGCTTCTGGGTGGCCTGGAGCCAGGCAGGGCACAGTGAGGGGATGGGGAGAAGGGCAGAGAGAGTCACAGGCATTGCTGCTAAGGGCGCCTGCAGAAGTTGGGGGGGAGTCTCACAGCTGCCACCAACTCAAGGGGAGGGAGGGGGTGGAAACACAGCGCCAACACACTGATCATGCGTGCATTTACACAAACACACCCTCGGCAAGGGCTGGTGCACTCTCAGCAGCACTCCTATGGGGATAAAAGAGACCCACGGGCCCCCAGAGGGCAGCCCGGCCAGGTGTGGGGAGAGGCGCAGACTTCCAGTGATAGATCCAGCAGACCAAGACGGAAGACCTAAAAGACCCAAGACCACCGACCCAAAAGCAACAGACGGAGACAAAGACAGCAGAACCAGATTCTCCCTCGCCCTCTATTTGTGTGTGTCTCTTTCTCCATCTCTGTCTAGTCTGTCTATCTCTCTCTCTCACAAACACACCTCCCTCTCTAAAAACTTCAGACAAAAGAGAATGGAAGCTCATACTCTATAGCCTTTTCCACACTATTCTCCCTCCCACCTGCCTCCTCAGGATCCCCATGCCTGCAGAAACCTGTAGGAACATGAGTGTGGAGCCCTAGTGCAGGTAACACACTTGTACACACAACCCCCCTCCCCCATACCCAGAGGCAGATGGGTAGCACAGGGACAGGGTGCCTCTATATAAAGCCAGGCTTGGTTCCAGGGAAGTCCATATGAAACCAGCTCGAGGGTCCTCCCCAGGCCCTCCAAGAGTCCCGGAGCACTCAAGCTCTGCAGAGTACCTGTCTAGCTGAGGTGGCATTACCTGGGTGTTGTAAGGAAAATACATGCTGCCTGCAGTGGCTGGGGTGGCTGCTCTGGGAGTCCAGAGCCACAGAGGGCTTTCCTGGGACCTGGAGCCCACCAGCTCCCTGCTAAGCTCACGTTGTGCTTCCCATCTTATCGAATGGGGACCGTGCAAGGGGCTGAAACCAATGGGAGGGGGCTCCTCAGGGACTGTGTGTCCATTTCTCAGCTCTAACACAGCGGCAGTGATTTGAGGAACAATCGTGGGAGACCAAGAGCTCAAATCGGGGCCACGGGTCTCCTGGGGAATGCAGACATGGGTACTGCGCACATCTACGCTGGATCCACACCCCCAAGTCCACATACACACGCTTCTCATTTCATTAGGCACACGGACCCGGTCACAGCCCCACGGAACATTACGCTGTATACAGCACACTGTACACACAGCTTACAGTCTGCCATTGTGTGCACACATCACAATGACAAGCCCCAGGTTCCCCTGTTCTGACACACTGTACACATTTCCCCCACTACCCCAGAGGTCCTATTTTTATTTAACACTGCGCAGACCGTGAAAAGCCCTACTTTCCTCAGTCTATACACACCACACACACACAGTTCCCAGCCATCCTCCGAAGCTGGCACACCACCCCGGCCTGCACACACACAGTGCCCACACAGAGCTCCCAAACAGAACTCCGTGACTCCCTCCCACGCCGGTAGGGCCTGCGCTCCCGGCCCCAGCAAGCTAGGCTGAGCTCGACCTTGGGTTTCCATGCCCCCTGCTTGTCTCCCTTCTTCCCTCATTCCTTTCCTCACCACCCCGCTTCCCCAGCAGCCTCAGGAAACTTTTCAGCAGGTCCCTGAAAGGGGGAAACCTGGAGTTCCTCACGTCCCGCCCTTCCCCCCCGGACGGACGCAAGTCTCCGGTTATTCCCCAGCTCGGCTCCGCCCGAGAGACTCAAGTAGGGAAAGGTCATCGTAGGCAGCCCCCTGCCTGCGCCTTGGGAGCAAGAGGGTGGTCATAACAGCCTGTCATCAGGGGAGGTAGGTGAGTGATCGGGAAAGGTGTTGGCTCGGCCTCGAGCCGCGGGCGCGAGGGGTCTCCGCGAAGCCGAGGCGGTAGCCTCTCTGGAGGAGTCCGGGCGGCGGCCTCGCGGGGAGCTGGGAGGCGCGGAGCTGTCCGTTCAGCACCACCGCGCCGCGCCCCAGAGCACGGGCTCGGCTCCGGCTCCGGATCCCGCGGGCTGCGGCGCGCGTCGTTGTCTCTCCTCGGTGCCGAGGGGCGCGCGGATCTAAAGAGGGGGGGCTCTGCGAGCGTCGGGGCCACGCAGCCACCTGTGAGCCTCCCGCAACTGCGGACGGCGGCGGCCTCTCCGGCCGGAGACAGGAGGCGCTCGGCGGACCCCGCCCGCCCGCCAGGCGCACACACAGGCGCACACACACTCAGAGCACCCTCGCGCACACGCACAGCCAGCTGGCAGCGGCGGCCGCAGCGATGCTCGCCGGCAGGTCGGGGAAGTTTCCCGCCGGCCTCGGCCGCGGGCCCCAGAGCTCGCAGGTAAGCGCTTCCAGAACGCGCAGGGCGAGCCCGGGTAGCTCCGCTGGGTAAGGCGCGGCGCACGCGG
>SJXQ01013170.1:304705-325523 GCA_006408695.1 Aepyceros melampus | reverse complement strand
CAAGCTTCACGTCATGGCAGAGCTGTGCGTCTTCTCCTTCAGCCAGGAGATTGAATACTGGGGCATCAACGAGTTCTTCATCGACTCCTGCTGTAGCTACAGCTACCACGGCCGCAAAGTGGAGCCCGAGCAGGAGAAGTGGGACGAGCAGAGCGACCAGGAGAGCACCACGTCCTCCTTCGACGAGATCCTGGCCTTCTACAACGACGCCTCCAAGTTCGATGGGCAGCCCCTGGGCAACTTTCGCAGACAGCTGTGGCTGGCTCTGGACAACCCCGGCTATTCGGTCCTGAGCAGGGTCTTCAGTGTCCTGTCCATCTCGTGGTGCTGGGGTCCATCATCACCATGTGTCTCAATAGCCTGCCAGACTTCCAGATCCCTGACCGCCAGGGCAACCCGGGCGAGGACCCCAGGTTCGAAATTGTGGAGCACTTTGGCATCGCCTGGTTCACCTTTGAGCTGGTGGCCAGGTTTGCCGTGGCCCCGGACTTCCTCAAGTTCTTCAAGAACGCCCTAAACCTGATCGACCTTATGTCCATCGTCCCCTTTTACATCACTCTGGTAGTGAACCTGGTCGTGGAGAGCACGCCTACCTTGGCCAACTTGGGCAGGGTGGCTCAGGTCCTAAGGCTGATGCGGATTTTCCGCATCTTAAAGCTGGCCAGACACTCCACTGGCCTCCGCTCCCTGGGGGCCACCCTGAAATATAGCTACAAGGAAGTAGGGCTGCTTCTGCTCTACCTCTCTGTGGGGATTTCCATCTTCTCCGTAGTGGCCTATACCATCGAAAAGGAGGAGAACGAGGGCCTGGCCACCATCCCCGCCTGCTGGTGGTGGGCCACTGTCAGTATGACCACTGTAGGGTATGGGGATGTGGTCCCGGGGACCACAGCAGGGAAGCTGACCGCCTCTGCCTGCATCCTGGCAGGTATCCTGGTGGTGGTACTACCCATCACCTTGATCTTCAATAAATTCTCCCACTTTTATCGGCGCCAGAAGCAACTTGAGAGTGCCATGCGCAGCTGTGACTTCGGAGATGGAATGAAGGAGGTCCCTTCTGTCAATTTAAGGGACTATTATGCCCATAAAGTTAAATCCCTCATGGCGAGCCTGACGAACATGAGCAGGAGCTCGCCAAGTGAACTAAGTTTAAATGATTCCCTACATTAGCTGGGAGGGCTTGACATCCTCAAACCCACATTGCTGAGCTGTCTCTTGTGCCTCTGGCACGGTTCAGGTACCCTAGGGTTATGGTGTGAGGAGTATGCCCAGCCCCAAAGGGGAGAGAATGCATGGGCTCTGCACCCCAGGTTGCTTTCACAGTATTTAGGGTCATTTTTGAGGGTGGTGTGTCTGACACCATGCCTTTGCACCTTTCAGTGAGATGACACTCACTGGTCTTCGCATCGTGGGCATAAAATGTTCACCTTTCTGCTGGATGAGTACCACCTAGAATGCTAATTTCTCTGTTCATTGTGTTCTCTCATCTAGTGCTCATGGCCCAGGACTGTCTCTGAGTTGTTTGTGCTCCTGTTTCTGAGGTTGTCATGTGAGTTCCATACAAAAAGCCCCCACAAATACGTCCTGTGGAAACACATCTGTGGGGCCTGCAAGGATAGGATGAGGTTTTGCTCACAGTCAGGTGAAAACAAAATCTCAATTCTTTATCCATTGCCTTCATTTAGTTTTAATATCAAACAAAGAGGATGTGACGTTAAGTAGACATGACCGATTCAAGTCTGTGAGTTGTTTTTGTCAATGATCTGTAGCCTTGTGACTTGCATGGGTACCCTGCTCACCTTTCAAATGATGTACATCCCTGTTCACCTCTTAAATGTTGCTCTTTAGAGAATGTTATGTTGTTAAACATGTAGTGAAGATTGAAATTTTCCCCAAGAATAGATGCATTAGGGCTAGGGACTTCAGCTAAACATAGGCCAAATCGCATGATGCTTGAAGATCTTTCAGAATCAGGCCTCACTCTTTGCTGGGTGGTTGCAGGGACATTTATTTCTTGCTGAGGTTGCTGGTCTAGGTCATGTGACCAAACTTTGCTGTGTCTTAGCTATTCGCATGTTTCTGAAATGTTTCTTTTTTAAGGTGTTTAGAAATAAGATCGTGTTGTCTTTCTCAACTAACAAGTTCACTGTTGTATTGTCTTTCTGAGGCAAACATTGTTGGGCTGCTAGCAAGGGCAGTAGCTTAGAAAATTTTGTTACCTGCTCTGAAAGCTTAGATAAAGCTTTTATTTCCAAGCAGAGTTTACTTAGATAATTTTGCTTCTAGGATACGGTATGTAACACACAATGCTCTAATCACCCCAGAGTTCCTGGTATGACATGGACACCCGGTTGCATGGAAGGTGTACTCAAAATATAGACAAGTGGCTTATCCAGGATGGAAATATTACAGTTCTTATTTCCATTTCAGCTGCCTTTTGTTGGGGGGAAGGTTGGTGGAGGCCAGGAGAAAGGAAAGAGTTGTAAACAAAAAAGCATTGTTAATAAAATGCCATAAATCATCACAAACTTCTTGAAAAGCTTGATGCTATTTTAAAGACCCTTAAACTTTCAAACTTGGGTTGAAGGTTAAGAACTCTTTCCTTTTCCAGAATGCCCTCCCTCCTTCTTCTTCAGTTAACCAGCATGTAGCATTTTGAAGGGTTAACTTGGGTAGTTTTCTGTTATATTCTAGGTAATCAGATAGTGTTCCAGTTGGCCTCCGTTGTTCTTCTTTGGAAAGGCTACAGAATCCAGGGGTCCACACGTGGAATTAGGCAGGCTTTTTCTCGAGGGCTTGGATCTTCCTTAAAAAGGTCCATTTTGTCTCTTAGTTGGTTGAAGGTAGTACATGCCCTTCAGATAGAGTGAGGATCCTGCCAGAGGCTTTATGTGCTTGTAGTTGCCATGGCTACTACAGAGTGGGCCATTTGCTGGGTGAACGCACTAGTCACTTATGCCTTTGGGTTCCCAGTTCAAGTCTTTCCATCAGACTGGAGCCTCGTAGGGAGCAGGGAGGCAGCCACCTCCTAGCCCCACCTGATCTACCATCTACTCTGTTTCTCAGAAATATCAGGAAAGGTGAGATGCCTAAGGGCAACCAGCCACCAAGTCAGACGAGCAGGGTTATTTCTCAGAATTTGCACATATAGCACTTGGCTTTGGCTGATGTTTGCAGCATTGGAAGGCAGAGAATTTATGAAATCATCTCCAGCTGCACTGGAGCAGGTAATGGTACAAACTCGTGAAGACTGTTCAGTTTGCCAAGGCTGATGGTATTGGGTCACTGAGCATAGTATCCACAGTCACTGACCAGAACACTTGTGAAAAGAGGAAACAAGACCGGAGGCTAAATAGCTCAGTCACTCCTCAGTATTCTTTTTAACAGGAAGGTTTTTACCACTGAAACAGAGATACTTCTAGTGGTTACTCTTTGCTGATATGAAAGCTGGAAAACTTTTCATTTTGTTGATGACTTGCATTTATCTGGTGCCTTTCATTGGGGGAATCCCAAAGTGCTTTAGAGACTGTCTTTTTAATATCTTTTGTACATACATATATATATATACTCTTATAAAATATTATTTTGCCCATCCTGGAATTTCAGTCACTTCCAAGCATGAGAATAGCCTAATAGCACTGAGGGCTCCAAGCAGTGGTCTCAGATAAGAGGGTGAGAAACCAACCCAGCGGGCTTGAACACTGGAGTTAATTTCCACAGAGAATGGAGATGGAACTCTGATCCAGGGAGAAAGAACCCTTCCTTCCTTTCCCACAAAATAGCACCGAGGTACCAAGTACGCAGTTCACAAGAGGTCTTGGTGGGGCTTTGATTAACCTTGTCAGATAACATTTGATGGAGCAGTTTCTTCGGTTCCCTGAAACTATTCGGTGCAGGGAAGGGGTGGGGGAGGGGTTGGGGGAATTTTCTGTTCTGTTTCTGGAGTTGAGAGTATGATTATGAGCTGACAGCTTTGGCCACCAGGCTGCCAGACTGACCCATCAACCCCCTTTGGAGGACACAGTTGAAGCTTCAAAGCACCTATGTCCAGCCGTGGGCTTGAGAACAGCTTCACTGCCAACACTTGAAGGTTGTTCTTTTCAATGCCACTGGGACAAAGATATAGGTCATGCTTTTCTCGAAAGGTATGTGATGAGCATTTTGAGAGCGCTGGCTGGGAAGTGACGCCGTGTCTCTACTGCACAGGCGCGTATTGGTTATCGTCCAGTGTTTTCTGTCAACCCCCTACATTTCCTGGCCTTGTTACCGAGGAGGGGCATGTTGTAATGCCGAGCTGACGTGTAGCTCCGAAGGTAGTAATTGGTATTTACCGCTTGGATTTGTTATTTCTACTCGTCTTAGTGTTCAAATAATGGAACTACCTGCTAATTCTTGCCTCACTTCGAGAAAATAGTATGTTATGCACTTTGGGATAGCCGTGATCTGTATACGCTGTGTGTTATCTCCTTGAAGGCTTAACTGGTATTTCTTGTATGTTTTAACAGCATGACTTGTTACAGAGTTGTAATTTTAAAAAATCAAGAACGCTGTATTTGTGCTGTCAGTTTGAACACTCATTCACGTGCTACTGTGCAGGCATTGATACAACCCCAAGGAGCCCTTCTGTGTGATGGCTGCATTTTAGCTTCTGTGCCTTGACTCAGCAATGAGGGGTAACACTGACACACTCAGAACTCCAGCCTCAAAGAGTATGAGGCTTAAATAGAAAATAGTTGCTGACACTCCCTTAGGGCACTTCAGTTACACATGGAGTGGCAAACACAACAAGGGCGTTCGACACTGGGAACCAGATTTCTTGAGAAAGACTAGGCTTTTTGAGCATTTGTTGGGAAGGAAGAGGTGTTCATTCTTCTTTGAGGTATGGAGAGGTGGGGTCCCTTTTTCACAGGGACCTGGAGCGACCAGCCTGCTCTGTAGTGGGGATGGTTATGAGTTATTGGAGCCCCTGTGAAACAGACACCCTGGTAGGGTTTGCCCCTCCCCTCCTGTCTCGTTCATTACCACCGACGGGCCTGCCAGTGCCAACCGCACCCCACCTGGTTGCCATGCCCCCCACTGACTGCTACAGTGCCTCCCTGGCAGCAAGTTGGGGTCTTGTGTAGCCAGAGTGTTCCAGCTGGTTTGCTGTGACTATCACTGGGGGAATGGGCCCTTAGAACCTACTTAACCCAGTAGTCACCTAGCCTATGGGGCTTCCCCAGTGGCTCAGTGGTAAAGAATCTACCTGCAATGCAGGAGATGCAAGTTCAATCCCTGGGTCGGGAAGATCCCCTTGGAGGAGGGTATAGCAAACCACTCCAGTATTCTTGCCCAGCGATCCCACGGACAGAGGAGCCTGGCAGGCTACAGTCTGTAAGATCTCGAAGAGTTGGACACAATTGAATGACTGAGCATGCACGCCTGTGTACCTAGCCTATGAGCCATTCTGAAGGCCACATAAACTGTAGGGAGGTTCCTGGGCTTTGCTCCCAGTTTTGCCTTCAACTCTGTGATCTCAGGCACCTCACTTGGCTTCCCTGAGCTTCACATCCCCCTGCTGCAGAATGAGGAGCCTGGATTAGATCAACCTTAAAGCCCTGCCCAGTTCTTCATCTCAATGTAAACACAGAATTTCTGCATGGTGCTCCATGTCCTCCTTCTAGCACCGAGCAGAACTCAATAGCCTTAATTTATTTTTAACAGAGCAGAGGGACTGCTCCATTTGCTTCCATCTCTCTTCTCAAAAGCCAACCACAACAGATAACAATGTCAGGGACAAAGATACCAGAGAAAACACTTGGGCTGGTGTCTGTGTCAGGGAAATAGAGGTTTAAAAGAATCAAGGCAGTCTCCTGTGGGTTTTAGGCTATTGACACTGGATCCAAATTCCTGCTATTAAAAATCACTAGAGAGGAAAATCCCATTGATCTCATGTGGCTCCAGGGCTAACTCTTTGCCCATTTATGTTGCTGCCTCTGTGAAGCCCGGCAGGTCCTCCAGCTGGTTCCCACAAGATCTGGACAAGGACAAGCAGGTTGCCCGCCTCCCACACTGAGTTCTCACAGAGGGGCGGTGGCATCTGTGAGTGTCCTGTTCTGTGAAACCTCCAGAAGGGTGCCGACAGCCTGGTCCCATCTCATGGCAGCTGAAGAAGGGGACTGTCAATCCAGCATGGAGAAGGCACTCGCGGCCAGCAGAAACCCTGTGTTCCCCCCACGCGTGTCCTCCCTCCAGTGGCGGGGGGGATACCTGGATGTTCAGGGATATTTGGGGAGATTCCTTGCCCCTAGAAGGAAAAAAAAAATACTTCCTCTTAAGAGAAGAACTTAAATACTGCACTTGCATGGTTATTATCTTCTCCCATTTTTAGGAGGACTTTTAACCAGCGTTTCCACCCAAGGACCTTTATCTGGGTATCAGATTCAGTTAATAGCGTAGATCTGAAAACAGCAGCCTGTTCTTCCTTCTGTGACCTCATTTGTCAATATCATCATCCTCCTGGTGAAATTCTCCAAAGCAAAGGACTTTGTCTGCTGGTGACAAGTCGATGCTTTCAGAAGAACATCCACACACACAATGAGACAGGAGGAGAAGAGGGCAGGTGTGCCAGGAGCTAGTGCAAGTTCCCGCAGAAGAAAAAGGGGAATAGGAAGAAGCCAGGGAAAAGAGGAAAAAGAAAAGAGGGTACAAAAGGAGAGCATGAATACAAGAAAAGGCAGAGACGAAGGAAGTGAAAGAGCAGTCAGAGAGGCTGAGAGAGGCTATGTTTAATGCAGTTATTTCAGGCCTTCAGTTGAATTCATTTTATTTCCAGGCAACAAAACAGGCTCTGAGTCCAACAGTGGCCTCCTGGGAAGTAACTATTTCTGGAAACAACTCCCATCCCACCCCCAGCCCCTCTCCTCCCCTCCCCACCAAAAGGGTTCATGGTCTGCTGGAAGAGAGATACGCAAAGTGCAGAGAGCCTTTGGCATAAAGGAGGCAGTGGGGACGCACAGAAAGGAAGGGCGGATAGTCCCTCTTAAAGACGGAACTTCTGGTCACAAATAGAAAGAGGGCCAGATGGTGGCCAGAGGTGGTGGGGCAAGTCAGGAACTGAGATGCGGAGGGAAGGGAAGGGGGAGAAACTTCCACGCTCAGGGACCCGCACCAGCAAAGACTCAGAGACCTCCCTGGCCAGCGTGTGTGAGACATGTGAGCCAGTGTGGTTGAAATGAAATATGGTGCAAAAACAGTCCATAGCAAAGCCACCAAAAGAGCCTGGGTGTCATTCTTTTGTCACAGGGTTGGGACACCCCGACCAGCTAATGCTGTTGGGACAGGACCGTGGGCGCAGCTTGGAGGCCTGGGAGGGGCTGGGAGACCTGCCTGAGGTCACTGCCATAGCACAGGCCAGCTACAAAGGGAGCAAGCTGGAGAACAGCTGCCAAGGAGGTCAACGCTACTGGACTCCATTGACCACTGGATGTGGGAAGAGAGATGGAGGGCTGGGATGGCTTCTGGGTGCAGTGAAGGGTGATGGTGAACCAAGAGAGGCTGGGAATAGCTGGATCCATCCCCGAGCTGGAGTCATGTTGCCGGGTGCCTGGGCAACACGCAGATGGATAGAGCTTGCAGAGGGCAGAGGGGAGCTTGCAGAGGGCAGAGGGAAGCCTGGCAGGGGACTCCTCAGCAGAGAATAGAAGTTGAGGCTATGGGTGGGATTACCTGGAAAGTGAATGGAGAGACACAGAAGAAAGAAAAGGTCCCTGTGGAAGACCAGCATCCAAGGGGCAGCCACAGGGATGATGAAGTCCAAGGCCTTGCCTTTCTCTGCCGGCTCATTAGAGCTGTCCTCCTATTTCTCTGCTCTCCCCTGAGAAATCCCCGGAGGGCGAGCCCTGCCAGTGGCGGCCTCAGCTTTCCTCTTGATCTGCTTTCTTCTTTTATCTCTGTGATTGGCTTCTGTTCCCATCACTCTTTCCAAATCGCCCTCTTGAAGGCCACCAGGGGCATTCCTGATCGCTAAGCTGGTGACCCATAGCTCATCCATCAGGTTCCCCATAGACAACCTCTCCGTTCTCTGCCCTCCCTCCTCTTTTTGGACCCCACATTGCGGGTTCTCTGGGCTCTACCTTTTCCTGTCATACCCCCACTGGGTCTTCGTCCTCCTTATTGACCCTCTTCATCATGCATATCCCCCAAACTTCAGGCCAGCAAGCCACAGCCTTAAACAGTGTGCAGGTGTCAACCTGCCTGACCCCATGTCACTTCCAGGTCCATGCATATTACTCATGGGCATTTGGAAGTCACCGTCTCTAGCTCGTGTATCTACCCTGAGCTTCCTCTTCCTCCTGACTTCTCCTTCACATCTGTTAAGGGAACCTCAGTGCTCTCAGCCACTCAGATTGAGATTCAAGTCATCTGTGAATCTTCTCCACTGAGTTAGCTACTCACTCACCATAGCAAGCATTTCCTGACAGCTGACTAATTGCCAAGCACCATATTAGACGTGGGGTGATACAGGGAAAGGGCATTGCTCCTGACCTCTCAGCAGTGTAGACTGCATAGCTATTTTATTGTGCATTGGAATCATTTGAAAGTGAAAGTGAAAGTGAAAGTGAAAGTGAAGTCGCTCAGTCGTGTCTGACTGCGAACCCATGGACTGTAGCCTACCAGGTTCCTCCATCCATGGGATTTTCCAGGCAAGAGTACTGGAGTGGGGTGCCATTTCCTTCTCCAGAAGCTCTTCCTGACCCAGGGATCGAACCTTGGTCTCCTGCATTGTAGGCAGATGCTTTACCATCTGAACCACCAGGGAGGTCCTTGGAATCATCTGGGGAGCTTTTAATAGTGTAGATTCCTGGGCACCACTCCATCTACAAAATCAAACTCTTAGGAGTGAGCCCCAGGAATTTACACTCTGAAGCTCCCAGGTGATTTTGATGCAAGTGGTTTTCAGACCCACATGGAGAAACACCAGGGTCTTAGGGATACCCCTTGCAGAACTCTCACTGTCCCTCCATCACTCGCACACCCTCTTGGAGAGCAAGTTTTATCAATGATTCCTTCACCGGATCTCACACTGGTCCCTTCATATCCATTCTAAAGGTGCCCACCCCACCTCAGTCCATTTCCAGCAGACGCATGCCCATTCCCCTCCAGTCCATCCTTTTCTGCAACTGCCTCTCCCAGGCTCATCTTCCCCTTCCTGTATCTTAGACATACTGGTGATTTCTTCATAAGCTGGTGCTGGTGTTCAAAATAAGCATCACAGATATTAAGGGTCACAGCTGGGGAGGTGAAAAGTCTGCATGGACTCATTAAGGCTCATTTAGGAAGGAGTGCCTTTCAATGGGGCAACAAAGAACGGGTGATAGGGACATAAAGATTTGTAACAAGGAACACAAAAGTTGACAGCATGAAGGGCCTGAGTGTTGGGTGATCAGGTTCCACACCTGTCCAGCGATGGCTAATCCCAAGGCTTAGACAACCACATGAAAGTGTTAGTTGCTCAGTCGTGTCTGACTCTTTGTGCCCCACGGACTGTAGCCTGCCGGTCACCTCTGCTCATGGAATTCTCCAGGCAAGAATACTGGAGTGGGTAGCCATTCCCTTCTCCAGGAGGTCTGCCCAACCCAAGGATCAAACCCAGGTCTCCCGCACTGCAGGCGGATTCTTTAACATCTGAGCCACCAGGGAGTCCTAGACTACTGGTTTCCCAAAGACACTGGTGGGTCTGTCCAGCAGAGTCGTCCCTGATATGCAGGCATGTGGTGTGAGGCAGGCAGACTGGGGGAATATGGCAGAAACAGAATTGGGGTGCACAGGGTGGGGAGGTTCCCACTCAAAACTCTTCTCATCATCGCCTACATCTCCAGACATTTAAAGACCTCTGAGCTATTTCCAGACCTACTATGAAAAGAACTGAAGTGTTATCCGTCAGACACCCATCTAACCATTTCCGAAGAGGAGAACTGGCATGAGTCACTTTTGATCTGTCAGCTTTGTATTGATTTTCCTGGCAAATTTTGTGGGTCTGCCAGGGCCGACTCCACTGGGAGCAGCTGAATTGTAACCCACTGTGCTCAGGGTCAGTTGTTACAAAGGCCACTGGCATGGGGTCGCTGCCTGCAGTTCTTTTTGTGGAACGCGTGGGAGGAGAGGAGGGAAACAGCTACGCAGGAAACCAAGGATGGCCCCGGGCTTTCCCACTGCTTTCCCATACACTGTCCTCCCAGATCTGAGGTCTGCTTTTGGAATGAGGTGCTGCTGGGAACTAGAGGAGCCCCAGAAGTCACACTGGGTTCTTCCTCCGCTGTCTTCCACTCTGCCCTTGCTTGCGCCCTGGGACCTGGGAGCTGGGCTGAGGCATTTAAATGTTACTATGTAATTTGCCAGTTTTAAAACACAAACTCTCTGATTACTCCATAGTCTTTCTCGTCTTTTAAAAAGGCCCTCTCATGTTAAAAAGATAAAAAGAAAAATACAAATTGCAAACCATCCCACTGCCCCTCGCCTTTACCCATGCTCCCTGGCCTCGCCCGTGGGAATATGTAACGTGTGTCAGAGCTTTGGAATCAGCAAGACGCTCTGAGTCTTGGTGCTCAGGGACTCGTTTGTGCTGATATTTCAGGGATGAGCTTGATGCCTGGAAACTGCAGTGTGCAGATGTTATGTGTTCAGAGAGACTGGAGAGCCAGTCTCAGCAAACAGTGCCAGGAGGGGACTCCAGAGGCAGAATTAAATCAACCGAGAGCCCAGAGCTCTCGTTTAGCTGGGAGCCAAACTCTTTGCCCAGCCCAGTGCTGGGTGCAGTAGGTGCCCCTGGTCCCCAATACTGTCATGGGTGCCATCTCTGAAAATGTACTTCAGACGGCAATCTCCCCCCTACCCCCGCCAGCAGCACACGGGAGAATACACACATGTACATGCCTGTATCTAAGTTTGTCCATGTGCGCACAGCACGGGGGTCTCTGTGAATTCGGGTGTGTGTCTCAGTGTCTATGTGTCTGTGTGTGTGGGTGTGTTCGTGCCCTTGTGTGTCTGTGAATGTGGGAGTGCAATGACAGGGGGAAATCTTGCCCTTTAAAGGAAAGAGGCGGCACGAGCTGCTCTCCAGGGCTCCCACTAGATGTGACTTCCATAGGGAGGCTTTCTCTGCACTTGCCCCGACTTCAAAGACATCTTTCTACCACCCATTGTCTCTGCCTTATTTCTCATAGCATTCAGTACTTTTCCTTTTTAGCTCTTCTTGTGAATTGTCACTTTGGCTTATTGGGTGATGTCTGTCATCCTCATTGGAAGCTCAGAGGGCAGGGACATTTGTCTCCAGGGCTCAGCACAGTGCCTGGCACAGAGTAGACAATGCTGGCAAGTCATAAATGAACCAAGGGCAGAGTGGCCAGCTGAAGTTTGGGGTTCAGGCCCTCTCACTGGAAATGCTGCTGGAAAAATCGTAGGTCCCTGGGAGTCAGGGTGAGTGGCTGCATCCCTGAAAGGAAGGTTGGGAGGCCTTTGTAAAGGGGTATCACCGCATGGCCATCCTTAGCACAGTCTCCTGGGCTGGAAGACCTGTGATTGCTGGTCAGGCAGTGCCACCTTTGAGGTTGGAAAGGACTGCCTCCCTGCAATGTGCATTTCTAAGTGCGCCCCAGAATCCAGAGAGGGCTGCCAAGACATTCCCGCTGAATAAGGACTAATGCATGAACCAGTGTGCAGCAGCATAACATCAACAGGGGCCTGTATTCCAGCACCCCATTCCTCTGTGGCAGGACCCACAGGCACGCCCACATTGCCATCCGGAGAGCAGAGAGTGCCGGATGAGCTCACTCGTGGGATGGCAGGGATCAGAGGAACAGTCTTGACATTGCTGCGTGGCTGGGCCTCCACCGCAAACCAGAACCTGAATCTGAGTCCTTCCTTTAACTGTGTCTTCCTTGTGGTTTTGTTATTGTTGCTCAGTCCCTAGGTCGTGCCCGACTCTTTCAGATCCCGTGGACTGCAGCACGCCAGGCTTCCCTGTCCTTCCCTATCTCCCGAAGTTTGCTCACACTCACGTCCATTGAGTCGGTGATGTCCTTGGGGCTGGTTAAGCAAAACGCGCCTGCGCACTGACCAGACCTGCCGCTCATGGCTGAGATGCTGAAGAAGCGGGTGGGGCTTGTGCTGGGGTGGGGAGGAGTACTTCCGGTGCAGACTTGACTTCTGCGCGCTGTGAGATGTTGGCCACTACAAGGCACATCTTCGGCCATCAGAGAAGAGATGACATCTAAGCAGGGACTTGCAGCGTGAAGAGGGGCGTCAGAGAGAAGAACATGTCCCCAGGTTCCTGGGAGGCAGGACCTAGAAGGCACAGACTCAGGCAGCATCAAACGTGCTCCGCTGGGCTTGGACAGAGTGGAAGCAGGCTGCAGGGATAGAACTGGAGGCTGCTCCAGCATCCATGCAGAGATGAACGGATGGTGGGGACTAGGCCAGGAGTCCAGGTATGCAGCCGGGAGGCCAGTGGCCAGAGGCTCCCAGGCTCCAAGCAGATGGGGGCCCTTCAGCTTCCAGCCCAGGTTCAAGGTGGCAGTCTTAAAGGTGAATTTGTTAAATGTAAAATTTTAATTTATATTGTGTAAAATATGTGCACAACAAACTGTGGGAAGTTCTTCAAGAGATGGAAAAAGCAGACCGTCTTACCGTTCTTCTGAGAAACCTGTATGCAGGTCAAGAAGCAATGGTCAGAACCTTACACAGAACCACAGACCAGTTCCAAATTGGGAAAGCAGTCTGTCAAGGTTGTATATTGTCCCCCTGTTTATTTAACTTATATGCAGAATACATCATGTGAAATGCTGGGCTGGGTGAGTTAGAAGCTGGAATCAAGATTGCCAGGAGAAATATCAGCAACCTCAGATAGGCAGATGACTCCACTCTAATGGTGGAAAGCAAAGAAGACCTCAAGAGCCTCTTGATGAGGGTGAAAGAGGAGAGTGAAAAAGCTGGCTTAACACTCAATATTAAAAAAACTAAGATCATAACATCCAGTCCCATCACTTCATGGCAAATAGAAGGGGAGAAAGTGGAAGCAGTGACAGATTTTCTCTTCTTGGGCTCCAAAATCACTACGGATGGCAACTGTAGCCTGAAATCAGAAGATGCTTGCTTCTTGGAGGGAAAGCTATGACAAACCTAAACAGTGTATTAAAAAGCAGAGACATCACTTTCCCAACAAACATCTGTGTAGTCAAAGCTATGGTCTTTTCAGTAGTCATGTACGGATGTGAGAGGTGGACCATAAAGAAGGCTGAGCGCCAAAGAATTGATGCTTTAGAAATGTGGTGTTGGAGAAGACTCTTGAGAGTCCCTTGGACAGCAAGGAGATCAAACCAGTCAAGCCTAAAGGAAATGAGTCCTGAATATTCATTGGAAGGACTGATGCTGAAGCTGAAGCTCCAATACTTTGGCCATCTGATTCGAAGAGCCAACTCATTGGAAAAGACCCTGATGCTAGAAAAGATTGAAGGCAGAAGGAGAAGAGGGCAACAGAAGTTGAGATGGTTGGATAGCACCATCAACTTAATGGACTTGAACTTGGGCAAACTCCAGAAGATTGTGAGGGACAGGGAGGACTGGCGGCTGCAGTCCATGGTGTCACAAAGAGTCGAATATGACTTAGGAAGTGAACAACAACAACAAAATATACACAGCATAAAATTTACCATTTTGAAACCACACAACCCAGATGGATTGGGGCTCAAATCCAATTGCACCTCAGATGGGATTTAATCCATAGACTGGGACTCAAACCCACTGTCTTTTAATTTAAATTGCAAACCTGGTCTCAGGATTTTAATGAAGCTCAGGGGTTTTGTGTCTACTTGCAGAAGGAGCTCAGCTAGAGGCAAAGTGATAGGTAAGAAATAGCAATAGATTTATTGAAAGAGAAACACACTCCATAGATACAGACTCTCGCACTCAGAAGCTGAGAATGTGGGCTACTTCAGAAGGTGAGAGCCCCTGAAAGTTACACATTCAATAGACAAAAGGTGAGAGGGGCCCGGAATTAGGGTTGGTTAGTTTTTCAGGATGGGTAATTTCATAGGCTAACAAATGCGAGGATTGAAAGAGTTAAAGCTTAGGCAGGGAGTCCAAGGCTCTTGAAGGAGGAGGTGAGCTCATGCTTTTCTTAAACCTTGTGCAACAATGTATCTTACCCCAGAACTGGACTTCCTTTCAGTTCAGTTCAGTCGCTCAGTCGTGTCCAACTCTTTAGGACTCCATGAATCGCAGCACGCCAGGTCTCCCTGTCCATCACCAACTCCCAGAGTTCACTCAGACTCACGTCCATCGAGTCAGTGATGCCATCCAGCCATCTCATCTGCCGTCCCCTTCTCCTCCTGCCCCCAATTCCTCCCAGCATCAAAGTAGGTCTGGAAATAATGGTCACACAGCAAAATGTCTTACTCATGGAAATACTTTTCTTAGGCACTATGTTAATGATTATAATTGTTACAAATCGTGTCTGGGGACCTGTTTCTCAAGACTCTTACCCCTGATTACACAGCAACAATATATCTCACCCAGAGAGGATGCCCAGAACCCATTCTCTCTGGCTAATCTTGTCCTGAGGTTATTTTAGGAGGTATGCCTTGGGAAAGATCTGGTGGAACTCTTACAGCCTTGAGGCATTCTTTTTATCTGTCCTCAGCAACTAGTTGAGGAGCTCGTAAGGCCCCGCCTAAACTAGCCAGGTGGGTACTCTCCTGCCCCCTTCTGATGTCTATGACAGAAGCTTTTTCTGTCACTTTCACTTTTTAATAAAATCGACACAAAGCTCTAGGTGACTGAGACTCTTTGGTCCGGAGTTAAATCTTCTTCAGAGATCGTGAATCCAGTGCCACTGTTCATCGTCCACTGTAAACTATCAGGATCATTACAATTATTTCAGGGAAGGTGCGAGGGTTTCCAGGTACTGGGGCACCACCCATTTTTTGGCCTTTTATGGTTGGCCTTGGGACAGTCAAGCCGCCAGTGGGTGTGTTATTTAGCATATGCTAATGTATTATAATGAAGCTCAAGGCCTATTGGAAGTTGAATGTTTCACCATCTTGGGCCTAATTGGTTCTAACCAGTTTTTGTCATATCCACAACAGCTTGTCATTCTTTTAAAAGTTGTGTCCCATCCCCTTTCCTCCTGTCTCAATTTTAGGTGTACAGTTCAGTGGCGTTGAGTTCAGTTCAGTTCAGTTGCTCAGTCATGTCCGACTCTTTGCAACCCCATGAATCGCAGCACACCAGGCCTCCCTGTCCATCACCAACTCCCAGAGTTCACCCAGACTCATCCATCAAGTCCGTGATGCCATCCAGCCATCTCATCCTCGGTCGTCCCCTTCTCCTCCTGCCCCCAATCCCTCCCAGCATGAGTCTTTCCAATGAGTCAACTCTTCACATGAGGTGGCCAAAGTACTGGAGCTTCAGCTTTAGCATCATTCCTTCCAAAGAAATCCCAGGGTTGATCTCCTTCAGAATGGACTGGTTGGCGTTAGGTACATTCATATTGTTTTACAACCATCAACACGGCCCATCACCAGAAACTTTTTCATCTGCAGAACAAACACTCTGCAGCCACTAAACAATAACTCCCCATTCCCCCTTCTACTCACTCCCCTGCCCCTGGTCATATTCAGTTTCATGTTCAGTTTTACTACACATGGGGCTTCCCTGGCTCAGTGGGTGAAGCGTCTGCCTGCCATGTGGGAGGCCCAGGTTCGATCCCCGGGTCAGGAAGTTCCCCTGGAGAAGGAAATGGCAGTGCACTCCAGTGCTCTTGCCTGGAAAATTCCATGGACGGAGGAACCTGGTAAGCTACAGTCCAGGGTATTGCAAAGAGTCACACCCGACTGAGCAACTTCACTTGACTTATTACGCATACACATGGTGAGGGAAGGGGAGGAGGGGACCCCTGGTTCAGAGGAAAAAAACTCACGTCAATCTGTTAAAACTCAGACATTGCCTAGCTGTGGGAACTTGGTTAAGTAGAATCATCTTTTGAATATTTATCTTCTTAGGGCTTCCTTGGTGGCTCAGATGGTAAAGAATCTGTCTGGAGTACAGGAGACCTGGGTTTGATCCCTGGATAGGGAAGATCTCTGGAGAAGGAAATGGCAATCCACTCCAGTATTCTTGCCTAGAAAATCCCATGGATGAAGGAGCCTGGCAGGCTACAGTCCAAGGGGTCACAAAGAGTTGGACACGACTGAGTGACTTCACTTTGTTTCTTTCTAAAATATAAGGATGAGGGTGATGATGTTAACAGCTAGCACTCACTAAATACTATTCCAAGAGCCTGACATGTCTTTCCTTCACTTAATTTTCCCGACAACCCTATAAACTAGGTTTTTATATTGCTTTTGTTTTGTAGATGAGGATACTAAAGCAGTGAAGAGTTAAATGACTAAGCAGCTCAAGGCTGCATATGTTATCGAGAAGGTCTTTTTTTGTTTTACCTGTGCTGATATCTCCCATCCCACCTTTGCCATGAGATCTCTACATGTTTACCTAGAAGTTCCACTTGCGTGGCTAATAGGCATCAAGTCCTATAAAGGCCAAGACAGGATCCTTGATTCTCCCTGCCCTCCCGTGGGTTGCTTCTCTAAGCTCCTGTTTCAGAAAATGGCACCATTATTCCGTTAGTTGGTCAACCAAAACCCTTCAGCAAGTCAACCCACAAGTAAGTCCTGTTTATTCCTAAAGATGCCTATATCTGCCCCTTTCTACATGTCCTCTGCTGTCATGCCATCAAGATCTCTCACCTGGACCACTGCAACAGCATTTGAACTGAAATCTCTACTTTCTTGCTTGCCCCCTACATGTCTTACCATTGCCACAGATGAAATTTGTGAAGGTTGCTAAAAGTGAGGACTTTGGAGTCAGTCAGACAGATGTGGGTTTATATTTTGGTGCTACTATGTATTTTCTTCACTTTCTGCCGTAAGGGTGGTGACATCTGCATATCTGAGGTTATTGATATTTCTCCCGGCAATCTTGATTCCAGCTTGTGCTTCTTCCAGTCCAGCGTTTCTCATGATGTATTCTGCTTATAAGTTAAATAAGCAGGGTGACAATATATAGCCTTGACATACTCCTTTTCCTATTTGGAACCAGTCTGTTGTTCCATGTCTAGTTCTAACTGCTGCTTCTTGACCTGCATATAGGTTTCTCAAGCGGCAGCTCAGGTGGTCTGGTATTCCCATCTCTTTCAAAATTTTCCACAGTTTATTGTGATTCACACAGTCAAAGGCTTTGGCACAGTTAATAAAGCAGAAATACATGTTTTTCTGGAACTCTCTTGCTTTGACACCACCCTTATGGCAGAAAGTGAAGAGGAACTAAAAAGCCTCTTGATGAAAGTGAAAGAGGAGAGTGGAAAAGTTGGCTTAAAGCTCAACATTCAGAAAACTAAGATCATGGCATCTGGTCCCATCACTTCATGGGAAATAGATGGGGAAACAGTGGAAACAGTGTCAGACTTTGTTTTTTTGGGCTCCAAAATCACTGCAGATGGTAATTGCAGCCATGAAATTAAAAGATGCTTACTCCTTGGGAGGAAAGTTATGACAAACCTAGATAGCATATTCAAAAGCAGAGACATTACTTTGCCAACACAGGTCCATCTAGTCAAGT
Source organism: Aepyceros melampus (assembly GCA_006408695.1). NCBI lineage: Eukaryota > Metazoa > Chordata > Mammalia > Artiodactyla > Bovidae > Aepyceros > Aepyceros melampus. Next base: position 307,871 of record SJXQ01013170.1, on the reverse strand, counting down.
CTATAGTTTTTCCAGTGGTCATGTATGGATATGAGAGTTGACTGTGAAGAAAGCTAAGCGCTGAAGAATTGATGCTTTTGAACTGTGATGTTGGAGAAAACTCTTCAGAGTCCCTTGGACTGCAAGGAGATCCAACCAGTCCATTCTAAAGATCAATCCTAGGTGTTCTTTGGAAGGAATGATGCTAAAGCTGAAACTCCAGTACTTTGGCCACCTCATGTGAAGAGCTGACTCATTGGAAAAGATTCTGATGCTGGGAGGGGTTAGGGGCAGAAGGAAAAGGGGACGACAGAGGATGAGATGGCTGGATGGCATCATTGACTCAATGGACGTGAGTTTGAGTGAAGTCCAGGAGTTGGTGATGGACAGGGAGGCCTGGCGTACTGCGATTCATGGGGACGCAAAGAGTCGGACACGACTGAGTGACTGAACTGAACTGATGTATTTTCTATGTGACTTTTTTTTTTTTTTTTTTTGCTATACTGCAAGGCATCTTGGATCTTAGTTCCCTAACCAGGGATCAAACCATACTCCCAGCAATGGAGGCTCGAAGTCTTAACCACTGGACCTATAGGGAAGTCCCTGGGTGATGTTTTGAAGAAAAAAACATGTTTATGTTTTATATCGAAATATAGTTGATTTATAATGTTGTGTTAGTTTTAGGTGTATAGCAAAGTGATTCAGTTATTATATACACGTATGTGTTTTTCAGATTCTTTTCCATATAGGTTATTACAACTTATAGGAATAGAGATCTTGGGCTATACAGGTCCTTGTTGATTATCTGTTTTATATATAGTAGTGTTGAAAGGTTGTTGCTGGATCATGAAAAGATGCCAGGATTCTTGGCCTCCGGAGGAGAAGAATTCAATCTGGGGCCAGAGACAAGGCTTGATCGCTCAGAGCTTTTGTGTAATAAAGTTTTATTAAAGTATAAAGGAGACAGAGAAAGCTTCTGACATAGGCATCAGAAGGGGGCAGAAAGAGTACCCCCTTGCTAGTGTTAGCAGTGGAGTTATAGGCTCTCCAATGAATCAAAAGAATGTCTGGAAGTTGTAAAGGCTCAAGACCTACTCCCATAATTTACATTTTAAGGTACCAAGATTAGCCAGAAGGTTTAATCCAGAGATTGTCCTCAGGCAGGATACAGTATTGCTATATACTCCTAAGGAATGTAGAGGGAAAAAAAGTTTGTCCTTTCTTCCTCCTTGAGAATTCCAGACCCTTCTCTCCTTGCGGACCCCTAGACTTCTTATCAACCTGCCTAGGAAATGACTCTCTCGGTGTGTGTACGTTAATCCAACTCTCCTAATTTATCCTTCCCTTCACCTTTCACCTTTCATATCACAAGTTTGTTTTTTAAGTCTGTTAGCCTGTTTCTGCTTCATAAATAAGTTCATTTGTATCATTTTTTAGATTCCACATATAAGTGATATATGATATTTGCCAGACTTTATTTAGTATGATCTCTGTGTCCATGAATGTTACTGCAAATGGCATTCTCTCCTTATTTTTTAGGGCTGAGTAATATTCCATTGCATACATGTACCACGTATTCTTTATCCATTCATCTGTCTATGGACATTTAGGCTGCTCCCATATCCTGGCTATTGTAAATAGTGCTGCTTTGAACATAGGAGTGCATGTGTCTTTTTGAGTTATGGCTTTCTCCAGATATATGCCCAGGATTGGGACTGTTAGATCATATGGTAGCTCTATTTTTAGGCTTTTATGGAACCTCTATAACTGTCCTCTATAGTGTCTGTACCAATTTACACTCCCATCAACAGTGTAGGAGGGTTCCCTTTACTCTACATCCTCTCCAGCATTTATATCATTTGCAGACTTTTTGATAACAACATTCTGACTGGTGTGTGGTGATACCAAATTATAGTTTTGATCTGCTTTTCTCTAATAATTAGCAACATTGAGCATCTTGTCATGTGCTTTTTGGCCATCTGTAAGTCTTCTTTGGAGAAATGTCTATTTAGATCTGCACATTTTTTGATTGTGTGGGTTTTGTTTTTTGATATTTAGCTGAATGAGCTGTTTATATATTTTAGTGATTAATCCTTTATTGGATAATCATTTGTAAATATTTTCTCCCATTCTATGGGTTGTTTTTTCATTTTTTTATGGCTTCCTTTGCTGTGCAAAAGCTTTTAAGATTAATTAGGGTCCATTTGTTTATTTTAGTTTTATTTTCATTACCCCAGGTAATGATGAAAGTGAAAGAGGAGAGTGAAAAAGTTGGCTTAAAGCTCAACATTCAGAAAACGAAGATCATGGCATCTGGTCCCATCACTTAATGGCAAATAGATGGGGAAACAGTGGAAACAGTGTCAGACTTTATTTTTGGGGGCTCCAAAATCACTGCAGATGGTAATTGCAGCCATGAAATTAAAAGACGCTTACTCCTTGAAAGGAAAGTTATGACCAACCTAGATAGCATATTCAAAAGCAGAGACATTACGGACTAAGGTCCGTCTAGTCAAGGCTGTGGTTTTTCCTGTGGTCATGTATGGATGTGAGAGTTGGACTGTGAAGAAGGCTGAGCGCCGAAGAATTGATGCTTTTGAACTGTGGTGTTGGAGAAGACTCTTGAGAGTCTCTTGGACTGCAAGGAGATCCAACCAGTCCATTCTGAAGGAGATCAGCCCTGGGATTTCTTTGGAAGGAATGATGCTAAAGCTGAAGCTCCAGTACTTTGGCCACCTCATGCGAAGGGTTGACTCATTGGAAAAGACTCTGATGCTGGGAGGGATTGGGGGCAGGCGGAGAAGGGGATGACAGAGGATGAGATGGCTAGATGGCATCACCAACTTGATGCACGAGTCTGAGTGAACCCCGGGAGTTGGTGATGGGCAGGGATGCCTGGCGTGCTGCGATTCATGGGGTCACAAAGAGTCGGACACAACTGAGCAACTGAACTGACTAAACTGACAGACTGACTGACTGACCCCAGGTAATATCATTCAGTTCAGTTCAGTCGCTCAGTCGTGTCTGACTCTTTGCGACCCCATGAATCGCAGTACTCCAGGCCTCCCTGTCCATCACCAACTCCCGGAGTTCACTCAGACTCACGTCCATTGAGTCCTTGATGCCATCCAGCCATCTCATCCTCGGTCGTCCCTTTCTCCTCCTGCCCCCAATCCCTCCCAGCATC
>SJXQ01013170.1:279072-295176 GCA_006408695.1 Aepyceros melampus | reverse complement strand
TTCTCAACAATCAGATATGGAAGTTTATGCTTCGCTGTGATGCGGCTTCACTGGTGGGTCAGACAGTAGGGAATGTGCCCGCAATGAGGGAGGCCCGGTTCGATTCCCGGGTTGGGAAGATCCCCTGGAGGAGGGCATAGCACCCACTCCAGCATTCTTGGCTGGAGAAGCCCATGCACAGAGGAGCCTGGTGGGCTACCGTCCATGGCGTCGCAAGGAGTCAGACACGACTGAAGCCACTTAGCACCAGGCTCAGCTGAAACGTAATGTCGGTTGTTTCTGGAAGAGGTAAGGGCGTTCTTACAGCAGGACAAGGGCAGAAGCTCCAAGTAGACACCGGTGGCCGCTGGCCAGCCAGGCTGCCCGCTCTGAGGACGCTCACGGCTCACCTCTTCAGACCCCAGCGTCCCAGCCAAGGCACTTGGAGACAGCCTGGCACCTCTCAACATTCCGGATGGTCCCTGAAACTCACTCCAACTCAAAATTTCTATGAATCTAATTATGCTATTCTTTAAAATTCTTGGGAATACTGTCATTTGAAATATGATATTGGTAATGTCCCAAGCTCACAAATATTCATGAAAGAACATTTTCCCCCCTTTCCATGTGGACCATATGGATTTCAAGTCTCTTTCAAGCACAGTATTTGGCTTTTGGAACAAATACAGCATTATTTTTTTGAACAACACAAGTGCTTTTGTTATATGTACTTTGAGCATTTGTAGACCAAAAAATATATGTACTTTAAAAAATTGAAAAGGTCTCCAGGGCTATGTGAAGCTTTGTAGCTACATCAAGGATAAATTCAAAGACATCGGTTGTTCAGGAAAATAACAGACACTAGAATCATGAAAGGCAGAAAGAGCCGCATCACAGTTTATCGGCATACATCACAGTGTCGCCCTGGCTCGACCTTGCACGGTTGGCTTCGGACCTCGAGTCTTGATTGCGGGGCCACTCTGCGTCCACGACGGAGCACACTTCTGCTCTCTTCCGGTCAGGCGACAGTGTCCGCCACCAGACGTGACAACCAGAATGTCCCCAGTCGGTGCCAAATAGTCCCTGAGGAGGGGGAGGGGGAATAACTGCAGGACCCAAAGGACCCGTGGGTTAGCCACAGGGGGAGGGGAAGTGCCCCTGGACAGAAATCCCCAGCATGCGTGGAAAAGCCGCAGGACCCACAGGGTGGGAAAGAAGCCCCCAGCTCACCCTCACAGACCACAGACGTGAGCACTGTACAGGAACAGCAAGAAGACCGTTCACCCTTGCAGACTGTCAGCTGAAAGGGCTCCAGAACCGATCTCCCAGGGAGATGGACTCAGTCAACTGCCCCAGCCTGTATCTGAGATCTAATCAGAGAGGTCAATACATTCACCAAATGTCACACAGCCAGTCAAAATTACCCACGTGACCGGGAAATTCACGTGATCTTTCTAGACTGTAAAATAAGCCCCAAATCCTACAATTCTAAAATTTCAGTGAAATTTAATGGAAGTCTTTCCTTCATCCTTTAGAAATTAAAGAAGTCACAGTTCCTACATACTAAAATCTCTGTCTACTAAAATTTCTAAAGGACTTAAGCTCCATGTCATATGAACTGACATTTGGGAAATAATCACCACCAATGTATAGTCCTAAATGTAAGTAAGAACTTGACAGAATCTAATTATCCTCTCCTCCTCCAAGTTTCCCAGGCAAGTTAGGGAGGCGGTGGGCAGACGCAGGGAGGAAAGGCAGGGTTGAAGTTTGAGGGGTGACCTTAATGCAGCCGTGGTCCCTCTCCGCCCACCCCTGCACTCCCTTCCGCCCACAGAGCCGGGAGTGAAGGGGAAAGACTGCCTGACCACCCCCTCCGTGCTGGAGGACCAGAGTGAAGACAGGGCGCCCAGGCTTGGGGTCACATGACCGAGGGCGCCCCCTCCTAGGGAGAGGAAAGAGACCCAGAGGCTGTCCTGGATCCCCCTGAATCAGCGATCAGATGAGGCGCCCTCCAGAGAAGTGTCATGCTGCCACGTTTCTGGTGCCACTTGCTTCCTGCCCTCGGGCTTTGGGACTCTTCAGAAGAACCGCAGGAGAGGAATCAGCTCCTCAGGCTGGAGGGCGGGGGTGATGAGGCGCTGTCACAGGGGAAGCTCCGTAAATAGGCAGAGACGAGTTCTGGTCGGTGCACACAGGGCCTGCCAGCAGGACTCGAACAGTCATCAGAAATGCAGAGACATGAAGAGGAAACTGAGGCCACTGCAGAACTTACAGTAATGGGAGGAACCGTGAGAACGAAACGGGTGTTTGTGGAGAACTGAAAATGGAGGTCTTCATAAGGATTATTAATGATACAAAGAAAGCTGCCAGAAACATAGAAAAACCTAGAAAAAAAGTGAGACAATTGTCCTCAGCTGAAAGGTAGGATAAGCAGTCATTCGTGCATAAACAAACTGTTTCCTGAATAAACAAACAGTGGCAACAAATACAGTTGTGTGGACAAGAATAAAGAAAAAAAACTAAATCCTATTGGCAACAGGGCAAGTGGTAATTTGCATCCTCAGCAACCAAAATATCATTTTCTCTTAAACATGAAATGTCAAAGCACAATGGAATAAGGCTCACAGTCCCTGAGGGAGAACGTATTTTTCATGTTTTGTTAATGATCAAGGTGCATTTCATCTAGTAAGCAGAACAGCAGAGTTCAGAGCAGTTCCCCTCAAGGACCCCTCCTCAGGGAGGGACTCCAACCAAGTGACGAGCCCAGGAACAGAAAACCGAGATATAAAGAGGCTACCGGGAAGCACTGAAGCCACCTGAACATGACCTGCTCACAAAAAGACTTGGACACAAAGAGATGTTTCAGTCACAGACCTGGAATGTGGACCGTGGTGATTTATGTCACGGGTGGAATTGTGTCCCCTCCCATCTCCAGTTCAGGGCTTCTCAGGTGGTGTTAGTGGTGAATAGCCCGCCTGGCAATGCAAGAGACAGAAGACGTGCAGGTTCCAACCCTCGGTCACTAAGATTCCCTAATGCATGAAGTACCAACAACCTCAGATGTGCAGATGACACCACCCTTATGGCAGAAAGTGAAGAGGAACTGAAGAGCCTCTTGATGAAAGTGAAAGAGAGTGAAAAAGCTGGCTTGAAACTCAACTTTCAAAAAATGAAGATCATGGCATCTGGTCCCATCACGTCATGGAAAATAGATGGGGAAACAACGGAAACAGTGGCAGACTTTATTTTCTTGGTCTCCAAAATCACTGCAGATCGTGACTGTAGCCATGAAATTAAAAGACACTTGCTCCTTGGAAGGAAAGCCCTGACCAACCTAGACAGCATTTTAAAAAGCGGAGACATTACTTTGCCAACCAAGGTCCATCTAGTCAAGGCTATGGTTTTTCCTGTAGTCATGTATGGATGTGAGAGTTGGACCATAATGAAAGCTGAGTGCCAAAGAATTGATGCTTTTGAACTGTGGTGTTGGAGAAGGCTCTTGAGAGTCCCTTGGACTGCAAGGAGATCCAACCAGTCCATTCTGAAGGAGATCAGTCCACCCAGGAGATCAGTCCTGGATGGACTGATCATTGGAAGGACTGATGCTGAAGCTGAAACTCCAATACTGTGGCCACCGGGTGCAAAGAACTGACAAATTGGATAAGACCTTGATGCTGGGAAAGATTGAAGGCAGGTGGAGAAGGGGACGACAGTGGATAAGATGGTTGGATGTCATCACTGACTCAATGGACATGAGTTTGAGTAAGCTCCGGGAATTGATGAAGGACAAGGAAGCCTGATGTGCTGCAGACCATGCGGTCGCAAAGACCTGGACATGGCTGAGCGACTGAACTCATCCAAGGTATGAAATGGCAATCCACTCCAGTAATATCGTCTGAAAAATTCCATGGACAGAGGAGCCTGGAGGGGTATAGTCCGTGGGGTTGCAAGACTCAGACACACTTGAGCACACACGCACACAGAGATCCCTAGACTAGGGTCCCAGCAACCAACAGGAGCGCGTCTTCATTCACTAAGTCGTGTCTGACTCTTTGTGACCCCCTGGACTGCAGTCACCAGGCTTCCCTGTCCTTCACTGTCTCCCGGAGTTTGCTAAAACTCATGCCCACTGAGTTGGTGATGCCATCCAACCATCTCATCCTCTGTCATCCCCTTCTCCTCCCACCATCAATCTTTCCGAGCATCAGGGGCTTTTCAGTGAGTCAGTTCTTCGCATCAGGTGGCCAAAGTATTAGAGCTTCAGCTTCAACATCAGTCCTCCCAATGAATATTCAGGGCTGATTTCCTTTAGGATTGACTAGTTTGATCTCCTTGCAGTCCCTTGCAGGGACTCTCAAGAATCTTCTCCAACACCACAGTTCAAAAACATCAATTCTTCAGTGCTCACCTTTCTTTATGGTCCAACCCTCACATCCATACATGACCACTGGAAAAACCATAGCCTTGACTAGATGGACCTTTGTTGGCACAGTAATGCCTCTGCTTTTAAAAATGCTGTCTAGGTTGGTCATAGCTTTCCTTCCAAGGAGCAAGCATCTTTTAATTTCATGGCTATGGTCACCATCTGCAGTGATTTTGGAGCCCAAGAAAATAAAGTCTTCACTGTTTCCGTTGTTTCCCCATCTATTTTCCATGAAGTGATGGGACCAGATGCCATGATCTTCTTCTTTTGAATGTTGAGCTTTAAGCCAACTTTTTCACTCTTCTCTTTCATTTTCATAAAGAGGCTTTTTAGTTCCTCTTCACTTTCTGCCATAAGGGTGGTGTCATCTGCATATCTGAGGTTGTTGATATTTCCTCTGGCAATCTTGATTCCAGCTTGTGCTTCATCCAGCCCAGCGTTTCTCATGATGCTCTGCATAAAGTTAAATAAGCAGGGTGACAATATACAGCCTTGAGGTACTCTTCTCCCAATTTGGAACCAGTCTGTTGTTCCATGTCCAGTTCTAACTGTTGCTTCTTGACCTCCATACAGATTTCTGAGGGTAATTAGGTTGAATAATACCATACAGTGTGGCCTTAATCCCATATGATTGGTTTCCCATGAAAGAGTAAGAAGCAGCAGGAAGCCCACAGGGGGAAGCCCGTGTGGACACAGTGGTAGCCGTGGACAAGCCAGGGAGGGAGGTCCCGTCAAGCCCAGCTGCTGCCTTGAGATCTGGGACTTCTACTCCAGAACCGAGAGGAAGCGTTTCTGATGTGTAAGCACCGAGTCCATGGTATTTTGTTAAGGGGCCTGAGAAGACTGACAGAATGCACTGTAAAATGACTCCTGTTTAGAGTGATGGAAAATCAGCAAATCTAATTTGACAGTTTGAGGAATATGGGCTAAAGTAATTTTAATGAAAATAATCAGTTAATAAATAGTGTCCAAAACACTGGCCAATAATGTTTTCTTGTTAATTTTAAAAAATAGAAATAAAGCATGCAATTAATAAAAATAAAGACAATGGTTAGAAAAATACTAAAAAGAAAAAATAAGGAATTAAAATACAAAAAATAATACAAATAATACAATTTAAATGTTAATCCTTTAAAATAAGCAATGAAATAATTATTTTATGAGTATCAATAAAATATAAAATTACAACATTAAAAATATAGTTATGGAAAAGGATATTTTCTATTTTGGAGATATACATATAATGTATTTAATAACTTAATAACAAGCACTTTAACATACTTACACATTTTGACCTTCAGCATTTACATCAAACTTCAAGGATGGTTTACTATTAATGTGTGTGTGTCTGTGTGTGTGTGTGTGTGTGTGTGTGTGTTACTCAGGCATGTCCCATTCAACGTGACTCCATGGATTGTAGCCCGTCAGGCTCCTCTGCCCATGGGATTTTCCAGGCAAAAATACTGGAATGGGTTGCCATTCCTTCTCCAGGGGATCTTCCCGACCCAGGGATCGCACCTGGGTCTCCTGCATTGCAGGCGGACTCATTACTGTCTGAGCCATCAGATATTCATCACACCCTTTGGTTAAAAAATAACAAAACAAAACTATCGTTTTTTATATCATAAAAATATCTTGTAAAAAATCCAATATCTATTTATGGAAAAAATCTATATTAAGTTGGATTTAAAACAAATCAATTAAAGACATTATGAAAAAATTTAACATCAGACTCATATTAGAAATTCATATTTAAAAAAGAATAACCAAAAATGATTATTCTTATAATAAAAACCAAGCAAGAATGCCCAATAGCATCATAAAATTTTAATATAAAAGTAAGTATAATACAGTGTATATGTACAACACCTGGCATATTAGCCAAGAACATGACAAATTATCTCTAATCTTTACATCAACCCAGGAGGCAAAATTATTTCCCAGTTTAGTGAAGACACAGTGGACACTCTGGGGAGAACCTCCTACAGGACTGAGATCGAACCAGGTCTTTCTGAGTCCAGCACATCCCTGCTGATCACTCGCCGCTGACGTCCTTGTTCTGGACTTTCTGCATAATGAAACCAGACAGAGAGGAGGACCACGGGACAAAGCTGGGAAGCAGGGCCAAATCAGTGCTGCCTGCAGGTCGTATGACTCCTTGCACGCGATTCAGAGTGTCTACTGAGGATCAGCAACGCAATACGGTGCTCAGACACAAGTGATGTGAAAAATCACTGTGCCAATATTATAAAATACAATGAAAAAGATGTACTTGTAATAGCAACAAGTAATAGGAAATACCTAGGAATGCACATCCACAAATTTGGAGGACTTGTTTCACCAAAATCCATCATCTGCTAAAGAGAAAAACTCTAGAAACAAAACATTATAGATATTATTTCACCCTGTGTAATCTAATTGGACAAATATAAATTTCCTTACAGAAACAAATAAACAAAAAGCTAATTTTAAAACTTTATTTGAAGTACAATAAGGTGATACTTGCCGATAAAGGCCCGTATAGTCAAACTGATGGTTTTTCCAGTAGTCATGTATGGATGTGAGAGTTGGACCATAAAGAAAGCTGAGCATCGAAGAACTGAGGCTTTTGAGCTCTGGTGCTGGAGAAGACTCTTGAGACTTCCTTGGACTGCAAGGAGATCAACCAGTCCATCCTAAAGGAAATCAGTCCTGAATATTTATTGGAAAGACTGATGCTAAAGCTGAAGCTCCAATACTTTGGCCACCTAATGTGAAGAACTGACTCATTGGAAAAGACCCTGATGCTGGGAAAGATTGAGGGCAGGAGGAGAAGGGGACGACAGAGGATGAGATGGCTGGATAGCGTCACCGACTCGATGGACATGAGTCTGAACACGCTCCAGGAGTTGGTGATGGACAGGGAAGCCTGGCATGCTGCAGTCCATGGGGTCGCAAAGAGATACGACTGAGCGACTGAACTGAACTGAAGATGATACTTGTACAAGTGACAGTGAAGTGTAGTTTAAAGACTTAATAACTGTAAAAGTATTATGATGCTACAGCAACTAACACACAAAAACTACACACTGAAAATAGATCCGAAAACACAAGCGCGTGCTTATATGGTGAATATTGTTTTTTCCAATAAGTAACATGTACTAAGCATAACAGACAAGGGAATTACTAGCATTATTTAATCTGTTTTTTAAATTGAGGTGGGATTGACATTCATCACTGTTTCAGCGTCAAGCGTATGGCGTAATGATTCGATATGTGCGTACGCTGCAGAATGATGGCCAGCAGCTGTCTGACCAGCTTCCATCACCCCACGTAGTCATAGGCGTTTTCCTGATGAGAGCTCCTCAGGTCCCCCTCTTGGCAGATTCCAAGCCTGAGGCACAGTTTTGCTAGCTATCGTCCCCATCGCCTGCTCAGGACTTATTTTGTAACTGGAAGTTGGTACCTGTGACCACTGAAGGGTTAACCTTTAAGTAAAGAAGCCTGTATTAGGACTTTACATGTAGCTGTATCTTCTGGGCTATATATTCACTCAGTGCTGATAAACCAGATTCCTCTCAAGGGTAAGATGACACGATGTCATCTGATATCCGTAATGCTAAGCCTGAAGCAAAAATCTGAATTGTTTCTGAGTCACCAAATAAGATTAAACTGTGTGCACTGTAATTTATGTTCTCTGCATCTTAATACATTTGGGTTCTTTAGAAACTGCCCAGTGAGGAGGGCTAGCCGGCGGCTTCAGCCTCTGGTCTCCCGTCTGCGCTCTTTCCTGGCTCCAACCTCCAGGGTCCTGTCAGAATTCAAATAAAATTATATCCCTATTTTTTTAAGTATTGTATTCTTGATTAAGCAGATAATTTCTCTCCCTCAACCTGGCTTAGAAAAAGAGTCTTTCCTGCTTAGGTATGAAAGACAGAATCTGGACTCTTCTTTCCAAAAATACAGGCCCTGTTTTGCAGAGTGTATTTTCATGAAGGAGTTCAAGCCTGTTTAAAAAGGCACGTGGGCGGTGTGGGTTTTTTCACAGGGTTGGAACAGCACCTGACAAAATAACGGGGTATGAAGCCTGCATCCTTAGAGGTAGCAAGCAGAGCCGAGGCAGGAGCAGGATGGCCTAATAGCCATCACCTCTAACCTTCAGGCTGGCCCCAGCCCCGATGGCTGCTCTCGCACCTGCTGGTGACTCCCTTGTTTTGAGAAGCATCACCGTGGGTTCTCCCAGACTCTGAGGAGCTCCTGAAGACAGTCTCAGGGGCCAGAGGAACCGACCTCCCTAAGACGCTGTTGCTGGGGTGGACTCATGCCTGGAAAAGCTCCAGCTGCCTTGGAGGTGGGTTCAGCAGAGAGCACCTGCTCCCTCCCAACACCCTTCTCGCTTTCCTGATTTCACACCGAGCCCAGGTCCTCAGGGCCCAAACAAGTAAGCTGCAACCCAAGAACGGCACACCAGCAATGAAAGCAGCTGTCAATCTGCTGGTGATAAACCAGGATCACGGAAGGACACTCACTATATTCTAGATTATTCTATTTTTCTCTTTGCGAAATACCTAGGAAGAGTGTACAGAGGCTGTAAAAGAGAGAGCATTTCATACAGGGCTGCAAATGCCTGTAGCGCTCTGCTTTCAGGTCCCAGTTGGATCCAGCAGGCTAACCCTGTCATGCTCAAAGGCAGATTTGACTTTAGGTTACCAAGATTAGGAGATTTAAAGTCACTACTAAAGGCTAGTAAGATTATGGCATCCGGTTAGATCACTTCATGGCAAATAGATGGGGAAACAGTGGCTGCCCTTAATTTTGGGGGCTCCAAAATCACTGCAGATGGTGACTGCAGCCATGAATTTAAAAGACACTTACTTCTTGCAAGGAAAGTTATGACCAACCTAGACAGCATATTAAAAAGCAAAGACATTACTTTGTCAACAAAGGTCCATCTAGTCAAGGCTATAGTTTTTCCAGTAGTCATATGAATGGATGTGAGAGTTGGGCTATAAAGAACGCTGAGCACCAGAGAATTGATGCTTTTGAACTGTGGTATTGGAGAAGACTTGAGACTCCCTTGGACTGCAAGGAGATCCAACCAGTCAATCCTACAGGAAATCAGTCCTGAGTGTTCATTGGAAGGACTGATGTTGAAGCTGATACTCCAATACTTTGGCCACCTGATGGGAAGAACTGGCTCATTGGAAAAGACCCTGATGCTGGGAAAGATTGAGGGCAGAAGGGGATGACAGAGGATGAGATGGTTGGATGGTATTAGCGACTCCATGGACATGAGTTTGAGTGAACTCTGGGAGTTGGTGATGGACAGGGAGGCCTGGCGTGCTGCAGTCCATGGGGTTGCAAAGAGTTGGACAGGACTGAGCAACTAAACTGAACTGAGCTGAACTGAAAGATTACAAGACTTTTCATTCAATAAACATGGAAGCAAGGAAGAGAGATGGGGAAAGAATAGGAGAAGTGAAGAGACAGGGAGGAAGAAAAGAAAGAACGTGAGGAGGAAGGGAAGCCCCGACAGGAACCCTGCTTCCTGAGCAGCTGAGGCGTCAGAGGAGTGAGGCTTGGCCTGAGTCGTGGAGCTCACACCAGGAGGAATGACAAAGCGATCATGAAAAATAGGCTGCATGAAAGCAGATTTTATATACATACAGTTAATGTCGATTTAAATTATTGTAATAGAAAAATTTGTATACTATGATAAATTAAACTTTATAAGTAATTATCTCAAATGAAAGGAAATTTTAAACTGTCTTGAATTTTCTTTTCTTTTTGGAAGAGACAACTTTTTAAAATGTAATATAAGAATTTTATCTTCTAATATCTTTAAAAGCATGAGGAGAGAAGAGAGATGAATTTAAGAAAATAAATATAAATTCATACATATGTGTCACAATTATTTAAAGAGCCTCCTGTGAAAACATAACTAAAGGATAGTATCATTTTTTATTAAAAACGCTCTATATATTACTAACAAAGGAGATCATTATGTTTGTAACCCAAATGAGAAACAGAAACTAACACCATAAGGAAAATCCGCTCGGTAGCTGGAGGCAACACTATTGAAAAAAGAGCAAGTCAGTGATGTGTGTCAGAGAAAGAGAGAACAACGCTTAGGGAGTATTCAACTGGAGGCAAAGAGCTCATGCTGAATTTGATCACAAGTCACTATTAGTGAAAAGAGAAAAACTGACCCTGAGCTTGCGTTAAATCAGATTCCATGTGTTCATATGTTCTGTGTTTGAGGCTAGATAGCAATGACAAACTGATTGTTTTTAAACCCATGGCTCAGCCCGTGAAGAAGCTGCCTGCCAGTGCAGGAGCTGCAGGTTCGATCCCTGGGTCGGGAAGATCCCCTGGAGAAGGAAATGGCAACCCACTCCAGTATTCGTGCCTGGAGAGTTCCATGGACAGAGGAGCCTTACGGGCTGCAGTCCACAGCGTCACAAAGAGTCAGACACGGCTGAGTGACTTAGCATGATGAGCACAAACAGACTCAACATGGATTCACTGTAGCATCACAGACTTGCCGACCGGGCATAATAAATAGTCTAGCATGGAACTGAAATGCCCAGAAACAGAAAGAGTTCCCATGTGTGACCTCAAAACTCTTTACTTCCACTCTATGAAGCATCCAACTAGCAGAGGTATAACCAACATTATCCAGAGAGCTTCAGCTTTGGGTCTTGACCTGGACTCATCAAATAAAACTCAGTATAAGTTACATGACACCACAATGCTGGTATGAACATTTTTATAGATTAATATCCCCTTCTGGCACGCTGAATCCAAGAGAACATTCAAAGACAGTACAATTCATCCTGGGAATGCAGGTGGAGTTCAGTTCAGTTCAGTCGCTCAGTCGTGTCCGACTCTTTGCAGCCCCATGAACGCAGCACGCCAGGCCTCCCTGTCTATCACCAACTCCTGGAGTCTACCCAAACCCATGTCCATTGAGTCAATGATGCCATCCAACCATCTCATCCTCTGTCATCCCCTTCTCCTTCTGCCTTCAATCTTTCCCAGCATCAGGGTCTTTTCAATTGAGTCCATTCTTCGCATGAGGTGGCCAAAGTATTGGAGTTTCAGTTTCAGCATCAGTCCTTCCAATGAATATTCAGGACTCATTTCCTTTAGGATGGACTGGTTGGATCTCCTTGCAGTCCAAGGGACTCTCGAGATTCTTCTCCAACACCACCGTTCAAAAGCATCGATTCTTTGGCGCTCAGCTTTCTTTATGGTCTAACTCTCACATCCATTCATGACTACTGGAAAAACCATAGCCTTGACTAGACAGATCTTTGTTGACAAAGTAATGTCTCTGCTTTGAATATACTATCTAGGTTGGTCATAACTTTCCTTCCAAGGAGTAAGCGTCTTTTAATTTCATGGCTGCAGTCACCATCTGCAGTGATTTTGGAGCCCCCCAAAATAAAAGTCTCTCACTGTTTCCCCACCTATTTGCCATGAAGTGATGGGACCAAATGCTATGATCTTCGTTTCCTGAATGTTGAGCTTTAAGCCAACTTTTTCACTCTCCTCTCTCACTTTCATCAAGAGGCTCTTTCGTTCCTCTTCACTTCCTGCCATAAGGGTGTCATCATCTGCATACCTCAGGTTCTGATAACTCTCCCGGCAGTCTTGCTTCCAGCTTCGATACAGGGAAATCAGGTAATGTAATGCACCATATCAACAGAATGAAGAACAAACACACGGGATCATGTGAACACATGCAAAGAAAACAGCTGACAGAATGCCACACATTTTGCTGATTTAAGAAACAAACTCAGCAAACTAAGAGTACCAGAGAATGTTTTTCGCATGACACAGGACAACTGGGAAAATTACAGCTAAGATCAGACTTAATAACGAAAGACTGAAACGCGCCCTCCCCTGACAAGATCCAGGGCAAGACAGGGTGCCAAAGGCCACGTGGCACTGCAGGGCCAGCCAGAGCAGCTGGGAGAGAAAATGAAATGAACTGTTCAAACTGAAGTAAAGGCAGCTCTATTTGCAGATGACACGATTCTGTACATAGAAAATCTACAGCATTCATCCGTGGCCAGAATAAACTATTAGCATTGATAAAGCAAAGCTGCAGGGCATGAGATCAACAACAACAAAAATAATCAGTTGTGTTTCCATACAGTAGCAGTAAATAATCTGAAAAGAAATTAAAACTAAATTTACAATAGCATTCAAAATAGTAAAATATTTAGAAAGAAGTTTACCCAAGAAAGTAACAGCTTCATACACTGAAACCACAAGACAATGTTGAAATAGTCAAAGACCTAAATAAATGGAAAGACATCTCTAATTATAAACTGGAAAATGTAATATTGTTAATACAGCAATACTCCCCAAAATGATCTTCACACTGAAGACAATCTCAGCCCAAATTTAATGGCCTTTTTTCTTTTTCTTTTGACAGGAAAAGCTGATTCTCAAATTCAAATGGAAATATACTGCTGCTGCTGCTGCTGCTGCTGAATCGCTTCAGTCGTGTCCGACTCTGTGCGACCCCATAGACGGCAGCCCACCAGGCTCCCCCGTCCCTGGGATTCTCCAGGCAAGAATACTGGAGTGGGTTGCCATTTCCTTCTCCAATGCATGAAAGTGAAAGTGAAGTCGCTCAGTCATGTTGACTCTTCACGACCCCATGGACTGCAGCCCACCAGGCTCCTCTTTCCATGGGATTTTCTAGGCAAGAGTGCTGGAGTGGGGTGCCATGGAGTCCCCAAATGGTCAAAACAATTTTGAAAAAAAAATAGGAGGACTCACACTTCTAGTTTCAAAACTTAAACAAAGCAAATTCACTTCCTTGCCAGAATTTGTAACGAAGTCAATACTTGCAGCACTTGCTTTCAGGGCAGGCATAATCGGAGCGATGAAATGAATTTTGAGTCGCCCAAGGCCCATGTTCCCAACTAGGGTTGCCCAAGGCTGCCCTCCGCCTTCCTGTCTCGGGTCTCAGCTACAAACAGTGACCAGGCGTGCCATGCAGCGTATTTAGCACCACATTTTTAATTCTCGTGCGTGTTTGCAGTGATTTTTGCATTAAAATGGCCCCAGGCACATTGCTGAAGGCTTGGCTAGTGCTCTTAAGCACAAGAAGGCCAAGTCCCTGGTGAAACAACCCTTGTTTACAAGTTCTAACCACTTTCCCATGAACAAGTGTGTTTTGCCCTCCCTCATCCTCAGCTTTTCTCTCTACTTTTATCGAAGGCAGCCTCGGTGCTTTCGTACAGCGTCCTCCCTTCCACGTCACATACTGCCTTCAGAGCGGCCTGCCCTGTGGTGTCCCTACCCTGCAGCATCAGGACTGGCCCTTTCCTCCCCTGCAGCTCTGCGTGAGCTCCCTGTCTCCATCAACAGCGATCTTATAACTCGGTTTAGATCAATACCAGCATTCAGTTTTGTCATTATAAACGTAATTGACAAAGGCCCTTAATGAACTGTGAGTGTGTGTTTTACAGTAGATCCCCCTTCTCCGGGGTTAGGACTGCCTCATTTTCTCTCTGGTTGTTACTCAAGTAACACAAAGCCAAATCTCCTCTCTAGGCTTTCAGACACGTTGTCCAGTTTTCTCCCAGGCCCGTCTTCTTTGAGACGAAGCTGTCTCCATGGGGCGGCCTTTAAACTGGCTGCACAAGCTGCTCAGGGCAGCTCGCTCCGCCCGGAAGGCTCCTCCCCAGCGGCCTCCCTGGCTCCTGCTTCCCTGCCTCCTCTCTTGGGCTTCCCCAGGAGGGCAATCCAGAGGCAGATGCCTTTCCTGTCTGAAGACCTCTACATTCCACCTTAAACTCTGGTTGATAGTTTGGTCGGATCCTCTACATTCCACCTTAAATCCTGGTTGATAGTTTGGCCGGATTTGGTACACAAGGTTGACAAGAACGTGGGCTGCCCGGATCATCTCCGCGCTGCATGTGAACGGCTGGCCCTCATGTTCTGTCTCAGGGGCTCAGCTTCCTCCTGCCCTGAAGTGTCCTGCCTTCGTGCTCTGCTTTGACTTGATCTTCATCCCTTGTACTGGGCTGTCAGTATTTCCTTTCAGTTTGGAAAGTGGTGTTATCTGGCTCTGGAGGTTCGTTCTTGATTATTTCAGGGACTGCCTTCCCTCAGATGCCTCTGACCCTGGGTTAGGACAAAGGCTGGGGACCAGCTGTCGAAGCTTCGCTTCCCCAGCGCCCTGCCTGCCCCTTTCAGCACTAATTTCCAAAAGATTTCCTCGAGAGTAGTTTCCAACTCTTTCACTGTTTTAATTTGGGCCTCCCTGATAGTTCAGCTGCTAAAGAATCTGCGTGCAATGCAGGAGACACCAGTTCGATTCCTGGGTTGGAAAAATCCACTGGAGAACGCATAGGCTACTCACTCCAGTATTCCGGCCTACAGAATTCCATGGACTGTACGGGTGACAGAGTCGGACACTCTGTGTGAGTGACTTTCACTTTCACGTGTTTCTGATGCCTCAGTGTTCACTGTTGTCCTCTGAGTATTTCTGCCTGATGACACCTTTTCTCGTTTCATAGCATCTCTAGCCTCCCTGAGGATGCTACTGACTACTTTCTGCTCTCTTCTTCTCTGCTCTCTTCAAACTGTGCACTGGCTTGCTGTCGATTTGTCCTCTGTCTGTCCTGCTAGTAAGTTTCCCGGTGTGCCTGGTAATCACCAGGGCCCTTTCACGGTAGGAGAGGAGTACTGAGCAGGGAACACACGCTTCTGTGTCACACCCCGCACCACCCCCCCCACAGCATCTCAGCTTCCGTGCAGCCCTCTGGAGATGAAGCAATGGGGGGCCCTGAGCTCTGGGAATGCTGTGCCCCTCTGGGACCCCCTAGGATTGTCTCAGCCAGCTCTCACTGCCTACTTTTCTCCTCAGGAGGGAGACAGGCCCCTGCCCAGGCCTCCCTGCCAGTGAACACTGCCACCAGGGAGCCCAAGGGTCTGCAGTCCCCGAGCAGCTCCCCTTCTAAAGAAGGAAAAATGCAAGCTAGGAGGCAGCGTGAGAGCAGAACGTCCCCAGTACAGGTGGGCCCCTTCAGGCAGCCAAGTCCAGACTTGTCCCGCTGTCCCATGTTCTCTGGGACCTGCCTGGCAGCTCCCCTCCACAACATCCCCGACCAGCTCCTGCAGGGAGTTGCCGCCAAAGGGAAAGATGCAGGTGCTTAATCTGCTTCAAAGGAAAAAAAAATAAGAAAATGCCTAATTTTATATAAAATTGTGCGTGCACACGAAGACAGGAGGGGTTCTGGAACCTCAGTCAGCGGGAACATCCTGAAACATCAAGCAGCAAGTTGAGTGCACCCGGGGGGGCCTCCGGAGGCGGTGGCTGCAGTGTGCCCGCCTGGTGCAGAGTCCAGGTGAGCCCGGGACCCTCAGCCCCAAATGCACAAGCACTGCAGTTGGCACAGCCAGCTGAGAGCTGCAGACGGTGTGGTGTGTGCAAAGCCATCACATTTTAAAACATGTTCAAAGTTATTTTTAACCTTTTACAGTCCTTTCTGGTTTGCACTGTTCAGAGACTATTTTAAACCTTTTCTTTATTACATTTGGAACTGCAGACAAGGACACACTGTAAATTGTGAATGAGAGAGAAAGGGCCTCCCACAGGCCGGCAGCCTAAGAGCCAACCCAGGAGAGGCGCTCAGGTGGCAGGCAGGGCCGCTCTGCCCGGACCTCTGCCCGGCGCCCGGCCCGGCACGCCCGCT
>SJXQ01013170.1:243203-277951 GCA_006408695.1 Aepyceros melampus | reverse complement strand
GGTGCTCCTGTGAGCGGTGCTCCTGTGAACAGTGCTCCTGTGAACGGTGCTCCTGTGAACAGTGCTCCTGTCAGCAGTGCTCCTGTGAACGGTGCTCCTGTAAGCAGTGCTCCTGTGAACAGTGCTCCTATAAGCAGTGCTCCTGTGAACGGTGCTCCTGTAAGCAGTGCTCCTGTGAACGGTGCTCCTGTGAACGGTGCTCCTGTGAACGGTGCTCCTGTAAGCAGTGCTCCAGTGAACAGTGCTCCAGTGAATGGTGCTCCTGTGAGCGATGCTCCTGTGAATGGTGCTCCTGTGAATGGTGCTCCTGTGAGCGGTGCTCCTGTGAACAGTGCTCCTGTGAACGGTGCTCCTGTGAACAGTGCTCCTGTCAGCAGTGCTCCTGTGAACGGTGCTCCTGTAAGCAGTGCTCCTGTGAACAGTGCTCCTATAAGCAGTGCTCCTGTGAACGGTGCTCCTGTAAGCAGTGCTCCTGTGAACGGTGCTCCTGTGAACGGTGCTCCTGTGAACGGTGCTCCTGTAAGCAGTGCTCCAGTGAACAGTGCTCCAGTGAATGGTGCTCCTGTGAGCGATGCTCCTGTGAATGGTGCTCCTGTAAACAGTGCTCCTGTGAGCACCAGGGTGCGTGCATCCTTTCTGATTGTAGTTTCCTCAGGGTCTATGCGCGATAGAGGGATTGCTGGGTCACATGGTAGTTTTACTACTAGTTTTTAAAGGACTCTCCACACTGCTCTCCTCAGCGGCCCTGTCAATTCACCTTTCCAACAGCGTGGGAGGGTCCTCTTTTGTCCTCACTCTTTCCAGCATTTACTCTTTGTAGATTTTTTGATGATGGCCTTCCGATCGACGTGAGGTGATGCCTCACTATAGTTTTGATTTGCACTTTTCTAATAATGAGCGACGCTGAGCATCTCTTCATGTGTCTGTTGGCCATCTGTGTGTCTTCTTTGGAGAAATCTCTGTTCAGTCATAGAAAGGAATACATTTGAGTCAGCTCTAGTGAAGTGGATGAATCTAGAGTCTGTAATACAGAGTGAAGTAAGTCAGAAAGAGAAAAAACAAATATCATGTATTAATGCGTATATATAGAATGGTGCTGAGCGCCGAAGAATTGATGCTTTGAACTGTGGTGTTGGAGAAGACTCTTGAGAGTCCCTTGGACTGCAAGCAGATCCAACCAGTCCATTCTGAAGGAGATCATTCCTGGGATTTCTTTGGAAGGAATGATGCTGAAGCTGAAACTCCAGTACTTTGGCCACCTCATGTGAAGAATTCGCTCATTGGAAAAGATCCTGATGCTGGGAGGGATTGGGGGCAGGAGGAGAAGGGGACGACAGAGAATGAGATGTCTGGATGGCATCACGGACTCGATGGACGTGAGTCTGAGTGAACTCCGGGAGTTGGTGATGGACAGGGAGGCCTGGTGTGCTGCGATTCATGGGGCCACAAAGAGTCGGACACAACTGAGCGACTGAACTGAACTGAACTGAGGAACCTACTTGCAGGGCCGGAGTAGAAATGCAGACATAGGAAACAGACTTTGGGCACAGCGGGGGAAGGGGAGACTGAGCCGACTGGAAGAGCAGCCTTGAAGCGCATGTGTTACCATATGTAAACTGACAGCTAGTGGGAAGCTGCTGTATAACACAGGGAGCTCAACAGGGTGCTCTGTGACACCCAGAGGGACGGGATGGGGTCGGGGTGAGGGTGCTTCCAGAAGAGGGGACATATATGTACTCATGACCCATTCGTGCTGATGCATGGCAGAAGCCAGCCCAACACTGTAAAGTAATTATTCTCCAATTAAAAATAAACTTTACACAACCACTTAAAAAACACCATGTTTGCATTTCCTGCAGAAGAGCATGTCAGAGGCCATGGACTCCCGTTTTGTTTATGTACACATTTTTGTGTCTAAGCATAGAATACATGTTATTTCTTTTTATACTGTTTTTGAGTGGGTATTTTGAAGCAAATTTTTCATGCAAATGTACAGATCTCAAGGATACATTTTTAAAGAATTTATTTTATTAGATCCACAACAAAATTGGGAGGGAAGTGTGGAGATTTCTCATACACCCTACCGCCACCACATGTACGTCACATCCCAGTTACCAACATCCCCCTACTTCCTGCCAGGGGCATTCATCACCAAGGAAGACCCCACACTGGCACGTCATCACTGCCGATGGCCCAATGTTCACATCAGGGTTCAGACTTAGGCGGTATGGTCTGCAGGTCTGGATAGATGGGTGGTGACGTGTGTCCACCGTTACAGTGACATATGGAGGATTTTGCTGCCCTGGACGTCCTCTGTGCACTCCCCACTCTCCCCGCCCTGACCCCAACCCCAGGCAACCATTGACCACTTCACTGTTCCCATAGCTCTGTTAAGGGTACACTCTGGCAGTTGAAGTGAAAAAGTTGGCTTAAAGCCCAACATTCAGAAAACGAAGATCATGGCATCCAGTCCCATCACTTCATGGGAAATAGTTGGGGAAACAGTGGAAACAGTGTCAGACTTTATTTTTTGGGGCTCTAAAATCACTGCAGATGGTGACTGCAGCCATGAAATTAAAAGATGCTTGCTCCTTGGAAGAAAAGATATGAGCAACCTAGATAGCATATTCAAAAGCAGAGACGTTACTTTGCCGACTAAGGTCCGTCTAGTCAAGGCTATGGTTTTTCCTGTGGTCATGTATGGATGTGAGAGTTGGACTGTGAAGAAGGCTGAGCACCGAAGAATTGGTGCTTTTGAACTGAGATGTTGGAGAAGACTGTTGAGAGTCCCTTGGACTGCAAGGAGATCCAACCAGTCCATTCTCAAGGAGATCGGCCCTGGGATTTCTTTGGAAGGAATGATGCTAAAGCTGAAGCTCCAGTACTTTGGCCACCTCATGCAAAGAGTTGACTCATTGGAAAAGACCCTGATGCTGGGAGGGATTGGGAGCAGGAGGAAATGGGGATGACAGAGAATGAGATGGCTGGATGGCATCACGGACCTGATGGACATGAGTCTGAGTGAACTCCGGGAGTTGGTGATGGACAGGGAGGCCTGGCATGCTGTGATTCATGGGGTCACAAAGAGTCAGACACGACTGAGCGACTGAAGTGAACTGACATTTTGAGAAATGCCTATAGTTGTAAAACCAGCATCAGCTCATTCAGTCACACAGTCATGTCCAGCTCTTTGAGATCCCATGGACTGCAGCATGCCAGGTCTTCCTGTCCACCACCAACTCCCGGAGCATGCGCAAACTCATGTGCATTGAGTTGGTGATGCCATCCAGCTATCTCATCTTCGGTCGTCCCCTTCTCCTCCTGCCTTCAACCTTTCCCAGCATCAGAGTCTTTTCTAAGGAGCCAGTTCTTCCCATCAGGTGACCAAAGTATTGGAATTTCAGCTTCAGCATCAGTCCTTCCAATGAATATTCAGGACTGATTTCCTTTAGGATGGACTGTTAGTATCTCCTTGCAGTCCAAGGGACTCTCAAGAGTCTTCTCCAACACTGCAGTTCAAAAGCATCAATTCTTCAGTGCTCAGCTTTCTTTATGGTCCAACTCTCACATCCACACATGGCTACTAGAGAAATCACAGCTTTGACTAGACAGACCTTTGTTGGAAAAATGTCTCTGCTTTTTAATATCCTTTACTTCCAAGAGCAAGTGTCTTTTAATTTCATGGCTGCAGGCACCACCTGCAGTGATTTTGGAGCCCAAGAAAATAAAGTCTCTCACTGTTTCTGTTGTTTCCCCATCTATTTGCCATGAAGTGATGGGACCAGAAGCCATGATCTTGGTTTTTTGAATGTTGAGTTTTAAGCCAACTTTTTGACTCTCCTCTTTCACTTTCATCAAGAGGCTCTTCTCTTTCTGCCATAAGGGTGGTGTCATCTGCATATCTGAGGTTATTGATATTTCTCCCAGCAATCTTGATTCCAGCTTGTGATTCTTCCAGTCCAGCGTTTCTCATGATGTACTCTGCATAAAAGTTAAATAAGCAGGGTGACAATATACAGCCTTGACGTACTCCTTTTCCTATTTGGAACCAGTCTGTTGTTTCATGTCCAGTTCTAACTGTTGCTTCCTGACCTGCATACAGATTTCTCAGGAGGCAGGTCAGGTGATCTGGTATTCCCATCTCTTGAAGAATTTTCCACCAGCATGCTAGCTATATTTCCAGGGCTGCAGAACAAATGACTACAAGCCGGGGTGGGGGACAGTATTAAACCAGCACGCATTTATTCTGTTACTGTTTGGCAGCCATGGTCAGGGTGCTGGCGGAGCCCTCCCTCTGAAGCTCCAGGGCAGAAGCTGGGTCCTGGCCTCATTTGGCCCCTGGACGTTGTCCTAGGACACTGTGTCCTCAACCTTTACTCCCCCTGGTCCCTTGCTCACATCCCTTCCCAGCTGTCTTCCCACCTCCTATGCCTCCCTGTTTCAAATCATCCAGGCTGATTTCCGCATCTCAAGGCCCTTATCCTAATTGCATCAACACAAGTCCCGCGTTCACATAAAGTAGTTCCACAGGCCCGAGGACTAGGACCCGGTGTCTCTGGAGGCCACCACACCAGTCAGGATGCAGGAAGGGCTCCGTCCTCCCCAGAGCCCCACCATGCTCACGCCAGCGAGGACACAGGCCTCTACAGGACCGCAGTTCTGGCTTCTGTCAGCAGGAGAGCCAGGGAGGGAGTCAGGCCGTCCATGCTCCCTGCCTGCGTCCCCTCCTCCGCGGAACCTCCCGCACCCACACGTGCACAGGTCCCTGCCTCTTCGTCGCTGAGTAACATCCGTCCGACGGCTGGATGCGCTGCTGTGCTGTCACTCACTCGTGTCCGAATCTGCACGACCCCGTGGACTGTAGCCCGCCAGGCTCCTCCGTCCATGGGGATTCTCCAGGCAAAAATACTGGAGTCAGTTGCCATGCCCTCCTCCAGGTGGTCTTCCCAGCCCAGGGATCGAATCCAGTTTTCCCATAATGCAGGTAGGTTCTTTATCATCCGGACGTCATCAAGATGGCGAGTAGAAGGATGTGTGTTCATCTTCTCCTGCGAGAACTCCAAAATTACAACTCACTGCTGGACAACCATTGACAGGAGAACGTTGGATTCCACCAAAAAAGATACCCCATGTCCAAAAGATGATGCTGTGAAAGTGCTGCACTCAATATGCCAGCAAATTTGGAAAACTCAGCAGTGGCCACAGGATGGAAAAGGTCAGTTTTCATTCCAATCCCAAAGAAAGGCAATGCCAAAGAATCCTCTAACTACCGCACAATTGCACTCATCTCACATGCTAGTAAAGTAATGCGCAAAATTCTCCAAGCCAGGCTTCAGCAATACATGAAGCGTGAACTTCCTGATGTCCAAGTGGATTTAGAAAAGGCAGAGGAACCAGAGATCAAATTGCCAACATCCACTGGATCATCAAAAAAGCAAGAGAGTTCCAAAAAAATATCTAGTTCCACTTTATTGACTATGCCAAAGCCTTTGACTGTGTGACTCACAAGAAACTATGTAAAATTCTGAGAGAGATAGGAATACCAGACCACCTGACCTGCCTTCTGAGAAATCTGTATGCAGGTCAGGAAGCAATAGTTAGAACTGGACATGGAACAACAGACTGTTTCCAAATTGGGAAAGGAGTAAGTCAAGGCTGTATATTGTCACCCTGCTTATTTAACTTATATGCAGAGTACATCATGAGAAACGCTGGGCTGGAAGAAACACAAGCTGGAATCAAGATTGCTGGGAGAAATATCAATAACCTCAGATATGCAGATGACACCACCCTGATGGCAGAAAGTGAAGAGGAGCTAAAAAGCCTCTTGATGAAAGTGAAAGAGGAGAGTCAAAAAGTTGGCTTAAAACTCAACATTCAGAAAACCAAGATCATGGCATCTGGTCCCATCACTTCATGGCAAATAGATGTGGAAACAGTGACAGACTTTATTTTTCTGGGCTCCAAAATCACTGCAGATGGTGACTGCAGCCATGAAATTAAAAGACACTTCCTCCTTGGAAGAAAGGCTATGACCAACCTAGACAGCACATTAAAAACCAGACATTACTTTGCCAACAAAGGTCCATCTAGTCAAAGCCATGGTTTTTCCAGTAGTCGTGTGTGGATGTAAGCTGGCCCATAAAGGGAGCTGAGCTCCGAAGAATTGATGCTTTTGAACTGTGGTGTTGGAGAAGACTCTTGAAAGTCCCTTGGACTGCAGGGAGATAAACCAGTCCATCCTAAAGGAAATCAGTCTTGAATATTCATTGGAAGTACTGATGCTGAAGCTGAAGCTCCAATACTTTGGCCACCTGATGCAAAGTTTGGACTCATTGTAAAACACCCTGATTCTGGGAAAGATTGAGGGCAGGAGGAGAAGGGGACGACAGAGGATGAAATGGTTGGATGGCATCACCAACTCAATGGACATGAGTTTGAGCAAGCTCTGGGAGTTGATGATGGACAGGGAAACCTGGCGTGATGGAGTCCATAGCGTCGCAAAGAGTCGGACAGGACTGAGCGACTGAGCTGAACTCTTTACCATCTAAGCCACCAGGAAGCCTGGTTGTATGGTGATGTTAAAATATATTTTCCTGCGGATGGGGATTTGAATTGCTCACAGCAAATCCAGTGCGGACACCTTTGGACAAGCCTTTTGTGCAGATTTTTTCCTACCTTTTGGGTGAACACCAGAGTGGTATCAGTGAAGCATGTGGCAGCGTGCGTCTCCACCTTGTCAGAAGTCACCAAACTTCTGCGAAGTGGTCGAGACTCTCAGCTGCTTCCCAATCCCCACACAGAGGGCTGGGGCTTAATATTAGCAAAGCGGAGTCACACTGTCTGTTTGGTGTGCAAACCACAATGTGTGCACGAGGTTGTTTCCACACATTTACTCTGCTGTCCCAGCATCATTTAAATAAAAAACTATTTTTTCCATTTAATTTCTTTAGAATTTTTGTCGAAAATCGATTTACAGTCTACACAAGTGTCTGCTCTGCTTGTTGCGATGATAAACTGCCTCTGCGTATGTACCAACTGTCTTCAGTGTGAGACTTAGAATCAGGAATTCTTTGTTCTTTCTTATCAGAAGTATTTGGGCTGTTCCAGGTCCTTAACACTCCCATATAAATGTTAAAATTATTGTACATTTTTAGAAAACCAGTATTTTGGTTGATGCTGTATTGGATTAATTTGTAGGTATTTGAATTCTTAGCATTAGTGAAAGTGCTTCTCTCTGTTTACTTAGGTCTCTTTAATTTCAAGTCACAATTCTTGCCCTTTTTAATGAAATATGCTCTTGAATATTTTATATTCCTTTTTTAATCTGTCTAAATAAATTTTAGCTTTATTTTCCACTTGATTTATGCTCGTATAAGAAGGCAATGGCACCCCACTCCAGTACTCTTGCCTGGAGAATCCCAGGGACGGGGGAGCCTGATGGGCTGCCATCTCTGGGGTCGCACAGAGTCGGGAATGACTGAAGCGACTCAGCAGCAGCAGCAGCAACAAAGCAATAAAGTTGACGTTTATAGTCGTTCGTGTCTCATGGCCAGGCTACATTCACTTATTGTTTCCAGAAGCTATTTGTAAATTCCTTAGAATTTTCTGCATAAACAATTGTGCCACACGCAAATTTAAAGGTTCTGCTTTCTCTTTTCCAATCTGTGTGGCTTTCTCGTTTCTTGCTTGAACGCACTGGCCAGGTACTCCTGTGCAGAGCTGAACTGAAGGGGTCAGAAGGGCCTTCCTTCCCCACTCCTAATCTGAGGGCAAGCCTTCAACATTTCACTGTTCGTGAATCTGCAGGTTTTCCGTTCAGTTCAGTTCAGTCGCGCAGTCGTGTCTGACTCTTTGCGACCCCATGAATCGCAGTACGCCAGGCCTCCCTGTCCATCACCAACTCCCGGAGTTCACTCAGACTCACGTCCATTGAGTCTGTGATGCCATCCAGCCATCTCATCCTCGGTCGTCCCTTTCTCCTCCTGCCCCCAATCCCTCCCAGCATCAGGGTCTTTTCCAATGTGCCCCTTTATCAGTTTGAGGGGCTTCCTTTTTATTCTTTGCTTGCATTTGCTATCTATCTTGAATGTTTTTAATGTTGTCAGATATTTTTCTGCATTTCTTGAAATGACATGATTTTTCCTCTTTATTTTGTTAATATGTAGACAAATTAATGGTTTTTCAAGTGCTCAATCAATCTTGAATTCCTGGGATATAGCTCACTTGGTAATGTTCTATTATCTTTTTATTTCTGGTATTTTGTTGAATATTTTATGGTTTGTTCGTGAGGAATGTTTGTGTATATATGTACTTATATATACATGTAGACACATGCATGTGTTTATGTCTCTGTCATGATTTGGTGACAGGGTGGTGTCGATTCAAAACCAAACACACAAGTGTTTGGCATATTCCTGTTTCCCCTACTTTCTGTAAAAGTTTGTGTAAATTTCCATTTCTTCTCCTGTTATTCCAGGATTCACCATCTGGGCTCAGTACTGTCTTTGTACTAAGGTTGTCTGATAAACTTCAATACAGATGGTCAAATTTTTCTTTAGATACACAGCTATTTAGATTTTCAATTTATTTTTGTGTCAATTTTGGTAAACCGTCTTTGTCAAAAACTGTTCATCTGTGTTATCAAATTTATTAGAATAACTTTGCTTATAATACTTTCTTATAATCTTTCTAAAATTATGTAGAAAGCTTGTGTTTTCACTCATCTCACTAGAGATTACTCAGTTTACTATTCTTTTCAAAGAACTGCCTTAAAATGTTTTCATCTTTATTGTTTGCTTTTTTCTGTTTTACTTACATCATCCATTTATTTGGTTTCACTGTACAATTTAATTTACATTACTTTTTCTAGTTTCTTATGTAGACACATAGAACAAGTTTCAACAATTGGTCTTTTCTAATATTGGCATTAAAACTGCAAATTTCCCTCTAAATGCTGTTATTATTACTGTATTTATTTTCATAAAGCTCAAATATTTTCTGATTTTTCTAGTGCTTTCATCCTTTATCAGTAAGTTATTTACAAGTGTGTTGTTTAAATTCCAAGTACTTGGGGGCTTGTCTAGCTTTTATTGTAGTTGCTCTCTCCTTTGATTCTGTTCTGATCAGAGAACAGAAACTGCAAGGTTTCAAGCTCTCTAAAGTGGCTGACGCTTATTTTTCGGCCCAGCACGTGGTCTGCCCTGGAGAGTTCCAGCTGCACGTGGACAGCACGCGCGTGCCCTAGCCGTGGTTCGGTATATTCTGTTAAAGGAAAGTAAGTCAAGGTAGTTGAAAGTGTTTCAAATGTCCATATGCCCATTTCTTCTAGTTATTCTATTAATTACCGAGAATGGGATGTTAAAAGGCATCAACTATAGTTTTGGATTTGTCTTTCTTTCATTCTCAGGTTTCTTATAAAAGGAAATGACTTGAGGTTTATATTCAGATGCATCACATTAATGATTATTATGCCTTCCTGAGAAACTGACAGCTGTGTATTTGTAAAGTGTCTCCTGTACCTTTGGTGACAGGTTCTGACTAGTCCACGCCTACTTTTGGTGTTAAGGCGGCACGGCAGCCTGCTCACACTCATGGCACGCCAGTCTTCTCCTATCCTTTTACTATCAACCTAGTTTCTAAACGTAAAGTCTCTTGTAGGCAGCATATGTCTTATTTTCTGTTTAGTCTATTTAGATAATCTCTGTATTTTAATTGGAATATTTGATCCATTCACACTTAACAAAATTGCAAGACTGTCATGCTTAATGAGGCTAAGCTATCCTGAAAAATGAAAAATCAGATGGAGAACAGTTTAGGAATCTTGGCTGAAAATCACTTAGCCAGCTGTGCACAAACGGTCAGAGGGCCCTTCAGATCAGTCAAAGCTCTTCAAGTCGTAGGAACATCAGCGAGCCCACAGAACCGCGAGCTAAGTAGACAGCCATTGTTTCAACTGCTGAGGTTTTATTACACAGCCAAAAGCTAGCTAATGCACCACCTCATCAACTACTGTTTAATCAGCTGACTGCTAACTGTACTTCCAACTGTTTCATCTCTGAGTTAGTCTGAATGCTTCTTTGCCTGATACTTGTTCCATGTTATATATCTGTAGAAAATCTGTTAAGACCATTTCTGGCTAAAAACAAACAAAAACACTTTTGCTAAATTTTATTCAGTATATGATTTCATTTGAGTATGTTCAACTTCAAAGATCTGTGTCCACATTCAAGTAATGACATGATTTCTTAGATAACCTCAATTATCCACCTGAACTTTTATTTTAAAGAGGCTGATGTTTTTCTTTAATATATTTACCCATTCTTGACCGACTATGGTCCATCTAGTCAAGGCTATGGTTTTTCCTGTGGTCATGTATGGATGTGAGAGTTGGACTATGAAGAAGGCTGAGCGCAGAAGAATTGATGCTTTTGAACTGTGGTGTTGGAGAAGACTCTTGAGAGTCCCTTGGACTGCAAGGAGATCCAACCAGTCCATTCTGAAGGAGATCAACCCTGGGATTTCTTTGGAAGGAACGATGCTAAAACTGAAGCTNTAGATAGTATATTCAAAAGCAGAGACATTACTTTGCCGACTAAGGTCCGTCTAGTCAAGGCTATGGTTTTTCCTGTGGTCATGTATGGATGTGAGAGTTGGACTGTGAAGAAGGCTGAGCGCAGAAGAATTGATGCTTTTGAACTGTGGTGTTGGAGAAGACTCTTGAGAGTCCCTTGGACTGCAAGGAGATCCAACCAGTCCATTCTGAGGGAGATCAACCCTGGGATTTCTTTGGAAGGAATGATGCTAAAACTGAAGCTCCAGTACTTTGGGCACCTCATGCAAAGAGTTGACTCATTGGAAAAGACCCTGATGCTGGGAGGGATTGGGGGCAGGAGGAGAAAGGGACGACCGAGGATGAGATGGCTGGATGGCATCATGGACTCAATGGACGTGAGTCTGAGTGAACTCCGGGAGCTGGTGATGGACAGGGAGGCCTGGCGTGCTGCGATTCATGGGGTCTCAAAGAGTCGGACATGACTGAGTGACTGAACTGAACTGAACTGAAGACCGTATAGGGGAGAAGGCAATGGCACCCCACTCCAGTACTCTTGCCTGGAAAATCCCATGGATGGAGGAGCCCGGTGGGCTGTAGTCCACAGGGTCGCTGAGAGTTGGACACAACTCAGTGACTTCACTTTCACTTTTCATTTTCATGCATTGGAGAAGGAAATGGCAACCCACTCCAATGTTCTTGCCTGGAGAATCCCAGGGACAGCGGAGCCTGGTGGGCTGCCGTCTATGGGGTCGCACAGAGTCGGACACGACTGGAGCGACTTAGCAGCAGCAGTAGCAGTAGCAGCAGGCCTTATAGCATTTATAATTGTAAATTAAGTGGCCATGGCTATTTACCTGTCATCCTTGCCATACTGTAAGCTCCACGAAAGCACTGACTGCCATCTGCCATGCTCATCATTATAGCCCAGTGCCTTGTACATGGTTGGCACTTAATATGTGTGGTTTGACTTTCTGAGCATGAAAATACTCAAGAGCAAAAGAGGTAAAAGTTAAACAGTGAAGGAGGTTGCCTTGCAAATCACTAAGGCAAGGATAGACTTTTTGGAAAATGGTATGGGGACAACTCTTATGGAATACAAAGGAAATTGGACCCCTACCTCACACCATACACAAAAAATCAATACCATGCTGATCGAAGCCATACAGTGAGCAAAACTGTAAAAGTTTTAGAAATAATATGGTGTCAGGGTAGAAACAATTAAATAAGATACAACACCCACACACCATAAAGGAGAGGAGTTCCAAATTCAACTACATTAAAATTAAGAACTGCTATTGATCAAAAGATGTCATAAAAAAGGATGAAAAGACAAGCCAAGAGAAGATATTGCATAGCATATAATGATGAAGGACTAGTTTTCAGAATACATAAGGATCACCTACATATCAATAAAAGAAACAAAGCAACCCAACAAAAAAGAAAGTGAACAGGGCATGAGGAGGCATTTCACAAAAGAAACTTGAACAGCCAATAAATGCATTAAAATACATTCACCCATTTTGTTATCGGGTAGCACAAACTCCGTTCACAAACAAGAAATTGACACACACACCTACCAGAAAGGCTGCAGTTAAAAAAAGTCACCGAGTGTTGGTGAGGATGTGAAGCAACCTGAAAGCTCAGCTCCTGCTGGCAGGAGTGTAAATTAGCACAAATGCTTTGTAAGAATGGTTTAGAGGTATTTAGTCAAATTAAAGACATACTCCTCTTAATACACAGCAATTTTGCAGAGGCATGTACCTTTGAGAGACTCCTGCATGCGTGCAGCAAAACCGGTAACAACTGGCAACACTCTTATCCTTAGCAACAAAAAGAGAACAAACTAACATGTTCATCATTGGCTAACAAATAGACCACGAAGGCGCCACAGTGACCACAGGAAGAAAGGCTCTTTCTAGTATAATCAGGAATCAAAATATAAAACAATTCATATCTCAAAATTTTAAATTTATAAAGTTCAGAGCCATAAAGCGTTTAACTATATCACATACCTAGATGGTAAGACCATGAAGGAAAGCAAGCTAAAGGTTCTCATAAAATCCTCAATTGTGGTTCATCCAGGAGGGAAGGAGGGGTTGTGATGGAAGACGGGCATATGGGAAAACCTGAGGAGATGTAGTGTCCTGGCTCTTGATCTGGGTAAAAAAAAACCCATGGCTGATTCATGTCAATGTATGGCAAAACCCACCATAATATTGTAAAATAATGAGCCTTCCAGTTAAAATAAATAAATTTATTAAAAAATGTTTTTAATTGAAATATAGCTGGGCTTCCCTAGTGGTACAGTGGATAAGAATCCACCTGCCAATGCAGGGGACCTGGGTTTGATCCCTAGTCTGAGACGATTCCACATGCCACAGAGCAAATAAATCCATGCACCGCGGCTTCTGAGCCTATGTTCTAGAGCCCACGAGCCGCCACTACTCAAGCCTGTGTGCTCTGGAGCCCCTGAGCCACAACTACCGCAGCCTGAGCACCCTAGAGCTGCACACCACGACTCCTGAGACGCAGCACTCGGGTCTGTGCTCTGAAGCAAAGGAAGCCACTGCACTCCAGTGACAGGCAGCACCCGCTCGTCGCAACTAGAGACAGCCCACGCACAGCAACAAAAACCCAACGCAACAATTAATTAGTTGATTAAAAAATAAATAAAGTTGACTTACAATGTTGTGTTAGTTTTGGGTGTACAGCAAAGTGATTCCATTATACGTATAAATATGTATCCATTCTTTTCCAGATTCTTTTCCACTATAGGTTATCACACAATATGAAACATAGTTCCCTGTGCTATATACTTCGGACCTTGTTGTTTATCCTTTTATATATAGTAGTGTGTATCTGTTAATCCCAAACTCCTAATTTATCCCTCCCTCCTTTGGTAATCATAAATTTGCTCTCTGTGTCTGTAAGCCTGTTTCTGTTTTGTAAGTAAGTTCATTTATATTATGACATGAGTTTTAAAGGAAATCTGTCCTGACTATTCATTGGAAGGACCGATGCTGAAGCTGAAACTCCAATCCTTTGGCCACCTGATGCAGAGAACTGATTCGGAAGTAAGTTCGTTTATATCATGACATGAGTTTTAAAGGAAATCTGTCCTGACTATTCATTGGAAGGACAGATGCTGAAGCTGAAACTCCAATCCTTTGGACACCTGATGTGAAGAACTGACTCGGAAAAGACCCTGATGCTGGGAAAGACTGAAGGTGGGAGGAGATGGGGATGACAGGGGATGAGATGGTTGGATGGCATCACCGACTCGATGGACATGGGTTTGAGTAAACTCAAGGAGTGGGTGATGGACAGGGAAGCCTGGTTGCTGCAGTCCACGGGGTCGCAAAGAGTAGGACACAACTGAGCGAGTGAACGGAACTGAACTGATAGTTTTAAAAGTGCTAATCTATGTTCCAACATTCTCCTCTAAGCTTGTTTTCTCCTCGTCCCTTCCTCTCTCACACACACACACACACACACAGAGTCAGCCAAAGACTAAGAAAAAAACAAGACACATATGCTGGTTTATGAAGAGAAAGAGAAAAGGGACAAACCCTGAAACAGAAAATTAAAAGATACCAGAGACGCCGGAAATGAAAAGGGATGGGGGACTGGCAAGAGGCGTCAGTAAGGAAATGAAAAGTGGGGAGACAGAGGGAAATAAGGGGGAGAGGGTTGTCAAGGATAATGAGGAGGGGAAAAGATCCATGAAGCGATATTGTCTCTCTTCTTTCTGTTCTTTTTTCTTTGTACGAATTTTCCCTCTTTTTATTTCTCTCTTCCTCCCTCTATCTTTCTCCCTCTCCATCTCTCTCTGGGTCTCTTTCTCCCACCCCCATCATCGTCTTCCCTGCCTTCCTCCAGATCTTTTTCTTTCCCCTTCCATATCTCTCAGATTTCTATTTTTCTTTCTCCATGCTTTTCCTTCTCCACCCCCTCTAGAAACACACAAACACACATCTCATACAATCTCTCTTCATTATTCAGTCGCTAAGTCATGTCTGACTCTGCGACCCCATGGACTGCAACAATGCCAGGCTTTCCTGTCCTTCACCGCCTCCCAGAGTTTGCTCAAACTCATGTCCATTGAGCGGGTGACGCTATCCAACCATCTCATCCTCTGCTGTCCTCTTCCTTTGCCTTCAATCTTTCCCAGCATCAAGGTCTTTTCCACTGAGTCAGCTGTTCACATCAGGTGGCCAAAGTATTAGAGCTTCAGCTTCGGCAACAGCCCTTCCAATGAATATTCAGGATTGATTACCTTTATGATTGACTGATTTAATTTCCTTGCAGTCCAAGGGACTCTTCAAGAGTCTTCTCCAGCACCACAGTTCAAAGGCATCAATTCTTCAGCGCTCAGCCTTCTTTATGATCCCTCATATCTGTACATGACTACTGGAAAAACCATTGCCTTGCCTTTGGCAGCAAAGTAATATCTTTGCTTTTTAAGACGCTGTCTCCTTAACACATATTTATTAACACAAATTTATATTTAACACATGATCTCTCTTTAACATATATTTATCATGTAGTTACTCTGTGCCAGTCACAGTGCTAGGGAGGCAATAGCTAGGGGAACACAGGATGGCAGGGTCCCCTGTGGTGGTCTAGATGTCTGCCACCAGGGCG
The DNA here is from genome assembly GCA_006408695.1 of Aepyceros melampus. Classification (NCBI taxonomy): domain Eukaryota; kingdom Metazoa; phylum Chordata; class Mammalia; order Artiodactyla; family Bovidae; genus Aepyceros; species Aepyceros melampus. The sequence goes on along the minus strand of SJXQ01013170.1, from coordinate 262,752 downwards.
CTTGTGGCCAGGCTCAGGCATGGATGGACCTGCGGGCAGCCTGTGACTCTCTCCTCCTCGTTAATTTCACTATCAAACACTCCCAGCATCACAAGTTGTAGGTCTTATTTATTAAATATTTAACTAGGAGGAACCCAGCTGAGATGAAACCTCTCATTTGTGGCAGCCCCAGGAGAGAAGAACACAGGGCCTGCTGCTGGGATTAAGTGTGGCTGACGGGTGAGACCCAGGGTGCCAGAGGGGGCCACGCGCGGGGACATCCCTCATCCCAGAGGTGGAAAGACCCAGAGATAAAGAGAGCTGGGCCTTTTCCCAGTCTCACACGGGATGCCGAGGGGTGATGGAGCCAGGGACAGGACACTTATAAAAGTCTACAGCCAGAATAGGTAAATTCATAAAGAAAGAATGCAGACTAGCAACCGGGGAAGGAAGTAGGGATGGGGAGTGACTGCTTAATAGGTATGGGGTTTCCTTTTCGGGTGAAGAAAATGTCCTGGAACGAGACTGGTGTACAATATTGTGAGTGCACTAAATGCCACTGAACTGTACACTTTAAAATGGTTGATGATCAAAACGGAAAAATAATTTGAAAAAGAACAGTCATCAGTATATGTATTAGGTGGGAGGTGGGAGGGGGGTTCAGGATTGGGAACTCATGTACATCCGTGGCGGATTCATGTCAATGTATGGCAAAACCAATACAGTATTGTAAAGCAAAATAAAGTAAAAGTAAAAATTTTAAAAAATAAGTATACATATTAATAAAACTGAAACACCTTGTCGTACACCTGAAACTAACACTGTTAATCAACTATATAATATACAAAATACAGATTAAAAAATAAAATGGTGGATGGTTAATACTATGTGAATTTTCTACCATCTTTAAAAAACGGAAAAATTACCCATTATGAAGAGTTCTGTTTCCTCTACTCCAACTATTAGCTCGAAGGCTGATGAAATAATTTCTTAAAAATTAACACATTTATGTATGAAGTGCTCACTACCCACATCCCTGGCCCCCTGCTTAGCACTAGGAACCATCATATCATTTATGCTCACAGTCCTGGGAGGGAGATGCCAACAGGCCCTTGGTTTTACAGAGAGGTGAATCCGCAGCTCAGAGGGGGTAAGTGGCTTGCCCTAGATCACACAGCTCCAACTCCACTGTCTGAGTGTTCTTAACTACCCAGTGCTTCTGCCAATCCCAGCTGAACTTTAGAATCACCTGGGGAGTTTTTTAAATCCCCATGCCTAGGGATAGTCCTGGACCAATCTCATCACCATCTGTGGGGTGAGGCTCAGGGCATCAGCATCTTTAAAACTTTCAGGTAGACTGCAACTAGAGCCAATCTCACCTGGGGGATTCTGCTGAGATACAGTTTGGGATTGAGCAGGTCTGGGCTGAGGGACAGAGATTCCGCATTTCCAACAAGCTCCCTCCAGGAGATGCTGCTACTGCTGGAAGGTTCTGCAACAGCACATCCGCAGAATTTGCCATGATGACGGAATGCTCTTATCTGTAAGGTCTGATACAATGGTAACTAAGCACGTGGCATTTGGCTGGTGCAACTAAGGGAGTGACTCGTTTATTCTGTTTAATTGTAATGAATTTTTAAGTGGAAATAGCTCTGTGGGGCTAGTGGCTACCTTACTGGGCAGTGTAAGTCTAGACAAATTCCAAGGAAAAAAGATGCAAAACATCCAACAAGTTAGAAAAAAATGATATCCTCGAACTTGAATAAATAATGTAGAGTCTTGAAAATAACCTAGAGCTCATTCTCTTTGCTCCTTTTAATTTTTGGCTGCACCACACAGCATGCAGGATCTTAGTTCCCTGATCAGGAATCGAACCTGCACATCCTGCAGCAGAAGCTAGGAGTCTTAACCACTGGATGCCAGGGAAGTCCCTGACTGCATCTTAAAGTGACCCAAGACCTGGCACAAAGGATGAGAAGGCATCTTCAAGAGCTAGAAAGTTGATTCTTCTCCATTCTTTTTTTTTTTTTTTTAAGCATCTCTCACCTGCTCAGAAACCCTCACCTGTTCCCTTCATCAGCCCTACTTTGGGTCTCCCCAACCTACCCCTTTCACTATCTAGACAGATGAGTCCTCTAGGAAAGAGACCTCCAGCCTCACCACACCTGCTCCTCATCTTTCCTGCTCCCTAGAGTGACCCAAATCAAGCCCACACCTCTCCTCAGGTCTCTTTCTAGCTCAGGTGTCAGTACCAACACCCTCTGTCTTCACCACCCTCTTTTCTCCCCTGCTTTATTTCTGCACTGTAGCACTTAACCACACTTAAACTGGAGCCTTCATATGGTCCTTGGTCTGTCCCCCAGCTAGAATGTTAGCCGCATCAGGGCAGAGGTTTGGGTCTGTCTGTCTGTGTCTTTGTTCTAGTGCTTGTACTAAGGAGAAAACAAAGAGCTTCAGCCACCTGTCAAGCATTTACACTGTGCCAAGCATGATATTTTTCATTCATCATATTGATTTCATCCCTACAACACCCCTAGGCAGAAAATACTATTCTGCCTATTGTACGGATGAAGAAACTGAGGATCACTGCAGTATCTTCCCAAAGGCAACACCAACTGTCAGAGAGGGCCCCAGCCTGCGCTGACCTCAATGTCTCTTAACTATTCCCTTATACTATCTCTTCCTATAGGCATGTCAACCTCTCTGAAGCACATGTTTTCCCAGGCATAACCTGAGCATCTGCCCTATCTGGGCCTTTGTTCCTGCCATGCCATTAGCTGTCCCATGAGGTTTCCCCATTTGTTAGACGCGTGACCTTGGCAGAGCACTGGCGCAAGCCTGGAGTGGAAGTGACCACCTTCCAGAAATAAAGAGTGGAGTTAAGATGCCCAAAGAAAGTAAAAGTTGTTTCCAGCAAGAACGAGTCCTTGTCTTTCAGAACAGGGATCGAGTTTAGTCTCTGAGGCTCAGTGTGAACATATGTCAAACGGGGGCAAAAATAAACCCACCAAGCCCACAGGACTGATATAAAGATTAAATCAAAGAGCTTCCCACCCAGCCTGAGGATTCATAAGCTCTCCATAAAGAGAAGCTACCAACTAGACTTGAAAAACACTTCCTCTTTATTGGAGCTCCAGTGAAATTCCAGGCACGAACAGGCATAAGGACTGAAGAGATGAAACCTATCATAAACGCAGCAAATGATCCATTGCTTTTGGGGGGACAGCGAGGCACAGATCCTGTTTGGTTAGTTGGAAGAGCTGTGACTGGCACTAAGTGCTTGGAGAGCTTGCTCTAAATCACGTGGTAGCTATTGCACCCTGAAATAAGAGGGTTTTCAGCACCAACATAAGCACACAATAATAAGGGCAAACTCTGATTCAGCACCCACCATGTGCCAGGCATTAAGCACTGTTTAAGCCTCACAACAACCCCACGAGACAGGAACTCATGTTATACCCATTTTACAGATGAGGAAATTGAGGTCCAGAAGGTGAAGTACTTGTCCAACATTAACAGGTTGGAAAGAAGCAGAGCTGGGATTTAACCCAGGTAGCCTGGTTCTACAGCCTCCCTCTTAACCACTGCTACTGCTACTGCTGCTAAGTCACTTCAGTCGTGTCCGACTCTGTGCAACCCCATAGACGGCAGCCCACCAGGCTCCCCCATCCCTGGGATTCTCCAGGCAAGAACACTGGAGTGGGTTGCCACTACACTGCTTCAAAGCTGACGTAGAACCAAAGAATCCCTCAGTGTCTATGGAACCTGGCGCCACTTCCTCAAAAGCTATCTGTGACAAATGTCTCCAGAGAAAATGGAGCTAACGATGGGACCAGGGACATCATGAAGGAAACACAGCCCGTATGGATCTGGAAAATGCTCTGCAGCTTTGGAAACTGAAGAAATGTATATTGCATCACAAACAGGGTCTATTTTTTTCACTTATCTGATTGGTTACGATGTAAATCAAGAACAGCTAGCTGGGCCACATGATCAGGGAAACAGGACCTCAGAGTTTGCAAAGACACAGTCTAGCTGTTTCTGGCAACCTGGCCCCAAAGCCTGACATATGACCCAGCCATGCCACCTCCAGCAATCTGCCCTGAGGAAATAATGAGGTCCTCGTAGTGTGGCTGGTATTGGAGGGAAAAACAGCAAAACATTGTGTATACACAAAAGACCCTATTTTCTGTTATGGAAAACAAAAGGTATACATGAGCCAGGTGGAAAACAGGAATGATGCTGCCATTTCCTTTGAAGTAAAAGTCTTCTCTGTGGTCCACACAATCTACCCTTATCACCTTCCTCCCTGCACCTCCCCTCACTTGCCTGACACATAGTAGGTGCTCAGTAAACATTTTTGAATGAATGAATTTATCACGAACGCACTTTTCTCCCCCTTCGCTTCTCCAAGTTTATCTGTCTCAGGGCTGTCCTAGACATGCCCAAGGCCAGCCTTGGGTGTGGAGGCTAAAGAAACAACAGAAGCACTGTCTCTACCAGCAGTACTCACCACGCCAGGAGCCCAAAGAAAGTGAGACACGATTTAAAACTGGGCAACAGAAGGAGAAGGAGAGAGAAAGGAAGGTTGCAGCAGCTTTCATTCCAACATTTTCCAACTCCAGCTGAGACTTCCTTCTATATACGCATCTATATTTACATCAACGAATCTGTCAGTAGCAAGCCTGTTGCTGATAGTGTGGGATCTAAAGTTCAGAGAAAGCTGGCTCAGACACCCAGCTAGGAAGAGAAACTGTAAGTAAAATTTAAGTAACCCCCAAACCCTAAATCCACCCACTCTCTTCCAAGGAATCCATGACATCTTTTACATCAAGATTTCTCAGTCTCTGCAATATTGACATCTAGGGTTGGACAGTTTTTCACGGATGGGGGCAGGAGTGTGCTGTCCTATGCATTTTAGGATGCTCAGTGCATCCCCGGCTTCTATCTGCTAAGCGCCAGCGGCACCCCAACCTCCACATTCGGACAACCAAAAATATCTCCAGACATTGCCAAAAGTCCCCTGGAAGGCAAAATCACCCCCAGTTCAAAAGCACTGGTTCACATGCAGCTTAGGAAAAATTCCAAACCAATCAACTGTTCTTTCCATACTCCTCCTCAACTTCCAAATTTCAAGTCACCTAGTCTCCAAATCTCTTTTCAGACTCAAGGAAAGAGGCGGCAACAGTTTGAAGACTTGAATGCAATCTCTAGATCAGATTATTTTCAGTCTGAAAATAATCAGCACTGTGGACACACAGTGTCCACACAGCTTTACGCACAAAGATGTTCACTGTGCTATTGTTTATAAACAAAACAAATGACTGGGGATGGTTACAGGAAGTATGGTATATCCATAAAGTGGAATGTCATCAGATATTAGCAACAGTCTTTTCTGGAGTTGATGCCAACCCATCAGCACGACTGTGTGAATTTAAATAAGACGCCCCTTTTGCAAGTTGTTAGGTCCATCTGTCAAAAAATTGTCATAATATCTTCATTTTGCTAGAACAAGAAACTGAAGCTTTCATCATCTGGGAAATTGAAATAATAAAATGTACAGTTATGATAGGAGATACAATACCCTTATGCAGTACGCACTCTGTACAGCTATACACCACAGCCCTGATATTGTTGTCCAAGAATATCTAGTGGCATGGAAATGTGTTCATAAAAGCTTAAATCCATAAGCACAGCTGGAATGAAATACATTAAAATGTCACCAGAGATTCTCTCTGGATAGGAGCGTATACACATATTTCATATTCTTTGTACTTCAGGTATTCAACAAATGAAGAGGATAGGCCTCCTGGAGGAGGTTACTTTTAGGCTGAGACTTAAACGAAGGGAAGGAGTCAGCCATTGGGAGACCTGGAGAAACAATGATGCAAGCAGCGGGAAGCGCCAGCACATGCCTACAGATGCAAAAGCTGGATTTGAGCAAAAAGGGTCAGTGGGGCTGAGACAGAGTGGAAGGGGTAGAGAATGGAAGAAATGAGATCAAAGAAAAACAGGGACTTTTTAGATCATTAGGGGCCTTGTAGAACCTAGTACATCTATAATCTGTAGTCTCTGACCAGCGAGTAAGCATCTGGGACATTTACCCAACCTACTTGGAAGAGAGATATTCCATTAGCCCACCACTATTAACCAAAGGGCAAACTCCAAGGAATTCCACTTTGAATCCCAGTACTGAAATTTAAAAAAAAAAAAAAAATGAAAGTGCTGTTTCCAGAATTTTAATAATCTTTGTCAAGAACACTGTTAACTTTCCTCATCACTCCTCAATTAACAAACACTCATGCTGGGGGATGTGAGGAAGGTAAATCACTGTTCCCTGCCCTCAAGGTGCTTTCTAATTAGAGGTTCAACACAAGCATACCATCTTACTCCTTTTCACAAAGCAAGCAAGAGTCACTTAGCATTGAGGGTGGTAAGTGGAAGGATTCAGTCATTTCCAAGCCAATAAGAACATCAAATACCAGAGACCCAGACATGGACACCCACCCTTCCACACACCCTTAGATCTAACAGCACCCATCCACCATCCATCCATCCATTTCCATCCATCTATTCATCCACCCATTCACCTTTTTACTCTTCAATCCAGTCCAGTCAGTCACCTGCCGTCTATTATCCGCTCATATATTTACCCATTCATCCTTTCTTTCTTTCATCACTCATCCGTTCATTCACCTGTCCGCCGCCCATCTACTTATCACCCATCAATCTACTTATCCACCCACTTATAACCCATCCATCCAGTATCATTCATCTTTTCTTTGTCTCATCCATCCATCCTGCTTTCCTTCATTCCATCTAACCCATTCACCTATTTGCCCATCTGTCCAACCATTCACAAATCTATCCAACTATCCACTCATCCAACACTAGCTGCATAAGATACTTCTCCCCTCTAAATCACAAATATTCATCAATGATCCTAAACTTTAGACTGTGTTGTGATTAGGAACAGGCCAAACTGTTAAAATTCTACATTCTAACAACTCTTCCAAAAATTTCTGACTATTCTAATTTGCACAAGACCCAAATGTTCCAAGCCCTTATAAGACCTGCACAGAAGCTGGCCTATTCTCACTGGTTTGAAGTCCTTGATGTCTTCAAAGATGGTACACTTAGAAAGCAGGGTATGGTTAGAAGAAGGGGAAGTTGTGAGCAGACTGGAAAGAGTCTGGCATTGGAAAGAGCCTGGCAGTGAGGTATAGGGAATGGGAGAGGAAGTTGATCAGGGATATAGACAAGGATTGCTGAGATGAGAAAATATTTGCTTGGGCCTTGGAATCATGGAATTCTAGTATCTACAAATATTGGTAACATGACCCCCCTGATTGTTTTCCTCTTGAATTCTACACTGGAGCAATGGTGGTTCAGTTGATAATCCAGGAAGATGGGGTCTCAAGATAGATGCCAAAGAATAACAGAGATTGAGGGGATTGAGAGCCTTGGCAAGCAAAGGCAGAATAATAACTAATACTATGCAGCACGTAGGACTTTCCTCGTGGCTCAAATGGTAACGAATCTGCCTGAAATGCAGGAAACCTAGGTTTGATCCCTGGGTTGGGAAAATCCCTTGGAGAAGAGAATGGCAACCCACTCCAGTATTCTTGCCTAGAGAACCCCATGGACAGAGGAGCCTGCCAGGCTACAGCCCATGGGGTCGCAAAGAGTCAGACACGACGGAGCAACAAGCACTTTCACTTTCACATAGCACCTACCATGTGTCACACACTATTCCAAGCATTGGGTCAGAAAGGCCACTCAAATAAGCCCATCCTTCCTTCTTCCCTCTCATCGATCCATTGTTCCATCCATCCATATATAAACACATATAGTGCTAAGTTCCAGGCGCTACTTTCTAAGTGTAACATGTATTAACTAATTTGATCTTCCCAGATAGATGCTATTAGAACCCCCTTTAGACAAACTGGGAAACTGAGGCATAGAACACTTAAATGACTTGAGCGAGGTCACACGGCCAGTGACTAGCAAGAGCTACTTTTGGAACCCCATTCCCCTGGCTCCAGAGTCCATGCTCTCAAATCAGCCCTGATGCTTCTCTACTAATAGCAGTTACCAACGCCTAAAACACAGGTTGACTTTCAGAAGACAAGGAAGAACAGAGGCTGTCTGGCTGACCCAACCCTTAGAGAGAAGGATGGGTAGACTGTGAAATGGCTTAGCCAGTGCCTGTCAGATGGCTGGTGTTCCATAAATGCTGATGAATCTCAGCTGATTCTAGCTGAAGCGACATTCCCAAGTACACAGACTAAAATTAACACCTTGAATTCATTCATTCCAAAATTATTTATTCAGTACTGCAGCACTGTTCATAATAGCAAAAAAAACAAGAAAGCTGGAAACATCCCAAATGTCCATCACCCAGCAAAGTGGATAAATTGTTGTATCATCACAGAATACAATATTATACGGAGAAAAATAAATGACCTCCAGCTACACTCAAATAAGAGAGATGAATCTTAGAAACATACAATTGAGTGAAAAAAGCAAGGGCAAGTTCCAGAAGGCTAAAAAGGCTCAGAAACCACGAAAGTAAAACATCAGAGTTAAGGCATATGTAAATGTGTGCTCAAACATCTTTAAAAATAAAGAAAGGGAATGAGACACACCCAATCCAGGGGCTTCCCTGGTGGCTCAGTGGTAAACAATCCACTTGCCAGGGCAGGAGACATGGGTTCAATCCCCAGTCTGGGAAGATTCCACAAGTTGTGCAGAGCAACTAAGCCCATGCGTCATAACTACTGAGCTTGTGCTCCAGAGCCTGGGAACCAGAGCTGCTGAAGCCCAAGCTCCGATGCAAGAGAAGCCACCACAATGAGAAGCCTGCACACCACAACTAGAGCGCAGCCCCCGCTCCCTGCAACTAGAGAAAGCCCACGCAGTAACGAAGACCCCCCACAGCCTAAGAAGCAAATGAATAAACAAATAAAATTACACACCCAATCCAAGAGACAGTGCTGCCTTTGGGGGAGTGAGTGGGGGAGGGGTGGGAAGCCAAGGCAGGGTCAGAGGCTATAGGTAGAAGTAAATTCCTGAGCATGTTCTAGCTCAGAGGCATCCTCACACCAGCAGGATCAGCAGCTCCTGGGAACTTGCTAGAAATGAAAATTCTCGGGTTCCACCCTAAACCTCTTGAATCGGAAACTCTGGGGGCAAAGCCCAACCACCTGTGTTTCAACAGCCCTCCAGGGCATGCTGGTGTGGGCCCAGGGGTAAGCATCTCGGCCCTGCAGCAGGTGATGGACGCTGCAGGGCTGCGGACCATACTTTGGAAGCCACTGTTCTAGTTCTTGACTCAGGTAGCAGATCCATTAGTGTGTTTCCATATAGTATTAAAATAAACAAGGAAAAATCAACGAAAGGAGAGACAACATTCAGAATGTGTTATGAACCCAGAACAGGATTAAAGCAAGTCACTGTTCAAATAAGGTGCAAGAAAACACTGCAGAGTCATGTATTCAGCTACTGTAGATGCCAAGCTAGGACCAGAGGGGTGACCACAACAGACCTAGCCCTGGCAATCATGGGTCTACAGTATCCGTTCTGGTACTCTCCCCCACTCTGATACTTTTCACAAAACAATCATATCCACCACATGCTTTCATGTATCTTTTAATCCTCTCACGATTTCCTGGTTGTAGGACTATTATGCCCATTTTACAGATGAAGAGACTGAGGCACAGCAACTAGGAGTTGGAGCTAAGATGCACAACTGGGGCCACCAATTCCCAAACCCTTTGCTTCACCTTCACCAGTATCACCTCCCCTCCCAACCTCTTCTCCTTTTAGCCTCCAACCCTGGTGCTGTTACTCAAACAAGCACATCCCTCCGTGGACACCATAAACATTTCACAGCAGCAAGTGAGGATCAGCAGAGGATCCCATGCTCGTTATTACTAACAAAGGAAATAATAAAGGTTAATGGAACAAAAAAATACAACAGGTTCTCCAAACTTATGGGTGCAGGCAGGGGGCGAGGAAAGGATGGGGGCCAGGGAAAGTTAGGGAGCTTGGGATGGACAGGCACACACTGCTATATTTTAAATGGATAACCAACAAGGACCTATTTTATAAGACAGGGAAATATCCCAATACAAAATAAGAAGTCTTTTTAAAACAAACAAACAAACCAAGAGTGCCTCTTCAAATAAAGAAAATCCTCTTGCCAAAATAAAATTTTTTTAAATAAAATTAAATGGATAACCAATAAGGACCTACGGTAGAGCACAGGGCACTCTCTTCAAGGTTATGTGGCAGCCTGGATGGGAGAAGAGTTTAGGGGAGAATGGATACATGTATGTATATGGATGGCTGAGTCCCTTTGCTGTTCTCCTGAAACTATCACAACATTGTTAATCAGCTATACTCCAGGATCAAATAAAAGGTTTAATTTTTGGACCTATTTTATAAGACAGGGAAATATCCCAATACAAAATAAGAAGTCTTTTTAAAACAAACAAACAAACCAAGAGTGCCTCTTCAAATAAAGAAAATCCTCTTGCCAAAATAAAATTTTTTTAAATAAAATTAAATGGATAACCAATAAGGACCTACGGTAGAGCACAGGGCACTCTCTTCAAGGTTATGTGGCAGCCTGGATGGGAGAAGAGTTTAGGGGAGAATGGATACATGTATGTATATGGATGGCTGAGTCCCTTTGCTGTTCTCCTGAAACTATCACAACATTGTTAATCAGCTATACTCCAGGATCAAATAAAAGGTTTAATTTTTTTTTAAGTTTTTAAAAAGGATATAGCAGGTTCTGGAAGGTCAGAAACTAGGTAACCCCCTCACAGAGCAAGTTCTAGGTCTGTATCCAAGTCTCGTTTAAGACGAATCTGTCAGTTTTATTCTTAAGATCAGACTTCGCCCTCCTGCAAACGCTGCTTGTATAAAAATACTTTAAAATTGGTTTAAAATTATATAATACTTTACGCACAGACCTAAAATGAGAACAGAACTTAGCATGAATATTATTTACTGGCAGGTGGGCGACGAAATTGCGTTTTCCTTCATTGCTCCACGGAGGGGGTGGGGTGGGCCTCTTAAATAGTGTTGTTGGGGGAAGGGCTGCTAATACCCAGAGTTCCAGGTCCAACCTGAGTAAAGAGCACCTTATAGGAAGACCCAAGAATGTTCCCAAGCTGAAAAGAAGATAAAGCCGCCTCTGACCCAAGAGAGACGACAAAACTTGATCCGTATTTAACTCTGGAATTTCGCGCTTCAGAACTGGGATCTCTCTCGCATTAGCTGCCTTAAATAAGCAGCTTCCAAAAGCACAATTCATTCCAAGATAAAGTCTCAGCTTTTCAGAGGAAAAAAAGTTACTTATCTTCGTCTTCCTGGGCACTGGCACCATCTCTGGCTCCCTGCATCCCTGGGGTGTTAAGAATTCGCTAGTAAATCGATAGCTAGCCGGAAGCAGCTGAACAGCACAGGGGGCTCAGCTTGGCGCTCTGCAATGACCTAGAGGGCTGGGATGCGAGGGTGGGCGGGAGGCTCAGGAAGGAGGGGATATATGTCTACCTACAGCTGATTCACATTGTTGCCCAGCAGAGACCAGCACAACATCGAAATGCAATTATCCAATTAAAAACAAACAAACAAACTCAACAGTGGGGCCACCAAAGTCCTTGGTAGCCCCAAACTGCCGGGCTTTTCAAGATGCTAAAACCAGGACAGGGCCAGGCAAACTGGGACATCTGGTCACCCTACCCAGACAAGGACTAATGCCCAGTGGTTTTCGAAACCCGAGTTGCTGAGCCCACCCACCTGGATTCCTCTCCTGGAATGTTCCTTGTCTTCCTCTATGCTCCCAGGAAGTGAGGGAGAAGGGAGAAAGCAGACAGACACTCGGGGGAAGGGGGCGATGTAATCTAACTGCAAGGCTGAGCAGGGTTCTACTGCTCAACTCTCAGGAGTCGCCTGGGATGGCCACAGCAACTGTCCTAGGCCTGCGGTCTCCATCCTGCATTGGACCCTTTGGCTCAGAAGGAGAAGGGGCGGGGCAGGGAGGCTAATTATACACTTTGAAACTCCCTCACCTTGTCACCCACAAAGGAAGGAATCAGGGGAGAGGAAGACAATTTTACCTCAGACCAAAGAGAATAGAAAAATAGGTCAAGTGGCCATGTATTTCTCCTCCCCGCCCCCAACTTAAAGCTTCCAGAGAGAAAGGAAAACGCAAATGGGTTTCCAAAGGGGAAACAGGGAGAGGAGGGATAAATTAAGGCTTTGGGATTGAGATAAACGGACTACTATATAAAAAATAGGCAAACAACAAGGACCTGCTGTACAGCCCAGCAGGGAACTATATTCAATATTTTATAATAATCTATAAGGGAAAAGACTCTGAAAAAATACATATGCCTAACTGAATCACTTTGCTCTATATCTGAAACTAACAACACTGTAAATCAATTGTATTTCAATTTAAAAGAAAAGGGTGCATGCTCAGATTAATAAATCCAAACCAGCCAGTCAACAGAGGGGCCCTTCTCTCCCACTCCTACCCAGAGAGCCTGGTTTCTAGACAACGTTTCCAAAATAGAACGTAAGGAGAAGAAAGTACTCTCCAGTATGATGGTTCATGCATTTTGGAGCTTTCTCCATAATGGGAAACTGGGCTGAGCATTTCTCATGCCTGATCCCCTGTGACCTCCTCGAGAGTCTGCCCAGGAACATGGACTCAGAAGCAACATCCGCATCAACTGCAGGAGGAAATTGAGGCTCTGATGCTCAAGGCAGCTCGTGAGTCATCTGAACCCAGGCCTGGCTGACCTAGAGCTCATAGTGCTCTCCCTCACCTCTCTGTTATATTTCATGGTACCACCTGCATCCCTTACGAGGAGGTGAGTTAGCATCCCTGGAAATGTATTAACTGGAGTTTCAGGATGAACGATGGACCCCATATCTCTGGACTGATTCCACTTTCCTAGTGGTGCCTTCCATTGTTGAAGGAGTACATGTGTGTGCTTGTTACTGGGAGAGCAATAAGGCAGGGTGTCCACAAGCTCCAGGTACCCAACAGAAATCAAGCCTGAATATTCACTGGAAAGGGACTGATGCTGAAGCGCCGATACTTGGCCACCTGATGTGAAGAGCTGACTCACTGGAAAAGACCCTGATGCTGGGAAAGACTGAGGGCAGGAGGAGAAGCGGGTGGTAGAGGATGAGATGGCTGGATGGCATCACTGACTGAGTGGACATGAATTCGAGCAAACTCTGGGAGATAGTGCAGGACAGGGAAGTCTGACATGCTGCAGTCCATGGAGTCACAAAGGGTCAGATATGACTTAGCCACTGAACAACAACCCAACAGATGTCCCCTCAAAAGCCCCAGGCAAAGACTCCACTCTCAAGGGGCCACTGCTCCCCAATTTTCAAGCACTAAATTTCAGAGATCTTCTTTGGTCTAATAATCTCACGTACACACGTGCCTCCCGTCATCCCACCATCCGAACCTAAAACCCACTGAAAACCTAAAACATGGGTACATAGGTGAATCAGATCCCTATAATTTGGAAAACGGGTAAAGAAAGGCATTTTTGTCATTCATCAGACAAAACATTTACGGAGTACCTACTTTGTGCCAAACGTGCTGGGGTGGCAGTGGGGAAGAGGGTGGCAGGCATAGGTCTCACAGCCTCAGAGGTCGACTTTTTATTGCCGAGGCACCAAACCAAAGCACCCCTCTCCATCAGAGACCCCCTTCTGCCACACTGAAGACCCAACTCCATTACTAGACTTCAGAGCAGAGCAGGCACATAGCTTCAAATGACATGCTCACCCCTTCTAATTTCTCCGACTGGAACTTAATGCTATCACTTCCGCTACTCTCCACACAGCCACAACCCTTTATGCTAAACCCTTGAGGCCAGACGCACTTTGGAGCTCAGAACACGGTGCTTTTAAAGGGATCACAGGATGGGAATGTGAAATGGCACAACCACTTTGGAAAACAGTTTGGCATTCTCTTACAAAGCTAAACACACTCTTACCACATAACCCAGCAAACCTACTCCTGGGTATTTATCTGAGAAATAAAATGTATACTCCCAAATGTTCCCACTAAAACCCATCTACCAATGTTTGTAGCAGCTCTATTCATAATCACCCAAACTGGAAATACCCCAAATGTCCTGGGAAATGGAAGAACGCGCTCTGCTCCAGCCATCCCACGGAATACGACTCAGCACTCAAAAGAATGAATAACTGATACACACAACAACATGAATGGATGTCAAAGGCTGCGTACTGTCTGCTTCTATTTATATAAGCTCCTAGAAAAGGCAAAACTGTAAGGATAGAAAGAGTCTTCTCAGATGGCCCAGTGGTAAAGAATCCGCCTGCCAATGCAGAAGCTGCACGTTCGATCCCGGGATTGAGAAGATGCTCTGGAGGAGGCATGGCAACCCACTCCAGTATACTTGCCTAGGAAATCCCGTGGACAGAGGAATCTGGTGGTCTACAGTCCATGGGGTCGAAAAGAGTCGGACACAACTTTGTGATTAGACAACAGCAATAAGGATGGAGAAAAGATCGGGGCTTCCATAGTGGGGCGCTGACTCAAAGAGGACCAGGGGATATTCTAGGCTGATGAAATTACTCCCTATTTTGATTCTAGTGCTGGCTACCTGGCTGCATGCATCTGTCAGAACTGTACGCTTAAAAGGGTGAATTTCACTGGAAGCAGTTTATATTGAATACTTCAATAAACCCGGTTTTTGAGAAAAAGAAAAAAAAAAAAAGAGGATACATCTATGCTGTGACCTGGATACTCCAAGTACAACTTGTGGACGAACGGCCCGGTCAGTCCCTGGAGGCTTGTTAGAAAAGACCCCACCCCAGTGACTTCATGGTGCAGTGGTAGCCTGACTCCAGCATGCGTGCTAAGTTGCTACAGCCATGTCTGACTCTGTGACCCCATGGACTGTAGCCCACCAGGCTCCTCTGTCCATGGGATTCTCCAGGCAAGAATACCAAAGTGGGTTGCCATGCCCTTCTCCAGAGGATGTTCCCGACCCAGGGATGGAACCCACATCTCTTATGTCTCCTGTATTGGCAGGTGAGTTCTTTACCATTGAGTCACCTGGGAAGCCCCATCTGACTTCAAACCCCACTCCAAACCTGCTGGACAAGACTCACCATTTTAACAAGGCAATCCTCACACTCAGTTAAGTCGAGAAAGTACTGCAGTGTATAAATAACACTTGCAGTGGGATGTCTGGAGCAGCACCCCAGAATCAAGCATACCTACCATTTCTTCAGTAAAATATACCAAAATGCACACCATGCTAAGTTGCTTCAGTCATGTCCAACCCTTTGCAGCTCTATGGACTGAAGCCTGCCAGGCTCCTCTGCCCATGGGATTCTCTAGGCAAGAACACTGGAGTGGGTTGCCGTATCTTCCTCCAGGGGATCTTCCCAACCAGGGAGTGAATCTGCATCTCCATGCCTCCTGCATCAGCAGGTGGGTTCTTTACCACTAGCACCACCTGGGAAGCCCAAAACGCACACCAAGTAGAATCAATGAAGGCTGTAAATTAAGAGTAGACAGAGGGGTCAGCTCCAGGTAGGTTTTTAACTCCTCAATGAGCTGATCTTTTATTTGTCAGGATTTGGGGATTGTGGCGGGGGGGGGGGAAATCCCAAGAGAAAAGTCACACTAATTTCTACTTCACAGAGTTTTGCTATTCTGGAAATATCTGCCACACCGACCTAGGAGAAGAATCAAATAGCCATTCTCCCTTGCCCTTCTACCACTATCTACTTTTCCAGGTGGGCCAAGGCTCTGATAATATGCTCCAACATCTCCCAGGGTGTCGACGTCTGCTTCCGAGGCAGAACATTCCTCTTTAGAGAGCTTTTGATTAAAAAAAAAAAAAAAAAGTGGGCATCTGATGTAAGGGGACTCTGGGTTTCTCACTGATATTCCCGAAAATGAGGGGTGAAAACCTGGGATCCTGCATGTGCTTCGGGAGAAGGAGCAGGATAAGACAGAGACCAGAGTCTGTGGCTCTTGCCATGGCCCACATTCCTACACAGTGCTCAGGGGACGATCTGCTGGCATCAGCAGGGCTGGAGGAAGATGACATTCACACTGGCGCTGGGGAGAGCGTCAGGAGTGAGTGGCATTAAATGGGGGCTTGAGGAAGGTTGACAGATGCGCCTTATTGAGCTGACAGATTTGAGCTCTTTAGAAGTCATCATCAGAGCCCGTCACAGGCATATTTAAATCAGCCTTCCCATCCACGAGAACACGGAACCCAGGTGTGTGGTCCAGACAGCTCTGCTGCCTGGACCCCTTCGAGAGTGAAGGAAACCAATGGAAACCCGAACATCAAAGATTTCCATGTAGGTTTTTCTGACTTAGGAAGAGAAAAATGAAATTCCTGAGAATCTCTTTAAATCTGCTGCCTTCAAGCTGGAGCTGCCGAGGACAGTGGGGTGCGGAAGTGGAGCTGGGTGGGGGGTGGATCACAGTGGCAAAGTGCCCGTGAGCATGGAGAATGCAAGGTTGCACCCTCCGCCAGCGTACCATGCTGGAATTTGCATGCGGAGGTAACGCTCAGGCCCTAGGAACCCACAGCCAAGTTCATGGGACGCGTAACGACTCCTCCTTCACATGACAGTGAGAAATCTGCTTTGCCCACTCACCTGCGACACTCAGTAAATGCTCCTGCCAAGTACACGTCATCTGCTCTTAGGTACAAACTCAAAGAGAAACGCCTTCCCCACAAAGTTCCACCAAAGACACACACAAGAATATATCCAGCACCACAGTCTGGAAATTACTCAAATGGCCCTCAACCATAGAACGGAGAGCTACATTGCAGAGAGTCAACAATAAAGTATCACACAGCGTTGAGAAGGAAAACCAACAATGACCTGAAGTGACATGGATCCATCCCACAGATTGTTGAGCGGGGGCAAAAAAAGCCAGACACAGAGGAACACAGCCTCTGACTCCATTTCTAGGAGGCTTAACAGGAGTCCAAACGAACCCATGGGGTCAGAAGTCGGGGTAGCGGTAACCCTTGTAGGGGGATTACCTGGAAGGGGGCAGGAGGGGACTTTTGGGGAGCTGGTCACTTTCTTTTCCTTGGCCCAGATGCTAATGGCATGAATGTTCACTTACTAAGCTGGACTTGACTTGGGTACTTTCCTCTGTATATATAAATACAGGAAAATATATACATATACGTGTCTTTATTTTTCAAGTTTTAAATAAGTACTTAAACATGTTTTTGAATGGCAGAAATATTTGGATACTTAGTCAATGTTCTGCCCCGGTACCCTAACTCCTCAGTGTTTCCATACAACCCATCTCTTTGCACTGGCCCAGATTTCCTTACCTAGCCCCCATCTCTCTGTCCCCTCCCCTCTCATCCTCTCTTCTCCCCGCCCCCTCCCCCCCAGAAAGCTCAGTCCTGGATGACTCTGCTTGGGGACAGACTAGGGGAGTGGAGAGCTCCCCTTTGACCCTTTGAGAGCAGGACTGTATAATGTGTTTGCTGCCTCAGGCCCAGAGAGTGAACAGAAACTGGCTGCAAACAGCAAAATGCACAAACTCATCACGAAGCTCCTGAGAGCATGAAAGCCAGAGAAAACCTCTCAAGGACCGAGTGCTCCCAGGTCACCTGCATCTCTCTTTTAAGATTCCTCCTTCCAAAGGACTGTTGCCATCCCCTCCCCAACAGTCCTCTGATCTGCCGGATTCAGGCTGGACTGGGGTGAGCTAAGGACACATTTGGACTCCCACCTTCTTCCTTTCCTCTTAGAAGACTCTAAATCCAAGCTCCGGAAGGCAATCTAAAGCCATTTTCAACCCGGAAAACCTGTCAGCCCAGTGAATCCTTCCTGGACACCCCCGACTTGTCTGATCGTGCACACACCGACATCTTGCCATTCTCTGTGCCCCCCTATTCCTCCAGGGATTGAGGGGAGACAAGCAGAGTGATTACAAGACGCCAGACCATTTCAACAGATCATCACAAGGTTGAAACTTGGGAGGCAAAGACCTGGCTCCTGCCTGGGGCACCCATCAAAATGACATCGTGATTCGTGGTACATCCCTCCAAAAAGACAGCTGCTGAACCTCTGAATTTTTACCACCCTCCAAGTAGACTGTTCATACACACTCCAAAAGCTCAGAGCCCTCTGTTGCAGTTTCGGCGCCCAAAAGCCCAAATCCTGCTCAAAGTGAATCCACCAGCCAACACGTTCCTCCAATAAGCAACCCCAGGACCACCCAGGGCTCAGCCTTGTAGGGTGTATAATAGTCAAAACCATACACAAAGAGGATGAGGGGGGCTCATCAGTGAAGCCCAGGGACCCAACCAGTCCTGTTCATTTTTACACTGAGGGCAGCCAGTTGGAACCCAGCCGAGGAGTGGCACACTTGGGCACGGCACGGTGTCCGGCCAGCCTGGGGAGCAGGGTGCATTCCCCCCACTTGGAATCTGGGTCATGCTTAGATAACTGCTAGAAAGCCGACTAATTACCCAGCCTTGCCTGCCTACATCTCAACAGATGTTAAGCCCTCCTCAAGGTTTATTTCAAGCAGGCATGAATTTAAAGAAACACGGGGGGATCTGCATTTTAATAGCATCTCCACAGAGGGAAATCTGGACTCCACCTTCTTCCTCTGGAGCTTTAATTTAAAAAAAAAAAAAAAAAGGCATTTACCTGCCCAAGATGTCCACATGGAGGCTGACTCTCCTGATGTCCCCTCCTGGGTCTCTAGGGTGGAAGAAGCCGATTCCAACCCAAGGCCTGACACGGCACCCCAGGAAGGACCCGGCACCTCATTTTCTCTTGTCCTGTCTTTCTTATGGAAGTAGCTCATCCTGGGTCTTTCAGGTCAGGGCCCCAGATGGGGCAAACTGGCATGTATCCTACACCCCCAAAGATGATGAGATCCCTAATCAGTGGTAGAAGGCAATGGAACCTGCAGACATGGTGGAGAATAAATGCCCCTCATCCCTTCCCAGCCAGCGGCCCACTAGGGAATCTTCATTCTGGCCAGTGCTGGCCCCTCGGTATGAAGGCCATATGGTCTCATACTGGCTTTTGGTCCTGGGAGCCCCTAGGTCCCCTCCTTGAGAGGGTGGCCCCCAACCTCAGGGCCAGCAGGGGTGGAGAGGCCTGAGAGCTGAGACTGGGCCCAGCTCTAGAGATAACCGTGGACTCTGGTGAGGGGCGGCTAGGGAAACCCAGCCAAGGCCTTCCCCCGGGTCCTTCCCCTGCCCTGGCCAGAGCGCCCAGGCCCTGGCCGGGTCCACGCTCATTCCGGAGAACTCGGACCCACCCGGAACTGGCTCTAAAGGCCCCTGGACGACCCCCAGGGCCCAGCCCTCCTTCCAAAATCGGACCTTAGGAGGAATCCACTCCCCCTGGCACCCCCCAACCCCAAGCCTGCAAGTAGCTCAACCCAGATGGGGTGGAGAGACGCTCCGCACTCCTCCCTGGTGCCCCCTCTCCCACCCCCTGGAAGACCCCCCCACCACCTCCCATCAACCCCCCCATC
>SJXQ01013170.1:173929-242717 GCA_006408695.1 Aepyceros melampus | reverse complement strand
AAGACTCGAAGGATTTGCAAAGGACTCCCCTCGGGATGCAGAGGAAGCTTCAAATCCCCTCCGGGGTCCGGGTCAGGCTGGCATCTTGCAAAAGCAGTGCGCTCGGCCCATTAAAAAATTTTTTATTAAAAAAAATAAAAAGCAAGTCTTTCCTGGGGGGAGGGGAAAGGCAGCCCCCAAATTAAAAAAGAAAAAGAAAAAAAACCCTTTCTGTTTTGCTTGAGTTCCTAGACCTTAAAAATGCTGAAAGATCTGTAGCCGAAAAATTAAATTAAGAGTATTAAGGGGAAAGGAAAGAAGGGGAAGGGGGAGGGAAACACTCCGAAGAGGTCTTAAGGAGTCTTGAAGCCGCAGGGTCCCGGTGATTTTTTTTTTCCTTCCTGAATCACCAGCGGCTGCCTCTTCTGCCCAAGGAGGAGTGTGAATGTGCGTGTGCGCGCAGCGTTTCACTCAACCGTGCCTCATCTTGGGGTTAAATTGCAGCAATGAAATCCTGAAAATTCCCAACAAGAGGGAAAAAAAACGAGAGAGAGGGAGAGGGATGCGCGGTTCTCTTAGCCACTCAATAGCTGCTCCGGATGCTGCAATGCCTAGCGTCCACCACCCCCTCCCCGCCCCAGTGCCGCCTCCTCCTTCTCTAGATTTTGCTAAAATAAGACTGGTGTGGAAGGACGGAGGGGGGAAGAGGAAAGAAGTGGGGAAAACGGGCGCAAAGGTCTGAACCACTGGCCAGCGAAGCTCCAAAGAGGAGCGTTTGATGAGTTTAACGGGAGAAAGACCCACCCCAAGTGGGGGACACATGACGCCCGCGACCAATCGCGGAGGCGCGAGGGGACCTGGCTCCGCGGAGTTTTGTGGGGGAGAGAGGGGACAGCCGGATGGTCGGGTGGCAAGGGGGAAGTTGGGCAGCCAGATTTCTCCTCCCTTGAGAGGAAACCTTGTTTTCCAACGGGTTCCATTTCGGTTGCAGACAGCCGGACGCTCCCAGCATCTTGCAAGGAGAAGGAAGGAGGAAGGAAGAAACTTAAAGACAGAAAAGGATGGAGATGAAGTCTAGAGTCCTCTACCCAAATTTGCTCTATTTAGCAATACACCAATTTGAAACACCGGGAGCATGGTTTGATGGTACTTCTGTGAAAGTTTCAAATCACCGAGGCCCTGCAAACTGGAATGAAATATTGACCCCTATCTTTGGAAAGACCCTCAGGGGTGTCAAATCTGAACGGCCAGGATAGATAACTAACCAGGTCCTGCTTGGCTGGATAAAGTTCTGGCTTATGTGTGTCCCATGGTGTTTGCTTCCTTCCAGAGCCACTACAGGGCCCTTTTTATATTGTGAAACTGAAAACATGCAGAAAAATACCCAGAGCATAAATACACAGTTTAAGAATTTGCTGTGAAACAAACACGCATGAAACTCACACCCAAGTTCAGATGGAAAGGGCACCTTGCTGCCTCTCTGGAAACAGACATATACCCATTCTCCTCAGCAGTGTAACAACGTCCTGACTTTATTATTAATAACCTTGCTATTCTTTATACTTTTACTACTTTATTGTGCTTTCCTAAACAACACAGTTCCACTCTGCATCTTCTTAGATTTTATACAAGTATATGTGTGTGCATGCTACATCACTTCGGTCGTGTCTGACTCTTTCTGAGGACGGTTGCCTGCTAGGCTTCTCTGTCCATGGGATTCTCCAGGCCAGAATACTGGAGTGGGTTGCCATTTCCTTCTCCAGGGGATCTTCCCAATCCAGGGATGGAACCCGCGTCTTTTATGTCTCCTGCATTGGCCTTCAGGTTCTTTACCACTTGTGCTACCTGGGAAGCCCCTTATATGAATATAATCATCAGTATATGCTCTATGATGTCTGGTTTCTTTGGTTCAACATTATGTCTTTGACATAGAGAATGGACTTGTAGTTGCCAAGGGGGATAGAAGGTAGGTGGCAAAGGAGAGGACTGGGAGTTTGGGATAAGTGTATGCAAACTATTATATACAGAATGGATGAACAAGATCCTACTGTATAGCACAGGGAACTATACAGTTCATAAACCATAATGGAAAGAATATGAGAAAGAATGGATATATATGTATAACTGAATCACTTTACTATATGGCAGAAACTAACACAACATTGTAAATCAACTGTAGTTCAATAAAATAAGATTTTTTAAAATTGTCTTTAAGATTCATCTACTTTTGTCACCTGTAACTGCAACTGATCACACGTTCACTGCTGTATAGTATTTCAGTGGAAGAATAAGCCAGAATCTGCTTGCCCATTATCTTGTTGATACACATCTAAGTTGTTTCCAGTTGAGGCTCTTAAACAAATTCCTGCTTTGAGTAATCCCGATTAGCCCTGGGATTTCTTTGGAAGGAATGATGCTAAAGCTGAAACTCTAGTACTTTGGCCACCTCATGCGAAGAGTTGACTCATTGGAAAAGACTCTGATGCTGGGAGGGATTGGGGGCAGGAGGAGAAGGGGACGACCGAGGATGAGATGGCTGGATGGCATCACGGACTCGATGGACGTGAGTCTGAGTGAACTCCAGGAGTTGGTGATGGACAGGGAGGCCTGGCGTGCTGCAATTCATGCGGTCGCAAAGAGTCGGACACGACTGAGCGACTGAACTGAACTGAACTGTTAAGTATACATTTCTGCAGGAAGAGCCTTAAGCATGAAATTTCTGGGTCCCTAGTATCATATCTTCAGATTTGTAACATGTCATCAAACTGTCTTCCAAAATGGTTTCTTTCTACCAAGAAACCACTGAATTTTCACAAAAGCAATATATCAACTGGAGGCAGTGGGGAGGGAGGAGAAAGGGAAGAGGATGAAGAAGATAAATATTTTTCCAAGCTTCAGCTGGTCAAATCCTAGATAGTGCTCTCCCATCAGTATCTGTATCAGTATTATATCAGATACTATACCATTATCTCCAGGAGGAGAAGGGGACAACAGAGAATAAGGTGGTTGGATGGACTCGAAGGACATGAGTTTGAGCAAGCTCTGGGAGTTGGTGTTGGACAGGGAAGCCTGGCATCCTGCAGTCCATGGGGTCACAAAGAGTCAGATACAACTAGTGACTGAACGGAACTGCACATCAGTATTTGAGTTCATTTGAAACATCCTAGAAAAGGTGATACATCTTTACATAAATTCTCCATTCTGTGCCTGTGGGTAAGCCTTTACAGGTTCCCTGTAGCACTTTCGAGATTTTCTGTCTGTCAAGGTATGGATAAAATGATTAAACCAAGAGTGATCAGAGTTGCAAGGAAATGAGTTGTGTAGGATTCTCAATAAGCATTGAAGATTTTTGTACTTAATGTTTCAGAATTCAAAGGCAAATAGTTAATATGAATTGAGAAGTAATCTCACATGCATGGATGTAAATAACCAGTCACATAAGAAGGCTGCATTGCAAAGCGAACTTATGCACATAATTTGTTATGATGGACTTTCCTGAGAAGACAGTTGAGTTTCATAGCATAAGCATTACCTACAGGCATTTCTAAAGATCCCAGAGCTTTTCAGAAAAGAGTTAACTCCTCACTGGGAAAGTCTTTATTAAGATGAAGCATCCACAAGTCTTCATAGCAGCCCCACTTTACAGATGGAAATACTGAGGCTAAGAGAGAATTTTAAAATATGGCCAGGTCACTAATGGGTCTAAAACGACTTCTGCCTCTATTGGGTGGAGAGAATTTGATAGAAACACTTTGGAAAACTGGCCGTTTTTTCCAATGCTGAACATTTGAATACCCTGTGACTCAGGATTGGCACTCCTGGGTATATATGCAAGAGGAATGAGGATGTAAGTGGATGTAAGTCCACTTCCTGGGATGTAGCATCATATTCATACTAGTTAAAGACTGGAAACTTCCCAAACGTCTATCAATAGCAGAATAGGTCAATGCACTGTGGAGTGTTTGCACAAGGAGCCCTCTGCAGCAATGAGAATAACCAATCGGCAGCCACCCACAAGTGCTTGTCTCACACACACCATTTTTGTGCAAAGAAGCCAGGAGTACAACAGAACATGGTGTGGAATCTCTGTTATATAAAGTTCAAAATGTGCACAATGAATCCATGCTGTTAGAAGTAAAGTAGTCACCCTGGAGGGCTGGGGAGAAGCTGGCATAATGGGTGCCTTCTGGAAGCTTCTTGATCTGAGTGTATTCACTTTGTAAATATTGTGCATTTGGTAAGATTTCATTAAGCGGTGCACCTATGAGTTGTATGGTTTTCTGTGTGTCCTCTACCTCAATGGAAAATGTTTGGCATGCTTCTGAATGTAGATTCCAGGGAGCACTACTCATTATAGTGATCTGTGATAGTTCTCCTTGTGGACTTGAACCATGAAGTCCTACAACGAACTTTGGCAGCCTTTTCACCAGAAGACAAAGAGAAGTCTTCCAAGATGCCCTGATCCAAGTCTAGACAGGAGACAAGCTGGCTGCTTGTCAGAACTGCCTGCAAAGTGTTGTAAAAATTTTGAGTCCTGGACCTTCCTTCTTCCCTGACTTTCATTCAGCCAGTTTGTAGGGGTACATCTAGGTTTGCTAAACACTGCTCTGGAAGGGACAAACTTACTCTTCCTATCTTGCCATTCTCTAGAGTTATCAAAGCAAAGAGGAACTAAAGAGCCTCTTGATGAAAGTGAAAGAAGAGTGTGAAAAAGCTGGCTTAAAACTCATTCAAAAAACTAAAATCATGGTATCCAGTCCCATCACTTCATGGCAAATAGATGGGGAAAAAATGGAAACAGTGACAGACTTTATTTTCTTGGGCTCCAAAATCACAGCAGATGATGACTGCAGCCATGAAATTAAAAGACACTTGCTCCTTGGAAGAAAAGCTATGACAAACCTAGACAGCATATTAAAAAGCAGAGACCATCACTTTGCTGACAAAGGTCCATATAATCAAAGCTATGGTTTTTCCAGTAGTCATGCACAGATGTGAGAGTTAGACCGTAAAGAAAGTTGAGCACCGAAGAATTGATGCTTTTGAACTGTGGTGTTGGAGAAGACTCTTGAGAGTGCCTTGGACTGCAAGGAGATCCAACCAGTCTATTCTAAAAGAGATAAGTCCTGGGTGTTCATTGGAAGGACTGATGCTGAAGTGAAACTCCAGTACTTTGGTCACCTGATGTGAAGAGCTGACTCATTGGAAAAGACCCTGATGCTGGGAAAGATTGAGAGCAGGAGGAGAAGAGGGTGACCGAGGATGAGATGGTTAGATAGCATTATTGACTGAATGGACATGAATTTGAACAAACTCTGGGAGATGGAGAGGGACAGGAAAGCCTGGTATGCTGCAGTTCATGGGGTTGCAAAGAGTCAGACAAGGCTTAGTGGTTGAACAATAGGAATTATCAATGGTGGCAATGCTGGCATTTTTGATGTAACAGGTTTTGGCTTTTAAGTGTCTGGTACATCCTAGGCTGTTCAGAATCCCTGGCATACGCCCACTGCAGGGTCAGTAGCATCCCAGTCTTGTGAAAAGCAAAAATACCCCTACACATTTCCAAATCCACCCTCCCCCTGTCAAAGTGGCAGAAGAGTCTATGCTTTCATCTCACCAAATGGTATTCCCAAAGCTTGTTTAACTCTAAAGTTTGACATGGTGGAGTTCCTCTCTCTTTCCTCAGAATCTTCCAAAGTCTTCCAACCCTCTCAATTGCTCTATTTCCCTTTTCTTGAAAGAATTCAACTCATGCACATTAAAGTGTGACGGGGATCTAATGGGTTCACTTTTCAAAGACCAAAAATTTCTATATAGCCGAAGGAATGAATCTCTAATATTGGAATCTTACATACTATCCAGCAAATGGAAGTGGATGGGCAAGAAATCATCATAGACTCCTCAAGTCAGTGCAGTAGGTAGTTCCTTGTCCTCTTTCCACCATTAATCCAAATTAGTAAACACTGACCCAGTAGAAAGATTTAGAAACTCATTAGCATTGCAGACAGAAGCAGTTTAACAGTGGGCCTCTAAAAATCAGTCTTAGCCACTGGTTCTAATCTTCAACACATTTGCAAGCTGGAGACTTAATTTATCGATCAGCAGCAGCAGTACCAGACTGGCTTTGAGAATTATATTCAATTGAACAGTGCAGGCATCTCTGAAATAAATGCCCTAAATAATAACTGCAAATCGCATTCATTTGACTGCTAAAACAATTATCAACTAATCCAGTCATTTTGAGTTGCAAGAATGGATCAGCCAAAAGACATTTGGTCTCCAACTTCTGGTCTGGATACTCATTGGGAGAGAGTACCAGGATCTTTGGGAGTTGAAGAGTGTAAACACAAAAACCAAATCTGATAATCCAGACATTTCCAGGCCATGATGTAGGCACTCAAGAGTGAATCCAGAGATGAAATGTGGCTGTCACTCCAGGCATAACATTGCATAGCAGTATTTCCAAAAACAAATGAGATAGAGTCAAATTCTGGATGCAGACTCGGGTAAAAATCCTAGCTCTAACACTTCCTAGCTGTGTGCTGTTGGAAAAGTGGTTAACCTCTCTGAACCTCAGTTTCTTCATGTAAAATGGAGACATGACTCCTTACGCCACAGATTACTATAAGGATTAATTAAGACCAAGCCAGTATGCATGCATAATGACTAATATATAATAAGCAATCCAGGAATGATGGTAAATAGATTTTTTTTTAATCACCAGAGTCTGGAGAGATATTCCATGTTCATGGATAAGAAAACTCAATACTAATAAAAGACAGTTATCCAAAATATTAAAAGAATTCTTAAGACTCAACAATAAGAACACAAACCTGATTTTTAAATGGGTCAAAGATCTCAAAGGACACCTTGCGAAAGAAGATATACAAATGGCAGATAAGCACGTGAAAAAATTCCCCACCTGGTATGTCACCAGGGAAACACAAACTAAAGCAGTGAGACATTACTACAGACATATTAGAATGGCTAAAATCCAAAACACGGATGGTACCAGACACTGGTGAGGATGTGGAGTGACAGGTACTTTCATTCACTGCTGGCAAGAATACCAATGGTACAGCTACTCTGGTTTCTTAGAAAACTAAACTCACTCTTGTCATACAATCCAGCAACAGCGCTACTTGGTATTTACCCAAAGGAGTTGAAAACTACATCCACACAAAAACCTGCACACAGTTGCTATATCAGCTTTATTCATAATGGCCAAAACTTGGAAGAACCAAGGCATCCGTCAGTACATGAGTGGATAAACTGTGGTATATCCAGACAGTGGAATATTGCATGCGTGCGTGTGTGCTCAGTCACTTCAGGCATGTCTGACTCTGCAACCCCGTGGACTGTAGCCCACCAGACTCCTCTGTCCATGGGATTCTCCAGGCAGGAATACTGGAGTGGGTTGCCATGCCTTCCTCCTCCAGGGGATCTTTGTGACCCAGGGATCAAACCCACAACTCCTGCATTGCAGGCAGATTCTTTACCCACTGAGCCACCTGGGAAGTCCCAATGTAATATTATTTAGTGTTAAAAGAAATGAGCTATCCAAGCCATGAAAAGATATGGTTGGAACTTAAATTCATATTACCAAGATAAGAGGCTGTACATATTGTATGATTCCAACTATACAACATTCTGGAAAAGGCAAAGCTGTGGAGAAAGTAAAAAGATCAGTGGTTGTCAGGGGTTAGGTAGAGGGAGGGATGCACAGGTGGATTACAGAGGGATTTTAAGGCAGTAAATTACTCAGTATGAGACTCCGTTCAGTTCAGTTCAGTTCAGTCGCTCAGTCGTGTCCGACTCTTTGCAACCCCATGAATCGCAGCACGCCAGGCCTCCCTGTCCATCACCAACTCCCGGAGTTCACTCAGACTCACGTCCATCGAGTCCGTGATGCCATCCAGCCATCTCATCCTCTGTCGTCCCCTTCTCCTCCTGCCCCCAATCCCTCCCAGCATCAGGGTCTTTTCCAATGAGTCAACTCTTTGCATGAGGTGGCCAAAGTACTGGAGCTTCAGTTTTAGCATCATTCCTTCCAAAGAAATCCCAGGGTTGATCTCCTTCAGAATGGACTGGTTGGATCTCCTTGCAGTCCAAGGGACTCTCAAGAGTCTTCTCCAACACCACAGTTCAAAAGCATCAATTCTTCAGCGCTCAGCCTTCTTCGCAGTCCAACTCTCACATCCATACATGAGATGTGTATAAGAGATTGATGCCATCCAGCCATCTCATCCTCTGTCGTCCCCTTCTCCTCCTGCCCCCAATCCCTCCCAGCATCAGGGTCTTTTCCAATGAGTCAACTCTTTGCATGAGGTGGCCAAAGTACTGGAGCTTCAGTTTTAGCATCATTCCTTCCAAAGAAATCCCAGGGTTGATCTCCTTCAGAATGGACTGGTTGGATCTCCTTGCAGTCCAAGGGACTCTCAAGAGTCTTCTCCAACACCACAGTTCAAAAGCATCAATTCTTCGGCACTCAGCCTTCTTCACAGTCCAACTCTCACATCCATACATGACCACAGGAAAAACCATAGCCTTGACTAGACGGACCTTAGTCGGCAAAGTAATGTCTCTGCTTTTGAACATACTATCTAGGTTGGTCATAACTTTTCTTCCAAGGAGTAAGCGTCTTTTAATTTCATGGCTGCAGTCACCATCTGCAGTGATTTTGGAGCCCGAAAAAAATAAAGTCTGACACTGTTTCTCCTGTTTCCCCAGCTATTTCTCATGAAGTGATGGGACCAGATGCCATGATCTTCATTTTCTGAATGTTGAGCTTTAAGTCAACTTTTCCACTCTCCTCTTTCACTTTCGTCAAGAGGCTTTTTAGTTCCCCTTCACTTTCTGCCATAAGGGTGGTGTCATCTGCATTTCTGAGGTTATTTCTCCCCACAATCTTGATTCCAGCTTGTGCTTCTTCCAGCCCAGCGTTTCTCAGTATGAGACTATAAAGGTCCAAATCCATGGACTGTACACACCAGAGTGAACTTTAACTACGGACTTCAGTTATAAAGTGTCCATACATTGTCCATACATTTGGTTATACAGTGTCCTACATTGACTGATGTATCACAATGTGTCATTGTAGGTTCATCAATTGTAACAAATTCACTGCTCTGAAAGGGATGTTGATAATGCAGAGGCCACAGCATATGTTGGAGCAGGCACATTTGTTAAAACTGAGAAACCAACAGGAATGCAATTCTATTAACTAAACTGTACACCTTTTTTTTTTTTTCCTCCAGATTTCCCTGGTTTTCCAACTAATATCCTTTCCTGTTTCAGGATCTCATTCAGGATACCACATTCTTTTGCATCAACTTTTCTCCATAGTCCCTTCTGGTCTGTGACAGTTCCTTTTCTTGTTTCTCAAAACTTTGATCATTTTTAGGAGTACTGGTCAGGCAATATTTAAAATGTTTCTCAGTCTGGGTTTGCCTGTTGTTTTCTCATGATTAGAATATGATGATGGATTTGGGGGAATGAGTCTAGAGAGATGAAATGATGTCCTCATTGCATCATATCAGTGAGTCACGATGTCCAGGTGATTTATCTCTATGATGTTGACCTTGATCCCTTGGTGAAAATGTTCTCTATCGGGTTTCTCCACTGTCAAGTTACTATTTTTCCCTTTACCTACTCTACTCTTTTGGGAATGATCACTAACCCCAGCCCATACTGGTTAGGAGTGAAAGTCACTCAGTCGTGTCTCACTCTTTGTAACCCTATGGAACACGGTCCATGGAATTCTCCAGGCCAGAATACTGGAGTGATTAGCCTTTCCCTTCTCCAGGGGATCGTCCCAACCCAGGGATCGAACCCAGATCTCCCATGTTGCAGGCAGATTCTTTACCAGCTGAACCACAAAGGAAGCCCAGCTGGTTAGGAGAGGGGAGATGAAGCTCCATCTCCTGGAGGGAAGAGTATTTACATATATTCTTTATTTTTCAATTGAAGTATAGTTGATTTATATTATTGTGTTAGTTTCAGGTGTATGGCACAGCAATTCACTTATATGTGTGTATATATATATATATATAACTGAATATATATACTTTGGGCTTCCCAGGTGACCCAGTGGTAAGAATCTTCCTGCCAGCGCAGCAGCCGCAGGAGACTCAGGTTCAATTCCTGGGTTGAGAAGATCTCCTGTAGGAGGAAATGGCAACCCACCCCAGTATTCATGCCAGGATAATCCCACGGACTGATGACGTTGGCGGGCTACAGTCCATGGGGTCATAAAAGAGTCAGATGTGACTGAGCAACGGAGCCTGTACGCACGCGTATACTTCAGAGTCGTCTCCCTTACAGTTTATTACAAATATTGAGTATAGTTCCCTATGCTACAGAGCAGATCCTCGCTGACTATCTATTTTACATACAGTAGTACGTATATGTTAATCCCAACCTCCTGATTTAACCCTCCTCCCTACCTCCTTTTCCCCTTTAGCAACCATTAGTTTGCTTTCTATGTCTGTGAGTCTATTTCTGTTTTGGAAATAAATCTATTTGTACCTTTTTATTTTTAGATTCAACATATAAGTGATATCAAATGATATCTGTCTTTCTCTGTCTGATCTACTTAGTGTGATAATCTTTGGTTTCATCCATGTTGCTGTAAATAGAATTATGCCATTCAGTTCTATGGCTAAATAATATTCCATTGTATGTATGTAGTACATCTTTATCCATTCACCAGTGGACATTTAGGTTACCTCCAT
The DNA here is from genome assembly GCA_006408695.1 of Aepyceros melampus. Classification (NCBI taxonomy): domain Eukaryota; kingdom Metazoa; phylum Chordata; class Mammalia; order Artiodactyla; family Bovidae; genus Aepyceros; species Aepyceros melampus. Next base: position 232,005 of record SJXQ01013170.1, on the reverse strand, counting down.
GTTTTTGGCTATTAATAGTGCTGCAATGAACACTGGGGTGCATGTATATTTTGAATTATGGTTTTCTATGGATATATGACCAGGAGTTGGATTTCAGGATCATATGGTAGCTCTATATTCTTTAGAATTCTTTTGTTAAAAAATTTGTCTCTTCTCCCATATTCATTTATCCACTTATTTAATCTTTTATTTATATCAATACAGACTTATATATTTATTTTTTTCTTTGGATTATCTATCCAAACTGTTACTTATTTTGTTGCTTGAAATATTCCTGTTGGCCATTGGGAGTTCCTTCAGACTGGTTCCTGTGTTCCTTTGACATGCTCCCATTAAAAAAAAAAAAAAAAATGCTTCCTGACTTTCTGGCATCGTACGAGGCTCCGGATCATCCCTCACTGCCATCCACTAGAATTAGCCATTTCTCCAAGGATCCCTGGTTCCTTTCATTGAAGAATGATATTTAGTGATCTCAGAGCTGGGTCCAATGCTGCATTTTTAGTTTTTATTTTGGTGGAAATTATAGGCGGAGGCAACTTGGCAATCACCACAAAACTTACAAGCACTATTATAGATGAAAGTTCAGGAGTAAGAGATTTATACAGTTCCTCCCACAGATGATGGTTCATTTTAATGGTAAAAGGAGTAACTGTATTGTGGAGCACCTTGGCAGATAAGCAATCGATCAAAGAGCCACACCAGTAAGGGGGCAAATTGGCTTCAAGTGGGTCTTGGTATGATGTATCAAGAAGGCTATAACATGACTTCTGGGGATTTCCTGCCATGATTGTATCATTTGAATAAATTGAATTCCATCATGTTCAAAATGAGGGGCATTCTACAAAATAACTTTTCTATATTCTTTGAAACTGTTAATGTCAGGAAGCTCACATAAAGACTGAGGAACTTCTCCAGACTAAAGGAGGCATGACGATTGAATCTAACAAGGAAGTCAGGATCTTCTTTTGCTACGAAGGATGTTGTTGGGACAGCTGAATAAGGTCTGCAGATTAGATAACAATAGTGTATCAATGCCAATTTCCTGATTTTGATCATTGTGCTGTGTTACAGAAGCAACTGCCCTTCAGAATACACTGAAGTATATAAGGTTGAAGGGCCATCACATCTATAAATTTTTCTCAATAGCTCAAGAGGAGAGAGAGGAAGAGAGGGAATAAAGTGGAAGTGGTATATGTCAACATTTGGGGAACCTGGATGAAGAATATACAGGAATTCTTAGCACTGTGCTTGCAACTCTTTGGTGAGTCTGAAATTCTGTCAAAATAAAAAGTCAAAGTAAATAAACAAGTGGCTACAAAAAGTTACATGTGTACAAGTTTCATTCATTCCTTCATTCATTTTGTTGAGCACCTGTTATGTTCCAGGTGGTTTTTCCAAGCACAGAACAGACAGACAAAAACCCTACAGTTGTGGAAGTGGGTGGAAACAGGCGGGGAAAATGGAATAAAGAAGGAAAGTCATAGTTTGTCAGATGGTATTAAGTACTAAGTAGGACAGGGACTTCGCTGGTGGTCCAGTGGTTTAAAAATCTGCTCTCCAATGCGTGGGATGTGGGTTCATCCTCGGTCAGGGAACTAAGATCCCACTTCCACAGAGCAACTAAGTCTGCATACCATGATTACGGAGCCTGAGTACCAAAACAAAGGCTCCCGTTTGCTGCAGCCAATAAATACACACATAAGCAAATATTTTTAAAAAGAGAAGAACACAGCAGGAAAGGGGAATAGAGAGTGCAGGAACTGGGCATTAGAGTCAAAGAGATCTTTGGGACACGTTATACAAAGCAGTGCAAACAATATATACTATGTGTTTCCCATAAGAACTTGTCAACTGAATATCACTTAAATTCTGATCTCTCAATGTAGAAGGCAGCTTCTGACAAGGCCTGTGATGATTCTTGCCTTTTGGTGTTCACACTCTTGTGCAACACCCTCCCCTTGAAAGTGGGACCTGGTAACTTTTTAAAAATTCTTTGCCTTAAAAATTTTTTTTTAATATTTTTTATACAACCAGGGCTTCCCTGGTGGCTCAGATGGTAAAAAATCCACCTGCAATGAGGGAGACTGGGTTCGATCCCTGGGTTGGGAAGATCCCCTGGAGCAGGGCATGGCAACCCACTCCAGTATTCTTGCCTGGAGAATCCCATGGACAGAGGAGTCTGGTGGGCTATAGTCCATGGAGTGGCAAAGAGTCAGACATGACTGAGCGACTAAGCATAGCACATACAACTTTTAAAAGTAACTTTCCATTTACAGTTATTACAAAACATTGACTGTTTCCCCCATTTTTTTTTAAATCATTTATTTATTTGGCTGTGCTGCATCTTAACTGCAACACGCAGGGATTGAACCTGGGCCCCCTGCATTGTGAGTGAGGAGTCTTCACCACTGGACCACCAGGGAAGTCCCTCCCCTGTGGGGTACAATGCATCCTTGAACCTGTCTAACCCCTAGTTAGTTTATACCTCCCACTCCCCCACTCCTATGTTGTCCCTCCCGCCTCCCCACTGGTAACCACTAGTTCATTTTCTGTATCTGTGAACCTAGTGACTCACTTTTAATGAATAAAAGATGAAAGTGTGATGGGATGGCACTTTTGAGATCAAGTTACAAAGTGACTGTGGTTTGCACATTACATGCCCTCTCTAGCTCTCTCTACTGCTTACTCTGAGGGAGGCCAGGTTCCATGCTGTGAGCTGCCTTATGGAGGGCCCCACATGGCCAAGAACCAAGAGCAATGTCCAGAAAACATCTAGCGAGGAGCAGGGACCCTCAGACCTGCAGCCCATGAGAAACTGAATTCTGCCAACTGTCACATTTTCATGCTGGGAAGGGAACTCTTCCTCAGTTAAGCCTTCAGATAAAGATGAAGCCTCTACTAGAGGATGGACTACACCCCGGCTCCTGCCCCACAGAAACTGTAAGGTAGTAAGTGACTGCTCTTTTACTTTTTATTTATGTCTGGCTGCGCTGGATCTTCACTGCTGCAGGTACGTGTTGGTTGCAGTGAGTAAGGGCTGCTCTCTAGTTGAAGCCCATGGGCTGCTAACCGCAGTGGCGTCTCTTGCAGAGCATGAGTAGGGTGCACAGGCTTCGGTGCATGAGCTTAGCTGTCCATGGCATGTGGAATCTTCCTGGACTAGGGATCAAATCCATGTCCCCTGCATTGGCAGGTGGATTCTTAACCACTGGACCACCAGGGAAGTCCTAAATGATTGCTCTTTAAAGACGCTAAGTTTTGGATAACTGGTGGCATAGCAAGAGGGAACTATCACATTGAAAGCGAAGTGAAAGCGTTAGTCTCTCAGTCGTGTCCAACTCTTTGTGACCCCATAAACTGCAGCCCACCAGGCTCCTCTGTCCATGGGGTTTCCCAGGCAAGAATACTGGATCAGGTTGCCATTTCCTCCTCCAGGGGATCCCAACCCAGGATGGAACCCGCATCTCCTGCATTGCAGGCAGATTCTTTACCGTCTGAGTCACCAGGGAAGTTTACCTTCTCATCCTAAAATTTTAAAAACTGTGTTTCTACTTCTGGTTTCCAAAAAAACTTATCCTCAGGCAAAGGCATTAGAGCTGTTCTTCAGCTATATCCCTTTTTCCATATTCCAGCACATGATGAGATGGCACTCCTTGATCCCCTTGTGTTTGCTGAGGCCAGGCAACTAGTTCTGGCCAATGAGCTCTTGATGGGAAGGAAGTGGGTGGCTTCCAAGTTGGAGCATTTAGTGGCCAGGGTAAATCTCTCTGGTGCTGCAGTGACTAGCCTATTATGTGACTCTTATAATTAAACAAATGGGAAACCCAGCCCCCAGTTATACAAGCCACATTTCTAGAACTCAAAGCCACATGTGTCTTGTTGCTGTTAAGTTGCTAAATTGTGTCTGATTCCTTGCGACCCCACAGACTGCAGCATCCCAGACTTTCCTGTCCACTGTCTCCCAGAGTTTGCTCAGATTCGTGTCCATTGAGTCGGTGATGCTATGTAACCATCTCCTCCTCTGCCTCTCCCTTCTCCTTGTGCCTTCAAACTCTCCTAGCATCAGGGTCTTTTCCAATGCGTCGACTCTTCACATGTGTCTAGCAGCCATCTCATGGGGCAGCACAATCAAGAACATTTCCGTCACCTGTCTACACAGTTGGTGTGACCACTATAGAAAACAGTATGGTGGTTCTTTAAAAAAACTGAAAATAGAGCTACCATATGATCCAGCAATCCCACTTCTGGGCACATATCCAGAAAAGAAGAAAACTCTAATTTGAAACGACACACGCACACCAGTGCTCACAGCAGCAGCACCAGCCAACCCGGGGACTCCATCTTCCTCCCAGACTGAAATTCTGTGCCCATGACTTCCTGACTCTCCATTTCCCACTCCCACCCCAGCGCCTGGCAACCACCATTCTACTCTGTCTCTATGAATCTGACCACTCTAGATTCCTGCCATGGTGTATCATATAATGCTTGTCCTTTTGTAACTGACCCGTTTCACTTAGCATAAGTGAACATTAACATAAGTGAACTCATTAGCATATGAACTTATTAGCATAAGTGAACTCATTAGCATAAGTGAACATTCATAGCATAAGTGAACATTAGCATAAGCAAACTCATTAGCATATGTGAACATTCATAGCATAACATTCATCCATGTCATGGCATGTGTCAGAATTTCTTTCCTTTTTAAGGCTGAATAATATTTTATTGTCTGAATGGATCACATTTTGTTTATCCAACCATCCATTAATGCACATTTGGGTTACATCCACCTTTTGGCTGTTCTGCCTCATGCTGCTATGAACATGAGTATACCAATAGCTCTTTGAGTCCCTGCTTTCAATTCTTTGAGGTATGTACTCAGAATTGGGATTGGTGGATCAAATGGTAATTTAATACTTCTTTTTTTTTTAATGTATTTATTTATTTTGGGAGGCTTCCCAGGTGGCATTAGTGGTAAAGAACCTGCCGGCCAATGCAGGAGACTCAAGAGATGTGGTTCTATCCCTGGGTTGGGAAGATTCCCTGGAGAAGGAAGTGGCAACCCAGTCCAGCCTTCCTCGCCTGGAGAATCGCACAGGCAGAGGAGCCTGGCAGGCCACCGTCCATGGGGTCATGAAGAGTCGGACACAGCTGAGTACCTCTTTATCTTTTGGCTGCACTGAGTCTTTGTGGCTGCACTTGGGCTTTTTTGAGCTGTTGGCAGTCCAGGGCCACTCTTCACTGTGGTGGGTGAGCTTCTCATTGCAGCGGCTTCTCCTGTTGTGGCATGCAGGCTTAGGGTGTGCAGGCTTCAGCAGTTGTGGCGCACGGGCTTAATTGCCCTGTGGCGTGTGGGTTCTTCCCAGACCTGGGGTGGAACCCATGTCCCCTGCTTGGGCAGGCACATTCTTAACCACTGGACCACCGGGGAAGTCCCTATGTTTCATTTTCTGAGGAATCCCAGTGCCATTTTCCACAGTAGATACAGAGTCCTTGCTTTTAGAAGCATATATCAAAATATTTACAGATGAAATCACATGATGCCTGAGATTTGCTTTAACATGACCCAGGGTTATAGAGTAAATAAAAGGTTTGCTTTGATTTCCAGAGTAAGGTTATGCTAAAGGTTGAGATACAGTAACAAGATATGTCCTAAGCTGATAATTGTTGAAGATGGAAGATAGCACCGTGGAGGGCCATTATTCTATTCTCTCTTCTGTGTATATCTGAGCTTTTCCAAAAGGAAAAAAAAAAAGAGTTTCTTTTCATAGAAAGTACTTGAAATAATCTTGATTCATATTGCAACAAGAACCTCACAATTATGGAAACAAAAGTACTAAGCTTACTATATTCTCAGGCAATTACAAATTATATTCAGCACCTAACCCCTTTGTTAAGTCAGAAGCTTGATTAAATGCTTACTTATATATTCCTATGTATCCTGAGAAGTTAGCAAGGGAAATTTAATCAAATGAACTACATCTGCTTATAGAAACTCCTGTCTCTGTTTTTCTTGAGAACTGAGCTGCTGCTGCTGCTGCTAAGTCGCTTCAGTCATGTCTGACTCTGTGCGACCCCATAGACGGCAGCCCACCAGGCTCCCCCATCCTTGGGATTCTCCAGGCAAGAACACTGAAGTGGGTTGCCATTTCCTTCTGCAACGCATGAAAGTGAACAGTGAAGTCGCTCAGTTGCTCAGTCATGTCCGACTCTTGGCGACCCCGTGGACTACAGCCTACCAGGCTCCTCTGTCCATGGGATTTTCCAGGCAACAGTACTGGAGTGGGGTGCCATTGCCTTCTCTGTGAGAACTGAGCTAGAGCCCCTCAATTTGCAAAATCATAAGTTTAGCGCACCCAGAGATAAAATCACAGGTGACAGAACAGATCATGTCATTTCACCTGGAACAGTTGAGGAAAAAAATCAGCTTCATCTGTTCGGTTACTCATTCATTTGACAAATGAGTTTTTAAAAATATCTATTCTTTTTTAAAATTTTATTGGAGTATAGTTGATTTCAATGCTGTGTTAGTTTCAGGTGTACACCAGAATGATTCAAATATATATGTGTGTATCTATGAATATATACGAAAGTGAGATTGTTAGTCACTCAGTCATGTCCAGCTCTGTGATCCCATGAACTCACCAGGCTTGGCTCCTCCATCCATGGAATTCTCCAGGCATGAATACTGAAGTGGGTTGCCATTTCCTTTTCATGGGATCTTCCCGACCCAGGGATCAAACCTGACTGTCCCGCATTACAGGTGAATTCTTTACCAACTGAGCCACCAGGGAAGCCCCACGTGTGTGTGTGTGTGTGTGTGCATATATTCTTTTTCAGATTCTTTTCCATTATATATTACTACAAGATATTGAGTATAGTTTCCTGTACTATGCAGTAGGTCCTGTTGTTTATCTATTTTGTATATGATAGGGTGTATATTTCAATCCCCATCTTTTAATGTATCCCTCTTCTCCTTTCCCATTCTATGTTTGTGAGCCTTTGATAAATGTTTATTGAGCGCCTATGCTCAATATGAGGCCTCACCCCCAGGCACTGAGGATAGATGCAGCCATGAATAGAACAAATAAGAAACTCATGTTTTAGGTCAGAGAAACAAGGAATAAAAGAACTTGGATAGCTCTAGCATGTGTCGAGTAGAGATCGTTTTTATAAGAAAAATGGGAGCAGGCATGGGTCCAGCTAGAAGGGGAAGGGGAATTAAGTGGGAAAGACCTCTCTGTGAAGGTGACATTGAAGCAGAACTGGAGGAGAGAAAGGGACAAAGATGCACATGCTGGGGGAGGAGTTTGCAGGCTGAGGAAGTGTCAACAGCAAAAGCTTGTGAAGACAGTGACTGAGGTGTTCAAAACAGCAAGGAGGCTCACGTGGCCAGAGTGAAGAGGTGAGAGGGGATGAGATAAGGCAGGTGGAGGGAGCCCAGTTGGGGCTTTATTGTTTAAAAACATAGCTGTTATTATGTAGCTTTGTTTAAAATGTAGCTCCAATACTTTGGCCACCTGATGCAAATAGTTGACTATTGGAAAAGGCCCTGATGCTGAGAAAGATGGAAGGCAGAAGGGGAAGAGGGTGACAAAGGGTGAGATGCTTGGATGGCATCACCGATTCAATGGACATGAACTTGGGCAAATTCCAGAGATGGTGAGGGACAGGGAAGACTGGCGTGCTGCAGTCCATGGGGTTTCAAAGAGTCAGACATGATTTGGCAATTGAACAACAAAATTTATTATTTTTCAGGTATGGTGATGACTGAGCGACTAGGCACCACACACAGCATCGTGAGGCCAAAAGATCAAGAGTCAACTGCCGTTGAATAGACAGCTTGTTGTACTCCGAGACCCCAAGAGAGGACTTCCCTGGTGGTCCAGTGGCTAAAGTTCCATGCTCCCAATGCAGGGGCCTGTCGAGTTCAATCTCTGGTTAGGGAACTAGTTGCATGCCACAACTGGAAAAGAAAGAAAAAAAAAAGATCCCGCCACAACAAAGATTGAAGGTCCCACACGCCACAACTCATACCTGGGGCAGCTAAAAAAATAAAAAAGAATCCCAAAATGAATGGAGGTTGGGGAAGCACCAAGGTCGGTCGGTCGGTCAGGAAGCAGTGACAGCAGGATGAGAAAGTGGACGAGAGACTTCACTGTAGCTTCTTCAGAAAGGAAAAGGTAAATCAGGGTAAACAGGCTTAGGATCGGCTGGTGTTAATAATGTTAGCAGGCTATGGGGCATAGGGGCTCTTCCTGTTTGTCTGGTACTTGCCTTGGGGTGATAAGGGCAGTGGTCTTGGATATGAGAGTCTGATAGAGGAGGTTGTAGAGGTGTAAGCTCTGGACTGGTGTGTTTGTATTTGAAATGCATGCTCATGGTTGAATCCTTTCCTGTCTCCAAGGATAGGCTAACCCTGGAAGAAGCAGTCCCTGCAGAGTCACCCAGATGCCAAGCACCACAACACACATGGTTAATACATTTATCTTATGACACGTGCCCAAAAGACTTTTCCTCTTGTAAAGTCACTTCATGGGTCCTAAAGTCTTTTAAGTTCTGAACCCCAAGGTCTTGCCTTTCATATAAAGTCTCCTCCAGTGGTTCAGTGGTAAAGAACCCACCTGCAATGCAGGAGATGCGACAGGAGCCACAGGTTTGATCCCTGGGTTGGGAAGATCCCCTGGAGAAGGAAACAGCAACCCACTCCAGTATTCTTGCCTGGAGAACTCCATGGACAGCCCATGGGGTTGCAAAAAAGTTGGACACAACTTAGCAACTAAACAACAAGGTCTTGCCTAACCTGTTCACTGCTACAGCCTCAGCAACTGAGAAAGGTCAAAATTAAAACACACTATGTTAGGACTTCCCTGGTGGTCCAGTGGCTGGGCTCCACACTCGCCATGTGTGTTTGGGGGAGTTAGTTTCCATCCCTGGTTGGGGAACTGGATCCCATATGCCCCAGCTATGGGATTCTGCATGCTGCAGCTAATGATCCCACATGTTGTAGCCAGAAGATTCCGAATGTCACAACTCTTAAAAAAAAAAAAAAAAAAGTTCCTGCATGCCAGATAAAGGATCCTGTGCCACAGTTAGGAACCAGTGCAGCCAAATAAACAAATAAATATTAAAACGAGAAAAAGGAACCCAGGGCTCCCCGGTGGCTCAGTGATGAAGAACCTGCCTGTCGATGCAGGAGACACAGTCCAGAAAGATCCCACATACTGAGGAGCAACTAAGCCCGTGTGCCACAAGTACTGAGCCTGTGCTCCAGAGCCCAGGAGCTGCAGCTACTGAGCTCACAGGCTCTAACTACCGAAGCCCATGTGCTCTAGAGCCTGTGCTCAACGAGATAAGCCACGGCAGCGCAGCGCCTGCACACTGCAGCTAGAGAGTAGCCCCACTCTCCACAACTAGAGAAAAGCCTGCATAGCAACGAAGGCCCAGCACAGCCAAAAAAAAAAATTAAAAAAAAGAAACCCACTGTCTTGATCAATGAAAAGGGCAAGTTACAGAGAAGTAGAACATGAACAATCTTTATGAGATAAACAGACAGAATGCATGAAAATATAAAAAGTGGTTGTCATATTTTTAAAAAAGAAACAAGAGACCAATATAAATGACTTCCCAAAAGGGAGAGGAAGGGGAATGAAGGCAGAGCTGAGGGGAAGTCTAATCCTGACACCTGCTTAGAATCAAAGCAGAATTATTTCCCCAGAAAGTGTGGAATTACTCCTTTTATTTTCTTCTGTTTTCCTCAGTGACTAAAAAAGGAGCAGGAAACATACACACAACAAAGAATTCGGTAAGAGTTAAGCTTCGTGACAGCATGAATGGGAACACGCACACGTGTTCACGAGGTTACACGTAAATATATGCATACATCTGTGATGTCCTTCCATAGCCACTCTGCTTTTCTGTCACTGAGATGACAACAGCTAAATAATTTCACGTCCCATATGGCACCCCGACTGTCACCAAGTTAATGCACTTAAAGAGAGTTTGTGATGAAAAAGAAAACCTCTTGAATTATGAGAAGGTAGATGTGCCGTGGGTGTCGCTGGCACTGTCCAGCCTTGATCTGGCCACCTCTGTGCGTACAGGAGAGGCTTCCCACTACCAGCCCTCAGGGGAATTTCTCTGGGAGCATCCTTCAACCTGTGATTGATGGAAGCTGGTGGATAAATACCTCAGCTCCCTTGGTCTTTTCTTGTTGTTGAGTCGCTAAGTCAAGTCCGACTCTTTCCGACCCCACAGACTATAGCATGCCTGCCAGGCTACCCTGTTATTCACTATCTCCCTCCCGGAGTTTGTTCAAAGTCATGTCCATCGAGTCGATGATGCCATCCAACCATCTCATTCTCTGCCACTCTCTTCTTTTGCCTTCAGTTTTTCCCAGCATCAGGGTGTTTTCCAGTGAGTCGGCTCTTCAAATCAGGTAGCCAGAGTGTTGGCGCTTCAGCAACAGTCCTTCTAATGAATATTCAGAGTTGATTTCCTTTAGGATTGAGTGTTCGATCTCTTTGCAGTCCAAGGGATTCTCAAGAATCTTCTCCAGCACCGCAATTCAAAAGCATCAATTCTTTGGCATCCGTCCTTGGTCTAGGTGTGATAACTCTGAGCAAGGTGCTCTCTGCTGCCCCCCAGAGGTCTCCATCGTTACCGAGTCCCAGTGATTCGCTCAGTTCAGTTCGGTCTCTCAGTCGGTTCCGGCTCTTTGCGACCCCATGGACTGGAGCATGCTAGGCTTCCGTGTCCATCACCAACTCCCCGAGCTTGCCCAAACTCATGTCCATCGAGTCGCTGATGCTATCCAACCATCTCATCCTCTGTCGTCCCCTTCTCCTCCTGTCTTTCAATCTTTCCCAGCATCAGGGTCTTTTCCAATGAGTCAGTTCTTTGCATCAGGTGGCCAAAGTACTGGAGCTTCAGCTTCAGCATCAGTTCTTCCAATGAATATTTAGGACTGATTTCCTTAGGATTGACTGGTTTGATCTTTTTGCAGTCCAAGGGACTCTCAAGAGTCTTCTTCAACACCACAGTTCAAAAGTATCAGCTCTTCGGTGCTCAGGTTTCTTTATAGTCTATCTCTCACATCCGTACATGACCACTGGAAAAACCAGGAGTGATTCACTATAGTATTCATACAGTATACAGAATACAGCAGTGACCGGCTGCAGTGTTAATAACTTGCCTGAGGGCACATCCATTCATTACTGGTTGGTTCTTCCCTTCCTGGCTTCTCTGCCAGTGGGTCCTGTGACCTCACCACAGAACAAGTGAATCCTTGCTTCCAAAACTGCTTCTGGGGGGAATCCAAACTATGACAATGGAGTTGGACAGAGTCTGTTAGTTATTTCAAAATCTTTAGGCAACAGGAAAATCTCCCTTTCCTTTCTTCCTTCCTCTCCTCTTCCTCTTTTCCCTTTCTCTCTCGCTCCTCTCCCTACCCCTGCCACTCTTCCTTCTTCAAAAAAGGGTCTGAAAGCCTTGTAGGATAAAATTTGAATACAAACTTTTAGTTACCCCTCAATATATGTGCTATTCTGGCCTCACTGTGTCATAGAAAAAAAACCCACAGAACTACTTGTCAGAAGATTTGGACTCACCGTCTTCAAATGTAGCCAAAGCCTCAGGTGGCCACTGGGTACTGGCAATGTGGCTGGTCCAAAATTAGATGTCTTAAAATACACCCCCAGAGGGGGACTTCCCTGGCAGTTCATGGACCCCCAGTCAGGGAACTAAGATCCCACATGCCACGGAGCAACTAAGCTCACGCACCCCAACCAGAGAGTCTTTGAGCCACAGCGAAAGATCCCATGTGACATTAGGAGGAAGATGCTGCCTGCCACAACTAAAGCCCAAGGCAGTCAAATAAATAAAGAAAGAAATTTAAAAGATACAATTCATTAGATAAAAATAGAATTAAATACACACCAGGGGACTTCCCTGGTAATCCAGGGGTTAAGACTCTGAGCTTCCAAGGCAAGCAGCAAACAGTTCAATCACTGGTCCGGGAACTAAGACCTCACACATGTGTGATCCTCAAAAAATACAATAAAGTAAAATACACACCAGATAGTGAAAACTTGGTATAAGAAAAATATGTGAAACATTCAGTAATTTTAATATTTATTATAGGTGGAAGCGATAGCATTTGCAATATGTTCGGTTATCTGAAATCTATTATTAAAATTAACTTTACCTGTTTCTTTGTACCTCTTCTAATGTGGCTGCTTGAACATTTAAAATTGCACAGGTGACTATGCTATATTTCTACAGGACAGCGCTGGTCTGGATGATTACCCAGCTCTGTACTTCGGAGCTCCATGACTTAGGGCAAGACATTTAATCCGGGGCTTCCCTGGTGGCTCAGTAGTAAAGAAGCTGCCTGCCAGTGCAGGCGTCGTGGGTTCCATTCTTGTTCCCAGAAGATCCCACATGCCTTGCTCGGAGCAATTAAGCCATGTGCGACTTCACTTTCACTTTTCACTTTCATGCATTGGAGAAGGAAATGGCACCCCACTCCAGTGTTCTTGCCTGGAGAATCTCAGGGACAGGGGAGCCTGATGGGCTGCCGTCTATGGGTTCACACAGAGTCGAACATGACTGAAGCGACTTAGGAGCAGCAGCAGACGCAACTTTTGATTGGTGCTCTAGAGCCTGCAAGCTGCAACGACTGAAGCCTGAGCACCCTAGAGCCTTTGCTTTGCAACAAGAGAAGCTCTCACACCACAACGGGAGAATAGTTCCTGCTTGCTACAACTAGAGAAAAGCCTGCACAGCAATGAAGATCCAGCACAACTATAAATAAATAAATGAATACATAAAATTATTTTTAAAGACATTTAATCCCATGAAGAGAGTTTCCTCATTTAGAAACAACACAGCAACAATAACAAAGTAATAATACCACCTCTCCACACTAATGTCCAAGTTATGTTCTACTGTGGGCTTGACTCATCATTGAATCTCTCCAAACCTCAGTCTCCTCATCTGCAAAATGAGAATGAGGGCAGTATGCACCCTATGTGATCAAGTAAGAAATGACACCCTGTATGTGATGGGCCGGGCACAGATTAGTAGAGAATGAATGTTGGCTGTGTTGAGAATATTTTCTGTGTGTAGGTGAAATTGCACCTTGGGTCAAAAGGAAGTATTCCCTGAAAGCATCTGATGCCTCAGAAACAAGACAGGTAAAACGCAGGGAAGGACCCACCAAAGTCACAGATGAATAAAATAACAGGGAACAGAGCCCAACAAGTCATCAAAAGACAATAAAAGTTCCATCTAAGAATTACACTCGGAGAGAAACATGACTGTATTTGTGTTCAGGCTTCTGGAACGTCTGTTGTCTCATGGAGACACCCTAAAGGGCTGAGTTGAAAGTGAAAGTGAAGGTCGCTCAGTCGTGTCTGACTCTGTGACTCCATGGACATGGAATTTTCAGGCCAGAACACTGGAGTGCACAGACTTTCCTTTCTCCAATGGATCTTCCCAACCCAGGGATCAAGCCCAGGTCTCCCACATTGCAGGTGGATTCTTTACCAGCTGAGCCACAAGGGAAGCCCAAGAATACTGGAGTGGGTAGCCTGTCCCTTCTCCAGCAGATCTTCCAGACCCAGGAACTGAACCGGTGTCTCTTGCATTGCAGACAGATTCTTTACCAACGAGGGTTGACTTGACACAACATTAAACCTCTTTTCTAGGCCTTTTTTATTCCCTTCTCTGGCATTACCCATGTCTTTTGTTGTGGAAAATACTTTCATCCCATGCCGAGAGAAATCGCTTCACTCTCATATATCTGAGACACTCACTTAAGGGCTGTGTCTCAAACTTGTCTCAAATCAAGAAAAAAAGCCCAAGTCACCCTGTTGGGACCAGAAGCAAGGAAAAGAAGTTTAACTGGGCTCCCAGATTTGTTTCAAGGCAGTGTAATGTGTGATTGAGCTGTGTGGTTTTGGACAAGTTGTCCAGCCTCTCTAGCTTCAGCATATTCATTTGTGAAACAGGGAAATTACAGTGTTCATTCAGGGAGTTCCTTGATGGTCTAGTGGTTAGGATTTGGCACTTTCACAGTCTTGGCCTGGGCTCAACCCTGATCAGGGAACTGAGATCCCACAAACTGCATGGCCCTCCCACCTGAGAAAACCCTGATAACAGTGTTCACTTCATTGCTGGTTATGAGACGTAAATGAGATAATCCACAGATCATGTTAGACTCAGAACCTGGGTGTCTAACCTAGGTTAAACTCAGAACCTACTTCTCCTTGCCTCCAACTTGGAGTTTTTTTTTTTTTTTTTTTGGTTACCAAACAGATTTCCAAATAAGTGTGATGCTTTTTTTTTTTTAATTATAATTTGTTTTTAAATAGTTTTCAGAAGTCAAGTAATTTTCACTTTAAAAAAATTTTGAGCCTCTATCCCAGACTACCCTTAACACAACACACGCAGTGGGAATTTTACTGCATTCCTGTCTAGTTTCTCTCTCACCCCGTGTTTCTATTTTACATATAGAGGTGATTATAGTGAAAAGATATTTTACATACGATAGTTCCTTATCATCTGAGTATTCATTATCTAGATACCCACATAGTTATGAGTTTAGGGAAGCAAACGTTGTCCTAACATAAAAATATTCACAAATAAACGTACAATTTCACAATGATTCCTTCTGGACTAACAGAAACACCCTTTGGAGCCCATCCAATCAATGTATTTGCCAGTGTTTACCTCTGATTGTTGATGTTTGTTTGAAATTTCACAATGCAATTCAAAATGATGGGAATCGATTGTAACATGAAAACTGGAAGTCTTTGCAAAAGACAGCAGGATTTCTGAAGTCAGTGAAAGTGATGTGGGAGAAACATTTGCAATGCAGAGGACTCCACTGACAAGAACTGTGAAGTCCCACCAATGGAAAGACAGAAACAAGAGATAGCAGTGATGCTCCCAAGAGCAGTAGCTGACGAGCAAATGACTTTAAACGCCCTGTGGGAAAAGGGATGAAAATCTTGCATGAGTGGGCCCCCCCAAAAAAAAGACCCCCTGTAGGAACACCTGATGCTGGGAAAGATTGAGGGCAGGAGAAGAAGGGGATGACAGCAGATGGGATGGTTGGATGTCATCATCGACTCAATGAACATGAATTTGAGCAAACTCCAGGAGATGGTGAAGGACAGGGAAGCCTGGTGTGCTGCAATCCATGGGGTTGCAAAGAGTCAAAGAGTCAGACTTTGACTGAAAAACAAAAGGAACACCTCCCAGAAGCCAAAGATGAAATGAAAGATGTTCCATTATCTGCCATACAAGTTTTCAGTAGGAAATGATATACATGCAAAAATATCAATTTCTGACTCATTCTTTGTTAACTGATGAATTAGAGCATATTTGCAACTATTATTTAAATTTTGTTAAACAGGATCTAAAAATAAATTCAGGTTTATGAAGTTTGGATTCCTTGTACAGGACAAAGTCCTAACTGGATTCCTATTTTCACTGGGTTCACTCTAAATAAGATTTTTGCTTAAAAAAACAACAACAAACTTATTTGGCTTTGCCAGGTTTTAGTTGCAGCACAAGGACCTTTAGTTTTATCTGTGAACTCTTAGTTGTGGCATGTGGGATTTAGTTCCCTGACCAGGGGTTGAACCTGGGCCCCTGCGCTGGGAGAGAGGAGTCTTAGCCATTGGACCACCAAGGAAGTCTCCATGACCTTTTGCCAGTAGTAAGTATTCTGAAATGGAAGCTTCCTCTATCACTTTCTCACTGAATACCATACTGTAACTATCATTTTAAAGGTTACATTTACTTATTTCCATTTGGCTTTTAATAATGTCTCCAACTGGGTCCTTTTAGCTTCTCTTGTGGCTCAGCCTTTTCATACTGTTCATGGGGTTCTCAAGGCAAGAATACTGAAGTGGTTTGCCATTCCCTTCTCCAGTGGACCACATTCTGTCAGATCTCTCCACTATGACCCACCTGTCTAGGATGGCCCCACAGGGCATGGCTTAGTTTCACTGAGTTAGACCAGGCTGTGGTCTGTGTGATTAGACTAACTAGTTTTCTGTGGTTATGGTTTCAGTGTGTCTGCCCTCTGATGCCCTCTCGCAACACTTACCATCTTACTAGGAAAAGGAGTATGTCAAGGCTGTATATTGTCACTCTGCTTATTTAACTTCTATGCAGAGTACATCATGAGAAATGCTGGGCTGGAAGAAGCACAAGCTGGAATCAAGATTGCCTGGAGAAATATCAATAACCTCAGATATGCAGATGACACCACCCTTATGGCAGAAAGTGAAGAGGAAATAAAAAGCCTCTTGATGAAAGTGAAAGAGGAGAGTGAAAAAGTTGGCTTAAAGCTCAACATTCAGAAAATGAAGATCATGGCATCCGGTCCCATCACTCCATGGGAAATAGATGGGGAAACAGTGGAAACAGTGTCAGACTTTATTTTGGGGGGCTCCAAAATCACTGCAGATGGTGATTACAGCCATGAAATTAAAAGATGCTTACTCCTTGGAAGGAAAGTTATGACCAACCTCGATAGCATATTCAAAAGCAGAGATATTACTTTGCCAACAAAGGTCCGTCTAGTCAAGGCTATGGTTTTTCCTGTGGTCATGTATGGATGTGAGAGTTGGACTGTGAAGAAAGCTGAGCACTGAAGAACTGAGTTTTTGAACTGTGGTGTTGGAGAAGACTCTTGAGAGTCCCTTGGACTGCAAGGAGATCAGCCAGTCCATTCTGAAGGAGATCAACCCTGGGATTTCTTTGGAAGGAATGATGCTAAAGCTGAAGCTCCAGTACTTTGGGCACCTCATGTGGAGAGTTGACTCATTGGAAAAGACTCTGATGCTGGAAAGGATTGGGGGCAGGAGGAGAAGGGGACGACCGAGGATAAGATGGCTGGATGGTATCACGGATTCGATGGATCAGAGTCTGAGTGAACTCCGGGAGTTGGTGATGGACAGGGAGGCCTGGCGTGCTGCGATTCATGGGGTCGCAAAGAGTTGGACACGAGTGAGCGACTGAACTGAACTGAACTGAACTGTGGCTCAGCTGGTAAAGAATCCACCTGCAGTGCAGGAGACCTGGGTTTGAACCTTGGGTTGGGAAGACCCCCTGGAGAAGGGAAAGGCTAGCCACTCCAGGATTCTGGCCTCTGGAGAAGTCCATGGACTGCATAGTCCATGGGGTCACAAAGGGTCAGACACGACTGAGCAACTTCCACTTTCACTTTCAGGGGCTTTTAAATATAATAGGGCAACAAGCGATGTAGTTTCCTGGTGTTTTGAACACAAAGATACGTCCCTTCTGTGGAACGGCTGCATTTGTAAAATCTTTGATACATATTTCCAGTGTTTCTCTAAACAGACTGCACAAATGTACCTGGCCATCAAAAACGTTCGAGATGATTCTGCTCCTTGTATATGAGACATATTTGTTGAGTCCCTACTGTGTGCCAGGAGCTGTTCTAGGCACCCAGGACACAACCCTGAACAACAGAGCCTCAAATCTCTGCCATCATAGAACTGATATTTTAATTGGGGGAAGATAGACAATAAACATGCTTACCTGTTGGCTCAGATGGTAAAGAATCTGCCTGCAATGCAGGGGACACAAGAGACATGGGTTCAGTTCCTAGGTCGGGAAGTACCCCTGGAGAAGGGAATGACAACTCACTCCAGTATTCTTGCCTGGAGAATCTTAAAGACAGAGGAGCCTGGCAGGTTTCGGTCCATGGGGTCCCAAAGGGAGAACACGACTGCGGAACTAACATTTTCACTTTCAGACAATAAATAGTCATTTAATATAGCAGATGTGGTAGCAAAGCATGAACTAGGGCATGGTGGTAAAGGTAGAGTAGGGTAGAGAGACAAGATTCAGAGAGCCTCCTTGGTAAGGTAACATTCATAAAGGAACTTGAAGGAGGTGAGGAAGGGAGCCCCGAATGGTGTACATTATCTTATTTGCAAACAGAAATAGAGACACATATAGAGAGAACAAATACATGGATGCTAAGGGGAAGGGTATGCAGAGTACATCATGAGAAATGCTGGACTGGAAGAAACACAAGCTGGAATCAAGATTGCTGGGAGAAATATCAATAATCTCAGATATGCAGATGACACCACCCTTATGGCAGAAAGTGAAGAGGAGCTAAAAAGCCTCTTGTTGAAGGTGAAAGAGGAGAGTGGAAAAGTTGGCTTAAAGCTCAACATTCAGAAAACGAAGATCATGGCATCTGGCCCCATCACTTCATGGGAAATAGATGGGGAAACAGTAGAAACAGTGTCAGACTTTGTTTTTTTGGGCTCCAAAATCACTGCAGATGGTGACTGCAGCCATGAAATTAAAAGGCGCTTACTCCTTGGAAGAAAAGTTATGACCAACCTAGATAGTATATTCAAAAGCAGAGACATTACTTTGCCGACTAAGGTCCGTCTAGTCAAGGCTATGGTTTTTCCTGTGGTCATGTATGGATGTGAGAGTTGGACTGTGAAGAAGGCTGAGCGCAGAAGAATTGATGCTTTTGAACTGTGGTGTTGGAGAAGACTCTTGAGAGTCCCTTGGACTGCAAGGAGATCCAACCAGTCCATTCTGAAGGAGATCAACCCTGGGATTTCTTTGGAAGGAATGATGCTAAAACTGAAGCTCCAGTACTTTGGGCACCTTATGCGAAGAGTTGACTCATTGGAAAAGACCCTGATGCTGGGAGGGATTGGGGGCAGGAGGAGAAAGGGACGACCGAGGATGAGATGGCTGGATGGCATCATAGAAGGCTAGCGCCGAAGAATTGATGCTTTTGAACTGTGGTGTTGGAGAAGACTCTTGAGAGTCCCTTGGACTGCAAGGAGATCCAACCAGTCCATTCTGAAGGAGATCAACCCTGGGATTTCTTTGGAAGGAATGATGCTAAAACTGAAACTCCAGCACTTTGGCCACCTTATGCGAAGAGTTGACTCATTGGAAAAGACCCTGATGCTGGGAGGGATTGGGGGCAGGAGGAAAAGGGGACGACCAAGAATGAGATGGCTGGATGGCATCACGGACTCAATGGACGTGAGTCTGGGTGAACTCCGGGAGTTGGTGATGGACAGGGAGGCCTGGCGTACTGCGATTCATGGGGTCGCAAAGAGTCGGACACGACTGAGCGACTGAACTGATTTATTGAAGAGACTGTTCTTATTTATTGGTCTTGGCCCCCTTGTCAAAATCAACTGACTGAAAATGTGAAGGTTTATTTATGGACTCTAAATTTTATTCCATTGCTCTATATGTCTCTTGTTATACCAGTACCTTAGTTTTGATTACTCTACCTTTGTAAATAAGTTTTAAAATCAGGTGATGTGAATCCTCCTCTTTGTTCTTCTTTTTCAAGATTATTTTGGTTATTCTAGGTCCATTGAAATTACATATGAATTTCAGTATGGATTTTTCATTTTTGAAAAAAAAAAAACCACATCCTTGGGATTTTGCTGGTGATTTCATTGAATCTATATGTCAATTTGGGTAGTACTGTCATCTCAACAACATTAAATCTTGCAATCTGTGAACACAGGATTCTTTCCATTTATTTAGATGTTCTTTAATTTCTTTCAGCAATGTTTTATATTTTTCTCATTTATCACATTTTGGTTGTTTGCTGATAGTAGGAAGATAGTAGCATATTTCTAGAATACAAATAAGAGGTTTTAGATGTAGAGTCTTATAAATTTTACCTGTAAATGGAGAAAGCAAGATAGTATTTATTTTTAGTAGCAGAATTGATGTCCCTAGTCCACTCTGGTACTCTTGCCTGGAAAACCCATGGATGGAGGAGCCTGGAAGGCTGCAGTCCATGGGGTTGCTAAGAGTCAGACAGGACTGAACGATTTCACTTTCACTTTTCACTTTCATGAGAGAAAGTGAGAAGGAAATGGCAACTCACTCCAGTGCTCTTGCCTGGAGAATCCCAGGGACGGGGGAGCCTGGTGGGCTGCCATCTATGGGGTTGCACAGAGTCAGATACAACTGAAGCAACTTAGCAGCAGGAGCAGCAGTCATGATCTTTTAGGAGCCTTGAATTAGGAAAAAAAATAAGCGTGTCTGGGTTACAGAATCAGATTTTGTTGACCTCATGATGCTCAATAGGTCACAATAGATTTACCCTATGTTGAAATTTGACCTAAAAAAAAATTCACAAATAGTTTATTGTTGAATCCATGTTTAATATTGCAGTAACTTTTCTAATTCCATCTTCTATCAGCATATTCATGTTACAATCTGTGTCATAAAATCAGGAAAAATAGGTGTTTGACTTTCTGAATACCTTTCTTTTTCATACCCTAATTTAGTCATAATCCTTCAAATATTCAAATTTACTGGCACATGCCACTTACCCCTCCCCTACCATCATTAAGTTAAACAATGTTCTGGGAAGATGACTTACGTTACTCAAATTTTACTAAAAAATTCAGGGAATTAACATTCTCAGATTTTCCTGTCTCCTTAAATACAGCATCTGGCTGTACTTCATCCCAAGAAAGAATGACTCCAAACCTTTTTCTTTAGATGATGGTTCTGCATCAAAACAGTCCTTAATAAAGAAAGCGAAGAACTATTATTTAAATGGTCTTTTCAGGTTTAGAGGGAACAAAGGCAGATATTTGGGAACCAAAGCAAGACAGTAAGAGGGGTGCAGGTTTAACCTCCCAGCCATCTGCAGTCCCCTTGTGTGTGTATGTTGACCTTGGTAAGGTTAGCAAGAGCCTTCTAATATTATCTCATATATTGAAGTCCCTTACTACCTTGGCATCTAAAACTCTGTCACCTGATTTAATCTTCATATGTCTGTTAAACAATATTATGTCTATTTGATAAGAAAATCAGCCCCAGTGGTACAGGATAACATGGATAACTCCCATGGTTATGCAGAGGGTAAGTAACAGGGCTAGATTCAGACTAGAGCTATCTGGTTCCAAAACCCTTGCTCTTGTCTTGTTATTTTCCTAGTCTTGGCTTCATTAATCCTATATTTTGGGACCAAAAATCTTTCATTCCTTGATAGGTATTTGGCACACAAGATCATTGGCATCATATTTCTCTTTCTACTATGTAACAGTGATTTAGCCTGGTCAATGGGGTTCTGAACCACCAGAACAGCCCTAGATGGAGGGAAAGAGACTAAATGGAATGTTGCTGTTGACAGAAACAGTAGGAGTTGGTTGGCCATTGAGTGGGTGGGCAGGAGCAGGAGGTGTCAAGAAGAGTCAGCCTGTAGGCTCATTGATAACCATTTTACCTTTTACATAATGCCCTCCAGGGTCCTCTGTCCATGGGATTCTCTGGACAAGAATACTGGAGTGGGTAGCCATTCCCTTTGGGGATCTTCCTCACCCAAGGATCGAACTGGGGTCTTTTGCTTTGCAGGCAGATTCTTAACCATCTAAGCCACCAAAGAAGCCCCTTTCACATAGTAAATCTTTTCATTTCAGAGAAGCACCTGCCATCAAAAATGCTCTTTTCAGAGGCATTCTGACCCTCAGTTGTTTATAATTTACCATCTGGGAGCAATTGGAGGGCGGTGACACATAACACTTTGGATTTTGCTAAGGCGGAACAATCTTGAATTGCGTGTGCCCTGAAGCTGGTGAATAGTAGGAGGGAAGTCTTGGCTCTGAGAGCCTCTTTGACTCACTGCACGGTTGCTTCCTAAAAACTTAAATAAATGACTCCCATAAAGGTCTGAAATGCCATTTACATTTTCCAGTTTTACATTGTTCCTTTTTACTGGAGTGTAGTAGCCTTTTCTTTGTTTTCTTATTTTGATCTGTCTGGCACCCAATGCATTCTGAGAACGGAGGCGCCTCACTTCAACCACGTGATTCAGATGGAGCTTCTACAGTCTTACAGCTGATTGGCTCAGGGTGAACGCCTGACCGTCACTGGCCAATCAGAGACTTGTCTCAGGATTTTTGAATTTACAACTGGAAACAGATGGAAGTTTACTGTCAGTGGTGATCCTTAACCTCTTAGTGGCCATATCTCCTGCCATGTGGAGTAGGTGATGAAAATGCCTTGTAGTGAGAGGCATGAATGAGAGACAGGCAGAGTCCTGATAGTGTGTGTATCCTGGGTCTTGTTTTCAGGGAAGCTTACTCCACCTCTTCCTGAATTTGGTTGTGCAACCATTCCTTGAATTCTGTCCTCCAGGACACTCCCCTTTCTGTCGTTTGGATTTCTATTAATATATTTTACAGTCAAAAGAGTCCTGCCTAAAAGGGGAAAAGTTTTGTGCAATAGTGCTGTTCCCAAGTTTGGGACTCAGGAGGGCTATAGGATAGATTCCTTGCAAATATCAATGTCCGCTCTACTGTTTTCAAGCATTAAAGGACTAACTTTACTGATGACCCTTTAGGATAGATTCCTTGTGAATATCAATGTCTGCTATACTATTTTCAAGCATTAAAGCACTAACTTTACTGATGACCCTTTAAATAAAAGTGTTTGTGAAATGGTAAGAAACTTAGCCTCAGCTATGCACAAGCCTATTCGAGTAATTTGAATGTTAGCTTACTTTTTTCAGGATTAACTAAGAACCTGAGAAAAAAGTTGGTTGAGTTTCAAAATGTATTTTTAAGTTTCTGAGATAAATAGGACTATCATCAGCATTTAGGTTTAGAGAGTGGAGGCAGGAAAGTGGTTTGACTTGCTGAATGTCAAGTTTCAAACCCAGGGAGAGGAAGACAGTAGAAAGGCATATGACTCTCAGTTGGAGAGAGAGAGAGGGAGTGTGTGTGTTTGTGTTTGCACACACATGCACGCACTCAGTTTTGTCCAGTTCTTTTGCAGCACCATGGACTGAAGCCCGCCAGGCTCCTCTGTCCATGGATTTCATAGGCACGAGTACTGGAGTGGGTTGCCCTTTCCTTGTCCAGGGGATCTTCCTGAGCCAGGGATTGAACCCGGGTCTCCTGCATTGGCAGGTGTGTTCTTTGCCACTGAACCACCAGCAAAGCCTACTTGGCTGGAGAGCATAGGACCAAAGCAAACATCTCTTTAATGACTGCACTTTCCTGCCTGGGAGCTGTAGACAGTTCCACTGGGCCCATGCTGACTAGGTAAGTCAGCGTGATCTATAGTCATGTAGCATCTTCAGCATTATAGAAGAATTTTTTAAAAAAATTACAGTATTCTTATATTTCTTGTTTACAACTGTAAAATTCTCATGCTGCCCATCTCAATTTCCATTAGCTTTTTTTTTTTTTTTAATGTGAACCATTTTAACGGAGAAAGCATTGGCGACCCACTCCAGTGCTCTTGCCTGGAAAATCCCATGGATGGAGGAGCCTGGTAGGCTGCAGTCCATGGGGTCGCTAAGAGTTGCACACAACTAAGTGACTTCCCTTTCACTTTTCAGTTTCATGCATTGGAGAAGGAAATGGCAACCCACTCCAGTGTTCTTGCCTGGAGAATCCCAGGGATGGGGGAGCCTGGTGGGCTGCCGTCTATGGGGTCGCACAGAGTCAGCCATGACTGAGCAGCTTAGCAGCAGCAGAACCATTTTTAAAGTTTTTACTGAATTTGTTACGATACTTCTGTTGTTTATGTTCTGATTCTTTGGCCATGAGGCATGTTGGATCCTAGCTCCCTGACCACGGTTTAAACCTGCACTCCCTGCCTAGGAAGGCGAAGTCTTAACCTTTGGGCCACCTGGGAAGTCCCTCCTTTCTTCATCTTTCAAAGTTTCTGGACTACATGAGAATAGTGGTTTGACTTGGTTTTTATATACAAGGTGTATACAATGTATACATCTTTCATATTGTATATAGTAGTTTTTGGTTTTTAAAAGTAATCTATACTCATTAAAAAATTGGAATGCACATCAAAGTGTAAAGAGTAGGGAAAAAAAAAAACAAACACTCACGATTATACAACTTGAAGCCGGCCACATTCACAATTGGGCATATTTCTCAGTGGTGTCTTGGGGGAGTAGTTTCCAAGCTTAACTTGGCAACCAGCCAGGTATCTGTTCCAGACTGTTTGACCTCCTGGGCTTCACTCCTCCTTTAATAGAAGTTTACTTAATCAACTCTGTCCTCCCTTTCTGCCCTCCCATAGTGAAAATTAAAGCCAGCTGCTGGAAGATTCTGGTAACTGATGAGGATGGGGGGTCATGAGCATCCTGGCCCCTGGGGGAGGCAGAGCAGTGGGCTCTGGCCATGGTGAAGGAGGGGCACCTGGAGGACGTGGTTCATCTGGCAGTGGCTCAGAAGCCCTGCGTGCTGCCAGTGCGCGAGCTGTGGGCTCTCCACTCTCCCAGTGTCCCTGTGTTCCCTGAGCTACCCAAAGCTTAATTCCAAGCTCCACCCAGGGCAGGGAGGCCTCCTGCAGAAGCCAGCTTCCTCCTCATCCTGCTCTACCTTGTTGGGGGATGTTTTTTCATCGTTTCCTTCATTGTTTTGAACAGGAAGACATTCACGTGGCTCAGAATATGTCTGTGCCTTTTAGACAGCAATTCTCCCACCTGCCCTGAGCCCTTCAGCTTCTTCTTACCCTCCCCTACACACTGCAGGTAATCAGCTTGTTTAAAAAATTTTTTTTTTATTGGTGTATAGTTGCTTTACAGTGTTGCGCTGATTTCTGCTCTGCAGCAAAGTGCATCAGCCACGTGTATACACATATCCCCCCCTTTTTTTTGATTTTTGTTCCATTTAGGTCGCCACAGAGTATGAGTAGAGTGCCCTGTGCTACCCAGGGGAGCTCAGTTGCTCTGTCGTGTCTGACTCTTGGCGACCCCATGGACTGCAGCACACCAGGCTTCCCCGTCCTTCACCAAGAATGACTCTGAGCTAGAGAGTGTGTGTGTGTGTGTGTGTGTGTACACACTCCTGGAGCTTGCTCAGACTCAGGTCCATCAAGTTGGTGATGCCATCAACCATCTCATCCTCTGTCGTCCCCTTGTCCTCTGTCCCAGCATCAGGGTCTTTTCCAGTGAGTCAGTTCTTTGCGTCAGCTGGCCAAAGTGTTGCAATTTCAGCTTCAGCATCAGTCCTTCCAATGAATATTCAGGACTGATTTCCTTTAGGATTGACTGGCTTGATCTTGCAGTCCAAGGGACTCTCAAGAGTCTCCTCCAGCACCACAGTTCAAAGGCACTGTGCTGTATGGTAGGTTCTCATTATCTGGTTTATCCACAGCAGTGCACATATGTCAATCTCGGTCTCCCAATTCTCCCCACCCTCTTTTCCCCCTTGGTGTCCAGACATTTGTTCTCTGTCTGAGTCTCTGTTTCTGCTTTGCTGATAGGTTCATCTGCACCATTTTTCCATGTGACATTTTGCACTTTCTGACTTCACTCTGTGTGACAGCTTTTAGTTTTTGTGTATATTCATTCAGAGTTTACTTAATGAATGTTAAAGCAAATACAGATACATTCTTAAAAAATTTTTTTTAATTGGAGGATAATTGCTTTACAATGTTGTGCTGGTTTCAGCTGTATAACAACAGTGAATCAGCTATAAGTATACACACATACTCTCCAGTATATTCTGTATTTCCATTTTCCCCTTCTTGCAAACAAAAGGAGGCATTGTACACACATTTTCTATACCTTGCTGGGTTTTTTTTTTTCCCACCACTTAATATATCTTGGAGACTTTGAAAAATACCAGTGCATTGAAAGCTTCCTCATGCATTTTTATACCTTCAAAATCTTCCACTATATATAAGTAGCATAATTTATTTAGCTAGTCTTCTTTTCAAGGATACTTGCGTTCTTTCCAGTCTTTTGTTATTTTGAATAATGCTGTAATGAAGAACTGTATATATATGTTATTTCTTAAGTATGGCTAAAGGATAAAGTCCCAGAAGTTACATAACTGGGTCAAAGGAGATAACCCAGTTGTCATTTTGATCTCTGTGCCCACATTCCTTCCATAGGGGCTTGTACCAATTATTCTTCCATTGGGAGAGTCTGAGAATACTTGTTTCTCTTGGGGGATTATTACATACTGCTTACATGTTACTTTGGAGGGTTCTTCAGTTGTTTTAATTTGGATGTCCTCCCAACTAGATGGCAAGTTTATTGAGAGCAAGGGCCAAGCGTTTTATTGCTTTTGAATTGTCTGCATTTATAAATAATACAATATGATACCCTAGGAGTACAATAAATTTGTTTCTAGTGTAATTTGGGAGAAGAAGCCAATTAAACCTTAATGATAAAAAGATTTCTATACTTGGTTAGAATTCAGCTGCACTGATTTCTCTCCCTAAAGTCATTATGAGACCTTGTTTCAATAATTATGGAATAAATCTTGAGATGAGGTGTTGCAGCAGATCCGCTTGCTGACACGTGGGCTTCTCTCCTGGATCTGTGTCATTTTCTGTTTGCTGTTTTGTTTTGAATATTTATTTGGCTGTGTTGGGTCTTAGTTGTAGCATGCAAACTGTTAGTTGCAGCATGTGGGATCTAGTTCCCTAAGCAGGGATCAACTCCAGGCCCCCTGCACTGGGAGCATGGAGTCTTAACCACTGGCCCACCAGGGAAGTCCCCGGAGTGTCATTTTACCAGATTCAATCCAGCGGTGTCTTGGCATCAGCCAATCTAACTGGGGGCCTGTCCTGTCACTTCTTTTCCTCTCTATGTGCCAGTGCCTACCCCATGAAAAGCAGGAGAACAAAAAGGTGCTTTTTAACTTTGTATCTCTATTAAATTATAATGATACAATGTAAACACTGGCTTCCCAGGTGGCTCAGTGGTAAAGAATCTGACTGCCAAGGGGGAGACTTGGGTTTGATCCCTGGATTGGGAAGATCCCCCGGAGAAGGGAATGGCATCCCACTCCAGTATTCTTGCCTGGGGAATCCCATGGACAGAGGAGCCTGGTGGGCTACAGTCCATGGGGTGATAAAGAGTCAGACAACTGAGTGACTAAACAGCAAAGAGTGTAAGCACTGCGCCACTGTAATTTCATCTCCTACATCCTGGTAGCAAAACGCACTAATGGTTTTTCTGTCCTCAGTGTTTAGTTGGATTCCCCCCATGTGTGAGCCTCTGCTGGTATCCAGTGGTCTTCCAGTGTTTTGCTTGCATAGCATCCAGAGGGATTTGGGGAGATTACATGCCCCCTCACACATTTACAGCCTTTATCTAAAAATTTATTACAGGTTTAAATAGCTTGTAAAGGATATATTTTAAAGTATATTGTCAGTATTGACTCAAAAAAAATAATTGTTCAGCATAACTGTATACATGTGTATTTCTACGTGTGTTAAGCTTGTATACACACAAATCATATTTATCCATCATACTAAGGAAATATCCCTCTATTCCCTTTTTTTCAATTTTTGTTTTAATGGGGCAAGTTTTCCTCTCTTTATTGGCTTGGGATTTTTTTCTTTTTCATTGGAAAAGACCCTGATGCTGGGAGGGATTGGGGGCAGGAGGAGAAAGGGACGACTGAGGATGAGATGGCTGGATGGCATCACAGACTCAATGGACGTGAGTCTGAGTGAACTCCGGGAGTTGGTGATGGACAGGGAGGCCTGGCGTACTGCGATTCATGGGGTCGCAAAGAGTCGGACACGACTGCGCAACTGAACTGAACTGAACTGAAAAAGCTGTCAATTTAAAGTGTAGGATTTAATAAATTTTGGCTATTGTATGTAATTGCATAATCTCACCACAAAAGTATATTCATGTTGATTCTTTATTATTGTATATATATCACATATGATATATATTATATAAAGTGATCCCAGAACCCCCTGGCAGATACTAAAATCCAAAGATGCTCAAATCCCTTATATAAAATGTTGTCATATTTCATATAACCTATACACAGCCTGTTTAAATCACCTCTTGATTACTTATAATACCTAGTACAATGTAAATACTATGCAAATAGCTTTAAATTCAATGTAAATGATATATAAAAAATATTTGCCAGTGTGCAGCAAATTTAAGTTTTGCTTTTTGGAACTTTCTGGAAAAATTATTTTCGTGTACTGTTTTTTCAGCTTGCCGTTGGTTGAATCCACAGATTCAAACCTGAGCATGTGGAAGGCTGACTGTGTCTGTATATATCCGGATTTGTGCATATACATATGTGTGACGTGCATACTCAGAACTGTTACATGATTCTTCTAAATGTATTCAGAGGAGTCTGATAGTGTTTGATATCCACCATCATCCACTAGAACAATACAGGAACACACGCTCCTTAACATCAGACCTTTTATCATTCCTTTTTCCCGCGGAACTTGAATTTCCGTTCCACTTCTCACAGAGACTTTTCTTACATACATTTTTATGCTTGAAATCCTTTACTGGTAGTCTTATTTATTAATAAGCAAAATGTTAATATTAACCCATTGATACTAATATATTTTTGTTTCCTATAGCCTTACCTCCTGTGACCATTGAATAATTTCTTCTGATGGAGCTGTCATTATAGTTTTAGTAATACATCTGGTAAAAGTAACACTCTATTTCAAATGAGCAAATAGTAAATATAAAGTTACATTTTAGAGGAAATACATCCCTTAAATGACTGATGGGCTTCTTATCACAGTTGTTCAGTTGCTAAGTCGTATTCAACTCTTTGAGACCCATGGACCGCAGCGCACCAGGCTTCCCTGTCCTTCACTATCTCCTAGAGCTTGCTCAAACTAGTGTCCATTGAGTTGGTGATGCCATCCAACCATCTCATCCTCTGTCATCCCCTTCTACTCCTGCCTTCAAGCTTTCCCAGCATCAGGGTCTTTTCCAATGAGCTGGCTCTTCTCATCAGGTGGCCAAAGTATTAGAGCTTCAGTATCTGTCCTTCTATTAGTATTCAGGGTTAATTTCCTTTAGGATTGACTGGTTTGATCTCCTTACAGTCCAAGGGACTCTTAAAGAGTCTTTTCCAGCACCACAATTTGAAAGCATCAGTTCTTGGCACTCAGCCTTCTTTATGGTCCAACTCTTACCATACATGACTACTGGAAAAAACCATAGCTTTGACTATATGGACGCTTTTGGTGAAGTGATGTCTCTGTTTGTTAATGCACTGCCTAGGTTTGTCATAGCTTTTCTTCCAAGGAGCAAGCATCTTTTAATTTCATGACTGCAGTCACCATCTGCAGTGATTTTGGAGACCAAGAAAATAAATTCTGCCAATATTGGGGGTTAGTAATTACTCTTTGCTGGAGTGAGTCAGGGGTCACCATCAATTTTATGTCTCAGTGAAATTACTGAAGAATTTTGTTCATATAAAAAATAGCTTGGGATGGAAAGCATTTTGTTATAGCACTCTCAGTTAATTCTTTTAACTCATTCTGAGTCCCAAATTCTATATGGATCTATCATCAAGAATTGTTTTTTGGAAACTTCCCTGGCAGTCCAATGGTTAAGGCTCCAGATTTCAATGCAGGGGGCACAGGTTCGATTTCTGGTCAGGGAACTAAGATCCCACATGCTACCCAGAATGACCCTGATGCTGGGAAAGATTGAGGGCAGGAGAGGGGGCAACTGAGGATGAGACAGTTGGATGGCATCACTGACTCAATGAACATGAGTTTGAGCAAACTCCAGGAGACAGTGAAGGACAGAAAAGCCTGGCATGCTGCAGTTCAAGTGGTTGCAAAGAGTCGGGCATGACTTAGCAACTGAACCACAAATGCCACACATGGTAAATAAATAAATGAGTATTTTTCAGGTCCTGTCTGTCTGTGACTCTACTGAGCCCCCTTTGGTTCTGTTGAAACCTCCTGACTCGCACAACCACAGTTAATCTATCCTTAGAGTTGTTCGCTGCTTCCGCACTGGCACTGGTTGTTCCCATCTTTCTTTCTGTTTGTTGCCCAGGAAAACATGCCCTCATAAGATTAGGATGGGTGAGAGGGGTTCCTGGAGAATGGAAGAGTTTATTCATCACAGGCAGGATCTCAGACAAATACATTGTTGAATTTATCTCGACTACCTGGAAATCAGTTCTCTAAAACCACCAGTGCCTCTGTCTGTCTGGAGAGAGAGACAGACAGGAGCTTCATTTATGGAGTGGAGAGAGAGTTTGCTTGCTCCCACTTGCAGCCCACTATTCCTGATGGTGACTGTAGCCTGCCAGGCCCCTCTGTCCATGGGATTCTCCAGGCAAGAACACTGGAGTGGGTTGCCATGCCCTCCAGGGAATCTTCCCGACTCAGGGATTGAAACGGAATCTCTTACATCTCTTGCATTGGCAGGTGGATTCTTTGCCATTAGTGCCACCTGGGAAGCCCATTCCTTCTAGAGTTGCTAACTATTACTGTAATGATAATCAGCTATTACTGGAATGGTGATATAGTGAAGGATAGGGAGGCCTGGCAGGCTACAGTCTGTGGGGCTGGAAAGAGTCCAACACAACTGAGTGGCTAAGCAACAACTGTAATGATCATTGCTCATTAAATGGAAACTAGGTCATTAATATTATTAAATATTATTAAAAAGCAGATACATTACTTTGCCAACAAAGGTTCATCTAGTCAAAGCTATTTTTTCCAGTAGTCATATATGGATGTGAGAGTTGGACTATAAAGAAAGCTGAGCGCTGAACAATTAATGCTTTTGAACTGTGGTGTTGGAGAAGACTCTTGAGAGTCCCTTGGACTGCAAGGAGATCCAACCAGTCCATCCTTAAGGAAATCAGTCCTGAATATTCATTGGAAGGACTGATGCTAAAGCTGAAGCTCCAATATTTTGGTCACTTGATGCAAAGAACTGCCTCATTGGAAAAGACTCTGATGCTGGGAAAGACTGAGGGCAGGAGAAGGGGATGACAGAGGATGAGGTGGTTGGATGGCATCACTGACTCGATGGACATGAGTTACTCCAGTAAGCTCTGGGAGTTGGTGATGGACAGGGAAGCCTGGAATGCTGCAGTCCATGGGGTCACAAGGAGTTGGATAGGACTGAGTGACTGAACTGAATTGACCATTACTATTAGTATTATTTTGACCCAGATTCAAATCATCTGAATCTTCTCAAGACAACTCCAGCAGTATTCCCTATATCATGACTAACATCCGTATCTCCCTGGATCTGCAGATTGGCAAATATCTCCTAAGTACCAGTAATGTATAGAGTAGCCTTGCCTGCTCTCAGAGAAGCCGAGTCTCTGAGGCTCTCTACGGTTAGTTCTTTTGCTCTGAATGGCGATTCAACCTTCACTACAGTAAGGCAAGCTAACTTGATTGCAATTATATGGTGCATCTGGGCATTGGGACATGCTTTTTTATGACATAGTTGTTAAAGTAGTTACCTGCATCAGTACTTAAAGTGGAGTGGGGTGTTAATATCACTGAGCTTGTCAACTCTTGCCTTTTTTTTTTTTAAAGATAATTTGATGTGGACCAATTTTGAAGTCTTTACTGAATTCGATACAAGATTGCTTCTGTTCTGTGTTTTGGTTTTTTGGCCGGGAGACGTGGGATCTTAGCTCCCCCACCAGGGAGGGAACTGGCACCCCCTCTGTTAGAAGGCCAAGTCTTAACCACTGATCCACCAGGGGAGTCCCTGCTCTTCTCACCTTAGCAAATGCTTCTCTCTGTATTACTTTTGTTAACTGATATGTCCTCCATTACCTCTCAACTTTAAAAAGTACATCTACAAGCTTTCAAGAGTTTGAGCAGAGGTGTGTGTGTTGCACAAAGTCAAGGGACAGTGGAGAGGAGAAAAGAGGAGACCTTGTCATTTTTGCAGAGAATATGGAGAAGAGTCAAGACAATGGACAGACATGGAACAGGATCCTTGCAAATCATAGAGTGTGTGTGCTGTTTCTGCTTCTGATATCACTTCTAATATTTTTTTACTCTCAGATAATAACAGAGAAGATCCAACATTACAATAGGTTTTAAGTTTCCCTTCCAGTAAATCTCCACTCTGACATCTCTTCCTGGGCTGACAGCAAAACAGGGCTTAAATCACTGGTGAATCACAGGATCTGAATCATCTCTACCAAAATGTCAAGGTACAGACATCCTGTAAAGGGGGTTTGGTACTGGTTTCTAGGAGTAGTGCTAATTTTTAATGAAGTATTAAATTTAAAAAAGAAGTGAGTTAGAAATTTGGTGCAGTGCTGTATGAGCTAGGAGTCTCCAGAGAAACAGAACCAATATGTGGAGGGGTGTGTGTGTGTGCGTTTATATATGAAGATATTTAGTATAAGGAATTGGCTCATGTGATTACAAAGGCTGAAAAGCCTTAAGATCTGCAATCAGCAAGCCAAGAGACCCAGGAGAGCTGATGGTTTTATTCCAATCTGAGCCCAAAGACCCAGGAAAACTTACAGTATAAGTTCTAGTCCAAAAACTGGCAGGTTTGAGACTGAGAAAGAGCCAGTGTTTCAGTTTTGAGTCTAAAGGTGGGAAAAAGCCGGATGTCCCAGCTAAACAGTCAGGCAGAAAGAGTTCCCTCTGACTCAGCTGGTTTGTTCATTTCAGGCCTTTGCCTGATTGGACACAGTCCACCAACATTAGAGAGGGCAATCTGCTTTACTTAGTCTACCAATTCAAGTGTGACTCTCATTCAAAGAGACTGTCCACCCCCAACCCCTTAGCCCAGTCAAGCTGACACAAACTTAACCATCACAAATACTTCTTCCTCCACATTATTTGGTCTTTGGATAATCACTTCTACTTTTACAAAAAGATGAGAGAATAGGATGAGAGCGAATTCTTTTCCTGACAGCCCCACAGCTCCTGGTTTAAACGTTGGTTGGATCCTTTACTCAGATTTACCTGATGTGAACACACCAGTCACTGAATTATGATAAAAGTACTAGCTACTCAGATTTTTCTTTCCACTGGCACCATTCTGAGAAGAAGGGAGCCTCAGGAAAGGAGAGTTACAGAAGTGATTTCTTAATTTTGAAAAAATCTTTTCACCACACCACATGGCATGTGGAACTTTAAAGTTCCATGGCCAGGGTTTGAACCCGTACCTCCTGCATTGACAGCATGGAGTCTCAACCACTGGACTACCAGGGAAGTCCTGGAAGTGATTTCTTTATTGTAGGTATGCTCTGCCTTTGCTGCAGTTATTTTTCAGATAATAGATCGTGTATTAGAACCTTAGTTTTTCATACCTGTTTGTGTTTTCCCTTAAGTAGTATGGAGGCACTGCAGGCTTTGAAGTGGGTCATTGTAATGAGTATTTGCTTTCCTTATGATACTTCTTGCTGTTCAGTCATGTCTGACTCTTTGTGACCCCATGGGCTGCAGCATGCCAGGCTTCCTTGTCCTTCACTATCTTCCAAAGTTTGCTCAGACTCATGTCCTTTGAGTCAATGATGCCATCCAACCATCTCACCCTCTGTTGTGCCGCCTTCTCCTCCTGCCTTCAGTCTTTCCTAGCATTAGGATCTTTTCCAGTGAGTAGGTTCTTTGCATCAGGTGGCCAATATTTTGGAGCTTCAGCGTCAGTCCTTCCACTGAATGCTGCTGCTGCTGCTGCTAAGTTGCTTCAGTCGTTTCTGACTCCGTGCGGCCCCATAGATGGCAGCCCACCAGGCTCCCCGTCTCAGGGATTCTTCAGGTAAGAACACTGGAGTGGGTTGCCATTTCCTTCTCCAGTGCACGAAAGTGAAAAGTGAAAGTGAAGTC
Organism: Aepyceros melampus; assembly: GCA_006408695.1. Classification (NCBI taxonomy): domain Eukaryota; kingdom Metazoa; phylum Chordata; class Mammalia; order Artiodactyla; family Bovidae; genus Aepyceros; species Aepyceros melampus. The sequence goes on along the minus strand of SJXQ01013170.1, from coordinate 198,393 downwards.
ACTCAGCCATGTCCGACTCTTAGCGTCCACATGGACTGCAGCCTACCAGGCTCCTCCATCCATGGGATTTTACAGGCAAGAGTACTAGAGTGGGTTGCCATTGCTTTCTCTGCCTTCCACTGAATATTCAGGGCTTATTTCCTTTAGGACTGACTGGTTTGATCACCCTGCTGTCCAAGGGACTCTCAAGAGTCTTCTCCAGCACCATAGTTCAAAAGCATAAATTCTTTCTTATGATACAGTTTTCTTATTGGTTTGTTCATTTTTGGCTGTGCTGGGTCTTCACTGCTGCTCACGGGCTCTCTCTAGTTAGAGAGTGGGGGCTGCTCTTCGTTGTGGTGTGTGGCCTTCTCATGCAGTGGCTTCTCTTGTTGCAGAGCATGGGCTCCAGAGTCTGCAGGCTTCAGTAGTTGTGGCGTATGGGGTTAGTTGTCCTGAGACATGTGGAATCTTCCTGGACCAGGAATTGAACCCATGTCCCCTGAACTGGACCACCAGGGAAGTTTTCTAAGGCAGATCAAATTAGCTTCTGTTGGTGGTAATGATCATTGGATATAGCAGTTATATCAACCTGACTTTGCTAGGTCATTTCAGTCGTGTCCGACCCTGTGCGACCCCATAGATGGCAGCCCACAAGGCTCCCCCATCCCTGGGATTCTCCAGGCAAGAATACTGGAGTGGGTTGCCATTTCCTGACTTTACTAATTCTCAAAGTATATTTCCTGGGTCAACAGCAGCAGCATCTGGAAATTTGTTAGAACTAGACAATCTCAGTCTCATCCCAGACCTACTGAATCAGAAATTCTAGAGGTGGGACTCAGAGGTCTGCATTATAACAAGCCTTCTCAGTAAATCTCAAGTTTGAGAACACCTGACCTAGTATATTTGCAGTTAAGTTGCTTGCTAATGATGTATGTAATCTTGAAGTTGAGCCAAAAGCTAGAGAGGCAGCCAGTTATAACTCCAGAGAACTGCAAAACTATCCAGATCGCATTCTTCCTTTGAGCGGATATTTTCATCCCAGTGCGGTAAATGTGAGGCTTGCTCAGTTTGGTCAGATGTCTTTTGATGTGTTTTCATTGGCTGGAAGAAGGCAGGCTCACCCACTAACGACATGTGTCATACCTCAGTGTCCTTTCATAGTGCAGCAAAGAGGGTCCGGGGTTCCTCTCTGGAATGTCTAGGACAGGCAGACCTAGTTTGCTCAGTGGTTGAAACACAAGTTGTGTTTCCTGTGGCCCAAATGGGGAGAAATGGATGAGGGGGAAGAGACCTCTGCAGGCAAATTTCATATTGAAGTTCTGCCTCTCAGCGTTTTCTTCCTCTGTGGGCTTACAGAGCTTCTGAAGATTAAAGAAGCTCATTTAAAGTGGACAGTGATTAAGCACCCTTATTGTTACTGTCAGCAACTGAGGGACTTACTGCTTCCCCAGCTTGGTTTCATAGAAAAGTCTTTCAGGGCCTGCTGCTTACCTGACTAGCAGCTACTGTGGAGAGAGTTATTTTCACATCTTTTCTTCTCAGAATCAATAGAGGGAGGGAGAATTACTCAGGAGGGACAAATGTCCCTGTTACTGGTAGTAATAACAATTTGATGTTGATTTTCTTTAAAAACACATGTATCATGTACAGCACAGGGGGCTCTGCTCAATGTTATGTGGCAGCCTGGAAGGGACAGGAGTCTGGGCGGGAATGGATACCTGTACTCGTATGGCTAAGTCCCTTTGCTGAGCATCTGAAGCTATCACAACATTGCTAATCAGCTGTACTTGAGTATAAATAAAAAGTTAAAGTACACATAACAATTTTTCCTTGAAGATTCCAAAGACTGCGTATATCACTAAAGAAATTACTTCCAAACTGAATTAGGTGTTCCTGCATGTAACTCCCTAAGCTTCTCCCTTTCATAGAATTAAGTACAGTGTTCAGATTATCTGCCTACCTGCTAGTTTCCTTATTAGAGGAAAAATTCTAAGAGGGCAGAGGTGTTTGTGTTTTCTTTTTTTTAACCTTGCTCTTTGTATCTGATGCTCCTCACATCATATGTGTTCAGTGAATTTTTGTTTAGTGAATGAATTTTGTGGTTCCCTAGGTGTCACAGCCTCTGCGTGGTGCTGGCTATAGAGAAGCACATAAGGGACGCTCCCGGCCATCAAGATATTACAGTCTTGGGACTTCCCTGGTGGCCCACCAGTTAAGAATCCACCTTGCAATGCAGGAGCCACAGGTTTGATCCCTGATAGTGGTGCTAAGGGGCCATCTTCCCAGATGGCCCTAGTGGTAAAGAACCCGCCCACCAGTGCAGGAGACACAAGAGACGCAGGTTCGATCCCTGGTTTGGGAAGATCCCCTAGAGGAGGGCATGGCAACCCACTCGAGTATTCTTGTCTGGAGAGTCCCCACGGACAGAGGAGCCTGGGGTTCTACAGTCCATGGGGCTGCACAGAGTCAGACACGACTGAAGCGACTTAGCATGCATGTGGGGGCGCTAAGATCCCACATGCCACACGACAGCTAAGCCTGTGTGCGGCAACTCCTGAACCCTCGCGCCAAACTGGAGAGCCTGTGGGCTGCAAACAAATAATAAATAGTTTTTTTAAGATACTATAGTCTTGTAGAAACGACAGACAAGAGTGGTTACTCTATAGGATAAGGAAGACTTCACAGAGGAACTGACTTCTAGTGGGCTTTTGCAGGTTGAATAGAAGTTTGCCAGGAAGACAAGCTGAGGTGGGAAGGCATGAGGAAGGCATCAGATTCAGGCACCAGGATGGGTCAGGATACACAGTTGTGAAGCTGCACGGGCCATTCCCAGGGGGTGATTCAGCGCTAGTGAAATACCAGTGGTGGGTTTACAGAGGGGGGAATGGATGGGAAATACACTCGCTCGCGAGGCCAGTTAAAGGGCTTAGAAGTTAGAACCATGGGGATTCATTAAAGGGATTTAACCACGGAGGTCATGAGGTGGCTGCTGAAGGATGAACTGCTTAGGAAAGATGAGAGTTGACAGGGTCTGCCGCAGGATGGTGGTGGACACAGAACCGTCTGTAGACGGAAACTGACCAGAAGGAGGGGAGAGGAGAGTTGAAATGACCTCACTGGGGACAGAGCTGCCCTACTGTCCAGATTTAAAAGAATTTTTTAAAATTTATTCATTTATCTGTTTGGCTGCACTGGGTCTTAGTTGTGGCACTCAGACCCTTTAGTGGTGGCGTGTGAGCTCATAGCTGTGCCATGCGGGACCTAGTTCCCTGACCAGGGATTGAACCCACACCCCTGCATTGGGATGGTGGCGTCTCAGCCACTGGGCCACCAGGGAAGTCCCTGTCCAGATTGTTCAAATCGATGCAGAGTGGGCATACGAGGAGACATTTGGCTCATATTAAACATACTGAGTTAAAACTGTGCACCATTTTGGCGGAAAAGTCCAGAAAGCCGCTGGACATTCTGGAGGCTTAGAGAAGAGGCCAGGGATGGGGTGATCCTCAAATTTACTCACACCTGTGTTTGAAGAAATACATAACCAAATCAGCCTGTGAGTGGCTGAGATCACATAGAGAAAGGATGACGCTCAGAGAGAAAAAGAGGCTAAGACAGAGCCTTGGGGAGTCAGACATGAAAGGGACAGAGGAAGGCAACCTAAGATGGTGAGGAAGCGGAGGTGTGGAGTACAGCAACGTGCCAGGCTTGTGTGCTTAGTCCTGCCTGACTCTCTGGGACCCCAAGGACTGTAGCCCGCCAGTCTCCTCTGTCCAGGGGATTCCCCAGACAAGAATCGTGGAGAGGGTTGCCCTTTCCTCCTCCAGCAATTCTTCCCAGCCCAGGGATCAAACCTGTGTCTCCCGTATCTCCTGCACTGCAGGCAGATTCTTTACCTGCTGAGCCATCAGGGGAGCAGTGCTTCAGAATCACCCATGGTGCGTGTTGCAGCACAGAGCCTGGGACCCCTCCACCCCTGCCCCACCCCCGCCACACACACACACAGATTCTGATTCGGGAGGTCTGGGGTGGGCGTGAGAACTGCATGTCAGATGTGCTCCCATGCCGCGCTGATGTTGCCGGTCCACAGACCACCCTTTGGGTGGCGTTGGAACAGATTGTGAGGAAAAGGCAAAGGGCTGGTGGTTGCAGGGTGGCTTGAGGTTTCTGGGGTTATGAGGATGTGGGCATGATTGTAGGTGGAGGTGAAGGAGGTAGCTGAGACAGGGAGAGCTGGAGAGGTTCAACACCCTGGAGAGAAAGGGGATGGTCAAGGAAAGAAATTCAAGGACGAGAGAAGAGGAACTGCCCTAAGAAGATGGAGGTGCCAGTGATAATGGTCCCAGGAAAAATATGAGTGGGCCATCATGTCCTTTGTGAAAGCCAAAGCCCCCTTGAGGAAGGGGATGTGCTTGTAGCTCCCCCCTTTTTATCTCCCACCTTCCCCAGCTGCTGTTTACTTTCACCTCCGACTCTCCCCCTGTGCCTGGGGCCCTTTGTCTCTCTGCCAACATCCTCCCAGCCCTGTCACTTCCGCATGCAGATCCATAAAGAGATGACTTGCTACAGATGAATGCTCAGTAATGAATAGCCTTTCTGCAACACAAGGCATTTCAAGATAAAGGAAAATTTCAGAAAATGTTTGATCATTGTTGTTAAAATTGTGTTTCTATTACCTTCTTGCTAGACTGCCGTCAAGCTGTTTGAGAGCACCCCTGGGATGTCAGTCCTTGGCATCACAACCTTAGCAAAGCACAAAACCCCAGCTCTCTCCCCTCTGCTAACCAAAGCTCACTTTCTTGTAGCCTCAGAGCCTGCAGCCAAACTAGAAAGGCTTCAAAAGTCACTTTGTATGATTTAAAAAAAACAACCATCACCCCGACGATAGCTTTGAGCAGCTACATGCTGGTGTGTGTCACATTGTCTGAATTCAAGACAACAAAAAATTTTTGAAGGCTGGTCCTAGAACAAGCACCAGGAGAGGCACCGAGACCCAAAGATTAGAAAAATACTGTTCGGGTTCTGAGAGGCCCTTCATGTCCCTCTTTTTCCTGAGTCCTGAACCAGGTAATAGAGGAAGCAGACAGATGAAAATATCACCTTTCTTGCTGCTAATGCTGGTCTGGAGGATAGAGCTTGGACCTGGGGGCAAAATGGGCATCTCATTTCTTCCTCCATGAACAGAACTCTCCCCGACACATAGGCTAAGCTATGGGAAAGCAAAGGAAACTGGTTTCTCACTGCTGTGTGAGCAGAGATGAAGGTATATGGCCTGCGGGACAGACGTCTCCAAGAGAGAAGCTTAGAAGGGGCACGGGCAGTGTGTGTGTAGTGACCCTGTGTGTGTGCGCGCACTCAGTTGTGAGCGGCCCCATGGACTGCAGCCTACCAGGCTCCGCTGTCTATGGGATCTCCCGGGCAAGAATACTGGAGTGGGTTGCTATTTCCTCCCTCAGGGGATCTTCCCAACCCAGAGATCAAACCCAAGTCTCCTGCATTGCAGGCAGATTCTTTATTGTCTGAGCCACCAGGAGAGCCCTGTACCTAGTTATTAATCACAGAAGTACTTTTTTCTTCCTGGAGGAGGAGGAAATAAGGGAAGTGGGCCGAAAGAAGAGTAGAAGTTGTCTTCTCAGTACGTGGACAGAGAATATTTCCTGTGTTTTTAAACAATCTTCAGTTTCTTTTTAAAAAAAATATGTATGTATTTTGGCTGTGCTGGGTCTTTGTTGCGACTCCCAGTGTCTTCATTGTGGCTCGTGGGCTTCTTAGTTGCAACATGTGGGATCGTTGCCCGAGCAGGGGTCAAAGCTGGGCCCCCCCTGTGTTGGAAACACAGTCTTAGCCACTGGGCCACCAGGGAAGTCCCTATTCTAAGCTCTTGGTCAAAGAAGACTAGAGAGGTGGGAAGCGCATGGTTTCTCCATCACTCTCCAGCTGTATCATCTCTCTCTCTTTTCGTTTCTAAATAACTTTATTTATTTTCGCCTGCACTGGGACTTTGCTGCTGCACAGGCTGTCCTCTAGTTGTAGTGAGCAGGGGCCACTCTCTGATTAGTGTGGATTCTCGTTGCAGTGTCGTCTCTTGTGGGATGTGGGCTCGTGGGCTTCAGTCGCTGTTGCAGCTCCCGGGCTCTGGAGTACAGGCTCTGTCCTTGTGGCACATGGGCGTAGTTGCTTTTCTGCTGTGTTAGCAGGCAGATTCTTTCCTACTGAGCCACCAGGGAAGGCAACCATAAGCTCTACTAGCCCACGAGTTTTATAATCAGACCTCTGGCCAACTGAGGATGGGGCTGCCCTGCTGAGATACATGTCTTGGAATTGAGAAGACAGAAGTGCCAAGGGTTATATTCCAAGCATCAAGGGCAATTGGTTCAACTTTCAGAATATCTTTCCCTCGTGTAGTGCTTCTGTGTACCTGCCTGGCAGCCAGTGGTGGGCTTTCCAGCTATGCCTGTAGAGAAGTCCTTAAAGGGACAGAATGGAGTCATTGATTAGATTAACCCCAGCACTGTGCTTTGCTCCAAACCAAAGGCTTATTTTTCTATTCTAGTTCTCAGCTCAAGAATGTCCAGCCATGTGTTGCTGTGAGCCCAAAATTTAGCATCAGAATATTACAGTAAAACCATGTGAGCAACATAAAATTGCCTTGAATTAGAATCTCCTCCCATGATTAAATTCCATAGGGAATTTAAGTTCCTACCTCAAGAAGCTTCAACGAATAATTACAACCCAGGCTGAACACTGGCTTCCGCCATGGCTCAGTGGTAAAGAATCTGCCTGCAATGCAAGAGATGCATGTTCATTCCCTGGGTCAGGAAGATCTCTTGGAAGAGGGCATGGCAGCCCACTCCAGTATTCTTACCTGGATAATCCCCTGGACCACAGGAACTTGTCGGGCTATAGCCCATAGGGTTGCAAAGAGTTGGACACGACTAAAGCAACCAGGCACACACACTGAGCATTTTAGGTTAAAAATAAAAACACAACTTAGAGGAGGCAGGGTTGATTCTATCTGAGAGAGTGGGGAAAGTATTTCACATTAGTAATAGCTTTTTAAAAATATCTTATTTTGAAAAAATTTCAAACATACAGAGATGCTGCAAGAATAGTAAGCATTAACTCAGGTTCACCAATATTAATATTTTGCTGTGTTTGTTCTCTCTCTGTCTAGGTAGATACATACACACCTTTTCATTCCCCCAGCAGTCCTGGGAGGCATACGATGATCTTCGTTCCTGGACCAGGGATGGAACACTTGTCCCCTGCAGTGAAAGCATGGAGTTGTAACTGCTGGACCACCAGGGAAGTTCCCCTTAACATATACACACACTATTATTTTTATTAATTTTGCTGAAACATCTTAAAGTTGCAGACATCATCATACTTTGCCCCTAGATACCTCAGGATGTGTCTCTTAAGAACAAGGACCTTTTGGGACTTCCTTGGTGATCCAGTGCTCAAGACTCTGAGCTTTCAATGCAGAAAGTGTGAGTTTGATCCCTGCTTGGGGAACACTAAGATCCCACATAGCTCATGGCATGGATTCACAACATATAATATTGTTTTAGTGCTATTATTATATGGTAAAGGGTCTTTTTTTCTAATTTTATTGCCTGTTCAAGAAATGTATTTTATAGCACATTTTTCCCAGTGTATGAGGAGCCTCTAACCCAGGGCTTCCATTACATTTATGTGTTATGTTTCTTTAGTCGCCTTTGATCTAGAACATTTCCTCAGCCCGCCCTTCCCTCCTTCCTTTTTTCCCCCCATGATATTGACATTTTTAGAATATAGGTCAGTGTTCGGGTAAAATGTACCTCAGCATGGGTTTATTTGATTGTTACCTTGTGGTTAGATTGCCTCATACTTTCTTTTTCCCTTTGAAATAATTTCAAACTTACATAAAAGTCAGAATTATACAGAGTTTTGCAACTTCTTTTTTGTAAGCTCCAAATGATTCTTCTCCAGATTCACCAATTTTTAACATTTTATCACATCTACACTTGTCTTACCATTTTCTCTTTCTCTTCCTCTCCCTGTATGTGTATTTTTTATGTGTGTATATAGAAAGTAGTTAAAAGAGTCTGAACCAGTTAAAATAGTATCACCCTGTAAGTAACAGCTTTTAGATTTTTAATTTTTTAAACAATACGTATTTATTTGGCTGTGTTGAGCCTGAGTTGCAGCACTTGGGATCGTCACTGTGTCGCCCCTGAGCTTCTGTTGTACTGCACAGACTCTCGAGTTGGGCTTGTGGATTCCAGAGCATGGGGGCTCAGTGGTTGTGGTGTGCTGGCTTAGTTGCTCCATGGTATGTGGATTCTAGTTCCCTGACCAGGGATTGAACCTGCGTCCCCTGCATTACAAGGCAGATTCTTAACCACTGGACCACCAGGGAAGTCCCAATTTTTAAATTTTAAATTAAAATTGTGTATATTTAAGGCGTACAACATGATCTGGTATGCACGTACATAGTAAAATGGCTATAATAGTCAAGCTAATCAACATATTCATTTAATCACTCTGGAATTGTTAACTTTTTATTGTGGTGAAATCTAACCTCTTAGAAAATTTCCAGTACCCAGTCCAGTGTTATTAACTGCAGCCATCATGCTGGACACTAGATCCCCAGGCTTAGTCATCTTGTAACTTTGTACCCTCTGACTGGCATCTCCTTGTTTCCCCCACCTCCACACCTCTGGATGCATGGGGGCTCAGTGGTTGTGGTGTGCTGGCTTAGTTGCTCCATGGTATGTGGATTCTAGTTCCCTGACCAGGGATTGAACCTGCGTCCCCTGCATTACAAGGCAGATTCTTAACCACTGGACCACCAGGGAAGTCCCAATTTTTAAATTTTAAATTAAAATTGTGTATATTTAAGGCGTACAACATGATCTGGTATGCACGTACATAGTAAAATGGCTATAATAGTCAAGCTAATCAACATATTCATTTAATCACTCTGGAATTGTTAACTTTTTATTGTGGTGAAATCTAACCTCTTAGAAAATTTCCAGTACCCAGTCCAGTGTTATTAACTGCAGCCATCATGCTGGACACTAGATCCCCAGGCTTAGTCATCTTGTAACTTTGTACCCTCTGACTGGCATCTCCTTGTTTCCCCCACCTCCACACCTCTGGAAACCACCATTTCACTCTCTGTTTCTCCATATTTGATATCATTAGATTTCACATATAAGTGAGATCATGCTTTTTTTTTTTTTTTTTAATTTCTGCATCTGGGCTTATTTCAGTTAGCGTAATGTCCTCTGGGTTCATCCATGTCACAGAAGTCAGGGATTTTTTCTTATTCTTTTTTTTAAAAAATTATTTACTTGGCTGTGCTGGGTCTTAGTTGAGACACTCGGGATCTTTAGTTGTGGCATGCGGGATCCAGGTCCCTGACCAGGGAGCGAACCCAGGCCCGCTGCGTTGGGAGTGCAGAGTCTTAGCCCCGGACCACTAGGGGAGTCCTTCTTTTGAAGGCTGAATATAGCTCCACTGTGTGTGTCCATCAGTGGATGATTACGTTGTTTCCATATCTTGGCTATTGTGAGTAACAGTGTAGCAAACCTGGGAGTACAGATTTCTCTTCAAGGTACTAACTTCATTTCCTTTGGGTATATACCCAGAATACGGTAGTTCTCTCTCCCTCTTTTTTTAACAATCTCCATACTATTTTCCATATGGCTGTATGACTTCACAGTCTCAACAATGGTTGCAAAGTTTCCCTTTGTTCCACATCTTTGGCAACACTTTGTCTTTTTGATGGTAGCCATCCTAACAGGTGTGAAGTGACTTCTCATTGTGGTTTTGATACACATTTCTCTGATGATTAACGATGTTTGGTGCCTTTCTTGTACTTGTTGATGATTCGTCTTTGGAAAAATGTTCAGGTTTTTTCCCCATTTTTTATATGGGTTTTTTTTTTTTTTTTTGTCACTGAGTTGTAGGAGTTCTTTATATATTTTTTATTTTAACCTTTATCAGATATATGGTTTGAAAATATTTTCTCCTAATCTATAAGTAGCTTTTTCAATGTATTGTTTCCTTTGCAGTGCAGAAGCTTTATAGCTTGTTTATTTTTGCTTTTGTTGCCTGAGTTTTTGTTGTCATGTAAGTGATAGCTTTTTGAAAGAATTCTTGAGGAGTGAAGAAGCTTTCCAGTTGGACAGAACAACTTGGGCGTGGGAAGGGAATTAAAACCAAAGGGGTCAGCATGTCAGAAACATAAGCCAGTGTGTGTATGATGTAGCTGGTGAAGAGTCAATATTTTAGAGTAACCAGGATGGGGGAGAAGGGACCAGGAAGGCAGCTGGACTTTGTTCCATATGAAAAAAAAGAGATGTTGATGGTGTTCAAACAAAGAGATGGCAGGATCAGATTTAATTTCTAGAGAATTTAACTGCAGGGCAGGTTGGAGGAGAAAGGGTAAAGCCGTGCAACAAAGTGGACATTGTGTTAGACCAGACGGTGATGAAGGCCTGAGGAAGGGGACGCAGGGGAGTGTTTGTTGAATTCCAGTTGTGTGCTGGCCGTTTCTGCACATGGTAGCTCATTTAACTCTCACAAAACCCAGAGGTCAGAGAGGTTAAGTAACTTGGCACAGAACAGTCATTGTCAGCTTATGGTATGGTTAATATTTGACCCCAGGCTCATGTGACTCTAAAGCCCACTCTGAGCTACCACAGCATCATGAAGGATGGAGCAGGACTGATAGGATTCTGAGTATCAAGCTCTGTAGCCAGTTGGACACAGTGGGCAAGCAAGTGAGACAGGAAAGATAGTTCAGTTCAGTCGCTCAGTCGTGGCCAACTCTTTGCGACCCCATGAATTGCAGCACGCCAGGCCTCCCTGTCCATCACCATCTCCCGGAGTTCACTCAGACTCACGTCCATCGAGTCCGTGATGCCATCCAGCCATCTCATCCTCGGCCATCCTCTTCTCCTCCTGCCCCCAATCCCTCCCAGCATCAGAATCTTTTCCAATGAGTCAACTCTTCGCGTGAGGTGGCCAAAGTACTGGAGTTTCAGCTTTAGCATCATTCCTTCCAAAGAAATCCCAGGGCTGATCTCCTTCAGAATGGACTGGTTGGATCTCCTTGCAGTCAAGGGACTCTCAAGAGTCTTCTCCAACACCACAGTTCAAAAGCATCAATTCTTCGGTGCTCAGCTTTCTTCACAGTCCAACTCTCACATCCATACATGACCACAGGAAAAACCATAGCCTTGACTAGACGGACCTTAGTCAGCAAAGTAGTATCTCTGCTTTTGAATATGCTATCTAGGTTGGTCATAACTTTTCTAACTAGTTGATGTTAATAAAGGAAATGATTACAGGGAAGAGAAAGAATTGGGATAGATAGAGAAAATGATGACTTTGTTAACAGGCTCTATGAATTTGATTTTGAAGCCTTTATTTTTTTAACCCCCTTGGGACAAGGTATCTAGAGAGCAGTTTGGCTTGAGCTCAGAAGAAAGGTCTAGGTTAGAAGCAGAGATGTGGCTACTGGAGTTTTGACTGCATTCAGTCAGCAGTGTTGAATGAGAGCAGAAGATGGCTCAGGGCAGGGTCGCGGGCACGTGAACACTTATAGGGTGGTGGAGAAAGAAGAGCTAGTGAGAGAAAAGGGCGGTGGGAGAGCTAAAATTGGACCGTTTCAAGAAAGTGGGTGTCTAGGACTACCATGTATTCTGCAAAAGGATTCCAAAAGGAAAAGATTCATCAGGATTAATGACTAAGGAACTCACTGGTTACCTTTGTAGAACAATTTCAGTAGATTGGAGCCTTCTTGGGTTCAAAGAGTGGATGGTGGTAGAGGAAGTGGACACAGAGTAGCGATTATTCTTCTAAGGATTTTAGTTGGACTTCCCTGGTGGTCCAGTGGTTAAGAATCCTCCTGCCAATGCAGGGGACATGGGTTGGATCCCTAGTCTGGGCAGATTCCACATGCAACAGGGCAACCTGTAAGCTGCAACTACTGAGCTTCTGGCCTAGAGCCCAGGAGTCATAACTACTGAGCCTGCGTGCTGCAGCTACTGAAGCCCGTGCTCCCAACCAGAGAAGCAGCCATGGAGAAGCCCTCACCCTGCCACTAGAGAAAGCACATGCGTAGCAACAAAGACCCAGTGCAGCCAGAACTAAAGGAATTTTGGTGGATGATGATCGCAGTTACCATTTTGAGGCTTTACTCTTTGCCAGGCGCTGGGCTAACAATTTATATTCGTTATCCAGGATAATCCTTACCATAGTCCTAAGAGGTAGGTACTATTTTATTCCCTTTTTCTGATGAGGAAATTATAGCTGCGAGAATGCAGAGAGGTTAAGTAACATGCCCAAAGTTACACCACCAAGGGGCTTCCCAGGTGGCATTAGTGGTAAAGAACCTGCCTGCCAATGCAGGAGACAGAAGCAATGCAGGTTTGATTCCTGGGTTGGGAAGATGCTCTGGAGGAGCGCGTGGCAATCCACTCCAGTATTCTTGCCTGGAGAATCCCATAGACAGATGGATCTGGTGGGCTACAGTCCACAGGGTCGCAAAGGACAAGACTGAAGCAACTTAGCATGGACGCATACCACCAATAATAGAATAAGGATCCAAAATCTCAACATTTCTGAGTTCAAAGCCCGTGTTACAAGATGATGATGCTTTAGGCCTGAGTCGGTGTACAAGCAGTAGAGGAAATCCCCGTGGTGAGAATGATACTGACTTTATGTAGCAAAGAGAGAATAGTTGATGGAACCATGTCTAAAGGAAAGATATTAGATCTTATCAAAAAAAAAAAAAACAGAGTGCCTACTTTGGGACTTCTCTTTGTCAAAACCCAGATATGTACCCAGATGTCAGCTGAAGTAGCATTCTCTTTTGAGATTTAAGCAAGATTGGCTTGTCGCCATTCTGTCAGTGCCTGCTCCAAGATCTCTGTTAATTCCTGGGAGGTGATCTTATGGTTTGTTTGGCTTTTGCACTTCTGCTTCCACTAAATTTTACTTATTTTTCTTTGACTGTCATTGTGACATGTGGAATCTAGTTCCCTGACCAGGGATGGAACCTGGAGCCCCCTGCTTTGTGATCAGGGAGTCTTAACCACAGGATAGGACCACCAGCAAAGTCCCAAATTCTTCCTCTCACTTGTACCTCAGTTCCCATATTCTTATTCCTTGGTTCCATGCTGACCCAGTTGCAGAACTCAGACCTACTCCGGATCTTTTTTTCTTGAATTTTCCCCAAAATCACTCACACAAGGCATTTGTATAAGTGTCAGGTATTACTGAGGGCTTAGGGGATTTTATATCCTTAGCAACACAACAATGTGAAGTCCAATAATAGATATTTCTATTTTGAACATACTTTCAGTTTCCCGATCCCTGGAGCTCTCTCCCTCAGCTTGAACCTCCCACATTGTTGTTTTAGCCTCATCTCTCTTTACCGCCCCACCCACCCCATTTCATCTTCTCTTTGCTCTTTCAGTCCTCATTTTATTGGTCTCTCTCTCTTTTTTCCAAATGTAAATCTGTTTAGCTATCTCTTTATTTCAGTTTTATTGTAAGGCTAGCTTTCTTCTTTTGTATTTCAGGTGTTCACATGAAGTATTTTCTTCAATAAGGCATTTTCTGCCCCTAAGAGGAGCCCTGGCATCAACTGCTAAAATAATAATTTTGCATCCCAGTGTTTATGTTGTTGTTCAGTCTCCAAGTCATGTCTGACTCTTCGTGACACCATGGACTGCAGCACACCAGTCCACCCTGTCCCTCAGCACCTCCTGGAGTTTGCCCAAGTTCATGTCCATTGAATTGGTGATGCCATCCACCAATATTTATAGACAGGTTTAAAAGTTGGAAGAGGGAATTTAGAAGAGATCCTGTCTGGCCTGCTTTCTTAGTGCAGTGGGAAGCCCATCAGTATCATGAAAGAGATTCTGTCTGTTGCTTCTGTTTTCTCTGTGAATGTAAGACATGCTCCTCTGTTGAGGTAAGGATGGGTGCAGTTAGGATCTGACAGCCACGATGAGGGATTCTGTCAATAGAAATTAACCAGATTTCTAAAACATTATATTTACATAGGATGATATTCCTTTAACTAAAGTCTGCAGACTTGTGAAACTGATTCCTTTGCTAGAGCTGGATTTTTCAGTTTACTGAGTACTCTGGTCAACATGAGAGAAGTAGAAAAAGCAACGGAGAAGGAAGAAGTCAGTGTAAGCAAACTGAAGCCAGGATAATGGACATCATAGACCTCGCTAATCCTTTCTCTCTCCCAACATCCATATGAATACACTTTAAGCCGCTGTGGCATTGCGCTGGGCCAGAGACCTGTTCATCTTGCAGCTGAAAAAGGAGTTGCATGAGTTATCTACTGTTCCGTAACATGTTACCTCACACTTCGTCATTTAATACACAGCTGTTTATCATGTCTCAGTGTCTGTAGGTCAGGGATTCAGCAGCTGCCTCGCTGGGCAGTTCTGGCTCAGGGTCTTCCATGAGGCTGCAGTCATCCAAAGCCTGGGACTGAGAGGTCTGCTCCCAGTGTCACTCACCTGGTGAGTCCCTTCTTCCCGCCACCGTCCATCCCACCCCTCAGGGCATCGCAGAGTGTGGAGCTGAGCTTCCTGTGCTATACAGCAGCTTCTCGCTGGCTGTCTGCTTTACACAAGGTAGCTGTACATATGTCAATCCCAATCTCCCAGTCCATTCCATCCCCTCCTCCCTCCCACTCCGTGTCCACACATCTGTTCTCTACATCTGCGTCTCTATTCCTGCCCTGCAAATAGGTTCATCTCATGAAGGAGTATATTTAGTAATTGACTTTTGGATTGACTGGACTAGTAAGATATAAAATAACTGGTAATAGTGGGGGGCAAAATAGGTATGTTTCAGTATTTTGTCACATGAAGAAGATAAAAAGCTGCCATGTACCATTACTATAATTCCATAAAAATACCTTTTAATACAAGAAAAGGGAAAGGACATAATCTCAGAGTGAAGGACAAATAAACTGTAAGAATAATAACAATTATTATTAGGTAATAAATTCAATAAAGTAAATTGAATAAATTTAGCTTTACTAAAAACTCAGTACCTTGCCTTTGCTTATCTCATTTAACTGTGGACTGATGAAAACCGCATTCTACCTACAAACTGTTAGTCAGAAACCACAGAGAAAGACATAGAATGTCTCTAGAGATGACTATGAGAATCATGTAGAAACATACAGTCCATTCAAAGTAAGTGAAAACAGAAGAAATAGAAATGGTTAATACATAGAGATAGCAGTTTTATAAAACTGTGCTTATGAGCTGGAAGGAAGCCACAGAATTGGCAATTATTTAAGTTACCAATTTTTGTGAGTTATTTTGCTAATTTGTGTTCCCACTGATATTTACTTGTTTATTATTTGTTAATTAAATATGAAATATAAGGAAGGAAATATTGAGAATCTTTGCAACATTAAATGTACATAAAAATAATACAAATGCATGTAGTATTTGAACTTTTAAAGGATTTTCATAATTAGCATATTTCATATGTGGTTAAAGTATTTTTGGATTATTTACATCACTTATGTCAGCCATCCTTTTTCTAAATAATCACCTCTTCACTTTATAAATAGGCTTTTCTTTATAACCTACATAATGTAATGATGGGTGTCCCTTTGTAACAAGAGGATGAAATATCGGATATACTCTGTTAGAGATGAGTTTGGATTGTTAGTTTTGGCCTCCAGAATTGACGTATTTGTTGACATGTGGTCACACTTCCATCTGGTTCCATTTTTTGACCTGTGGCATAGCAGTTGCGAGGCTTCGAAGGCTTGGGTAGGGAAGGGGTCAATGATTATTTTGTTCTGGGATTGACTGGGTCCACTAGCATCATGTTCTTACCGTTTAGTGTGAGAATTCATATTTAGGAATATTTGGGAAAATAGTATTTCTCTTTAAAATTTTGTTGCAAACCTTCATGAATTGGTTTAAAATCTCCACATTTTTCTTTTGAAAATCTGGTTGGCAGAAACTACTGTTTTTTTTTTTTAATACCTAAATGCATATGTTATTTAAAAGTTATATATGTTTTTAAAGTTTTGAGCAAGATTACATTCAGAAATTGTGCTTTCAATTTTGACTCACTACTTTTACTTATAAATCCTTCCTGTAAACAAGGCATTCCAACTGAAAATTAGCCAAGTGTCTTAGAAGTACTTAAAGAACATCAACTAGCTTCTTACTTGACCAATTTGGCTGGAAAATCAAAATTGAAAGCGCCATTTCTGAATGTAATCTTGCTCAAAACTTTAAAAACATATAACTTTTAAATAACATATGAATTTAGGTATTAAAAAAAAACAGTAGTTTCTGCCAACCAGATTTTCAAAAGAAAAATGTGGAGATTTTAAACCAATTCATGAAGGTTTGCAACAAGATTTTAAAGAGATTTTCCAGCCAGATTGGTCAAGTAAAAAGCTAATTGATGTTCTTTAAGTACTTCTAAGACACTTGGCTAATTTTCAGTTGGAATGCCTTGTTTACAGGAAGGATTTATAAGTGGAAGTAGTGAGCAGTTGATTTTCTGAATCTTTGTGTGATGATAACTTTTGGTATTAGGACCATCTTGGAGTCATGGAGCTGCCTCCAGACGTGACATTGGAACTCAGCCATTAGTGACTCAGCCTGACTTGTCTTTTTTTCTGCTTGTAGATCTCATTACCTTAAGTTCTTCAATTAGGCATTCATGCCGTGCTGTGGCATGTTCTGCTTAACTAGGCTCGTTTTCACTACTCACTGTCCTAATAGGGCATGTGTTGGGGGCCTGTATATTAGCCTTTGGGAACATCTGTAGCACTCTTTGAACTTTCAGGAGCAAGCTTAGGAAATTGTGATCGCATTTTGAGATGCACTGAATGTTCAAAAGCTGTGCTGACAACGTGAGCAGAGAGTAAAAACTCATAGGAGAGGGGGGCTTCCCAGGTGCTCCAGTGGTTAAGACCCTGTGCTTCCAACGCATGGGGTGTGGGTTTGATCCCTGGTTGGGGAACTAAGACCCACTGTGGCCTCACGACATGGCCAAAAAAAAGAAGAAAAAAAAAAAAAACAAGGGAACTTAAAGACAGATCTGTTATATCCGAGGGACATGTGTGTGTGTGCTCAGTCATGTCTGACTCTTTGTGACCCGACTGACTGCAGCCTGCCAGGCTCCTCTCTCCATGGAATTTTCCAGGCAAGAATCCTGGAGTGCATTGCCATTTCCTACTCCAATTTGAAGGACAGTAGGTATTGTGTTTTTTTTTTTTTTTCCCTTCTTTGGCTGTACAGCTTGTGGGATGTTTGTTCCTGGACAAGAGATTGAACTCATGCCCCTTGCACTGGAAGTATGGAATCTTAACCATTGGACTGCTAGGAAAGTCTGGACAATAGCTAATTTTTAGAATGTTAATTGGTCATTACAGATTACATGTCTTATGTAGATAACTAGTTTCATATCAGGCTAAGTTTCCTGATGTGAAACTAGTACAAAACTTTATTATAATTTTTAAAATTTTCATTGGAGTACAATTGATTTACAGTGTTGTGTTAGTTTCAGGTGTACAGCAAAATGAATCAGTTATCCATGTACTTGTATCCACTCTTTTTTTAAATCAGTAGACTCTTTGCCCATATAGACTATTACAACTGAGTAGGGTTCCTTGTGCTATCCAGTAGGTTCTTAATAGCAAAACATTTTTCACAGCCACATGCAAGGTAGTGAGGAAATGAATTAAATCCTCATTTTGATGATAATATGTGCTTTGTTTTGGAGCTCAGTTTAACTCAGTATTCTTACTACAAATTTTAGCTGCAAACTGCTCAAACCGTTCCTCCTTTTGCCAGATTTAAAACAAAAAACAAAAAACACACACACACAAAAACAGCCTTCTTTAAAAGGTAACATCAAAGCAAGGACTTTTGGGTTGAGCCATTTAGCAGGCTAAAGAATGCCATCCATGGAGTCTCAGAAGATGACCTTTTGTCTTTCTGGCATTGATGGACCAAAGGGAAGAGTAACCTTGGGACTCTAATCTAGAAATTGTCATGCATTGTTCTAAATATAAGCCACAAAACTGCTCAATCATTTATATATAGAAAAGATCTTGAGTGGTGGTTGTCAGCACTTTCTTCTAAAGTCAAAGCATTACAGAGAGAACAAGTTCTTACCTGACTTAAACTCACTGATAATTCCTGAATCATGCCATTTGAAGGTTGCTGGGGGTCACCAATGGCTTGGTTGTGATTGATCTAGAAGTCTTGCTGAGTGGATTGTTAGTCTGGCCATCATCGTGGGAATTGACCACTGGTGTCTGCCTCCCTCTGGGAGTAACTTTAATCATTAATTTCCATAGGACTAAAATCCCCTTCTCCTGGGAATTAACATTTTGGGGAAACTAGGTAATCAGTGGGGACCTTCTAACAGAGCATTTTGCTGAAAATTTTAGACAATTTCCTGGTATAAGAACACAGTCTTGCTTAGTATAATTTGTCACGTTATATGCATTTTATATTTCTCTGGCACTTATAACTCAGACTGTAATTCCCTTGTGAAAAAAAATAAGTGCTTACCATTCTGCTTTGGACAGCCAGTTTTTAAATCTTCTTTATCATTTCTCCATTTAAAATCAGGTGCCTTAGTTAAATTGCAACATGCAATTCATGTTGACATTTTCAGCATTTCTCTCTCACTGCAATGCAGTTGATTTGTTAAGATTTCAGACTCCAGGATCAGACTGCTTGGATCCAAATCCTGCCAACACCACCTACCAGCTGTGTGATTTGAACAAGTTGCTTAACCTCTCTGGGCTTCAGTTAGCTCATCTGAGAATGGGAATCATAATGGCACTTACTGTGCAGGGTTGTTACAAAACTAAATGAGATGATACATGCCACAAACAGAAACTTTTTCAAACTAATTTAAATAAGTAAGATTTCCTTTTTTGAAATCATAGGGCTACATGGGACTTCACAGGTGGATCAGTGGTAAAGAATCCAAAGCAGGAGATGTGGGTTCGATCCCTGGGTTGGGAAGATCTCCTGGAGAAGGAAATGGCAACCCACTCCAGTATTCTTACCTGGGAAATCTCATGGACAGAAAAGCCTGGCGGGCTACAGTCCACGGGGTCCGAAAGAGTTGGACACGACTGAACGACTAAGCAGCAAGGCTACATGAGCAATCTGAGGGATACCCAGTGACAGGTGGGGCTCATGCGTACCAGAGCTGGCGCGTAAGCAGCCTCTGGGGCATCTCACTCCATCTCCCACAGGTTTGTTTTGCTTCCTTGTGTTGTGTTGGCTTATTTTTCTGCAGACCAGTTTTCTTGGTTTATCACTGTGCATATGTCCAGAAATTCTTTGCCCCAAATCTGTGCAGTTTATTGAATGTACTTCATCACCTGATTCAGCTTCACGGTGTCAGGTTTCCAGGTCCAGTCAGCTGGGGCTGGAGGGGAGGTGGCTCTTCTGAGGATTGACGGATGGACAGCGTTTAGTGTCTGAGGTGGTGGGGGTGGGCTGAGCAATGATTGGCATCTCTAGCATAATCATAGTGACAATGTTCAAGGGTGATTAAAGGCTTCTTGCCTTGACCATTACTTATTTTTTTAAAAACATTCAAAAGTGAAGGATAATATCTACATAGAAAAGGACACATATAATAATTGTGCAACTTGATGGATTTGGATAAACTGAACATACCTGTGGAACCACACCCAGCTCAAGAGATAGAACAAGCACCCACAGAGCCCCTTTTGCTCCCCTCCAGTCACTACTCCTTAAGAGTAGATTAGTTTTGCCTGTTTTTTATACTTTCTATAAATGGGATCATAGCCTGTATATTTTCGTGTCCAGTTTCTCTTGCTTAACATTGAGACATTCATCAATATTGTTGGTATGTTTGCAAAGCATTCATGCTCATTGTTGTATTCCATCGTGTGAATATGCTGTTTAGTCTGTCACTGCATATTTCCGTAGTTTATTTCTAGTGGTGCAGCCCTGGTTTTGTTGAACATGTACATGTTAGCACTGATTATTTTACCACCAGAGGCTTATACAGGGTGTGGTAAATTATCATCCATTACATGTAACTGGATTGATGATCTCTTACGGATGAATATTGTTATGCTTTCTCTCTGGTGATTACTCATCTTTTTAAGTTGTGACTTTCATGGTATGAGGGCAGGATCATGTTTTAGATATTTTGCATATATGAAAGAACTTTGCATACACTTTGATAAGTGCTCAGCTGTTTATTTTCTGATTTTTTAAAAAACCTTTTTTGTTTTATACTGGAGCATAGCTGATTGACAATGTTGTGATCGTTTCAGGTGCGCAGCAGAGTGACTCAGCCATATATATATATATCTCCATTCTCCCCAAACTCTTCTCCCATCCAGCTACCACATAACGTAGCTATTTATTGATAGAATGAAAGAATGAACAAATGAATGAATGGTATATGCCTCCTTCTTTTCTGGGAGCAAGTCCTATTTATAGGAGAAGCTCCATGTACTATATTTAGACAAGGCTGACCTGTGCTTAGCCAAGGTTGATTGATCGAGGGGTGGACATGGGACCCAAGTGAGGCCAGTCATATCTCTTCTGGAATTTAAAAGGTGGAACCAAAGACAGTGGGCACTGCTAAGTCCCTATGACCATGATCCAGAAAGAAGACTCATAGGCTCCTGCTAGTTGGTACCAAAGGCACACTGAATTCTGTTCTCTGATTCCTTGAAACAGATAAAGAGAACTACATATATGACTGTTAAATAGCAATGCAAAACTATGTTGATCAAGTTTCAAAGTGCAAAAATATACTGTAAAAAGTATACAATATGGAGAGATCGGTGAAGACGAGCTTCACTGTGTGTCCTGTTGCCTTGGCTTTCTTGCTCGAGGGAGCTCCTGTGAATGAATTGTATTTCCTAAGTCAGAAATTGCAATGGTTAAGGCAACAGTCCAGGAGAAGTCATGAGGACTTGAACCTGGGAATTAGGTGTGAGACTGTAGAGTAGAGATGGTAGACATCTTGTAGATCAAGGCTTTAAGCCTTGAAAATGGATTTCACATGCAGGTAGAGAAAGATGTTGACGATGATGCCAGGGGAGTTCCCTGCTGGTCCAGTGATTAGGACATGGTGCTCTTACTGCTGTGAGCCAGGTTCAATCCCCGGTCGGGAAACTAGCATCCTGCAAGCCCCGAGGTGTAGCCAAAAAAAAATTAAAAAAAAAAGAGATGATGGCAGGTTTTGAATTTCTATGTTAGGTAAGAATGAGTGCATGCGTGCGTGCTAAGTCGCTTTAGTCATGTCCAAGCCTTTGGGAACCAATAAATAAGGGGACTTGAGGAGAGTCTAGAGGGAAGGGATAAGGATGAGTTCAGTGTGAGAGGCATAAAGTTTAAGGGCCTGGAGAGACAGCCAGGTCGTGCTGGTCCAGAATGCTGACTGGAGCTGGGAGAGCTGGGAGTCACCTGTGTGATCACTCGGCGCCTCACTCTGTGATCTTGGGCATCTTCTTTATTTAGAGTTTTTTCTTTCTTAAAGATTTTTTTGTTGTGGACCATTTTTAAAGCCTTGAATTTCTTACTTCTGTTTTATGGTTTGGTTTTTTGGCTGAGAGGCATGTGGGGTCTTAGTTCTCTGACCAAGGATATCACCCACACCCCCTGCATTGGCAAAATCCTAACCACTGAACCACCAGGGAAGGTATGCTTTAGCCTCTTTACATGTCATTTCCCTATCAGCAAGCTGATTTCATCCTGCAAGGACTGAAATGAGACAGTGCTTACAAAGGGTTGAGCATATTGCCTGGCAATTAAGTATTCATGACATAGGTATTCACAGGATGGTGATGGTATCGTGATGTCTCGAGTGCAGTTGGAAAACAGACTGGGGCGATGTAGTGAGGGATCTGCTTCAAGGTGGAGATGATGCTAGAAGAGACAGTGGGGAGGAAAAGAAAGGAGCCCAGGGACTTCCTTGGTGTTCCTGTGGTTAAGATTCTGAGCTTCCTTTGCAGGAGGCGTGGGTTGGATCCCTGATTAGGGAATTTTCCATATGCCCTGTAGTGTTCCTTCCCCCGCCCCACCAAAAAAAAGCCCAAGTCATAACTAGTTAGTGAGATGAACTGTGTGAGAGGAAGAAATAGTGGGAGAGGAGAGACTGATAAGATCCACAGGAGGCGGGTGCTCAGGAGCACCTGGGGCTCCGGGGATGTCGAGACTTCACCACATTTTGGTTGCATATCCTTTTTCTGCCTAAGTCTTGAACTGTTGTTGGAATCAAGTCGACATTTGGGGCAGCAATGTGTTAAGTCACTTAGGTGGAGAAGTTGTCTGGGCTGAGTCCTCCGGGAAGAAGCTACCTGCAGGTCCTCTCTTGTCCGCGGGCACACGAACCAGCTCCTGGTGATGAACCAGCACCTCGTGAACCATCCCTGGCTTCTGTTGCGTCTCCTACCACACTGCTAGTCTTCTGCCTGCTGTCATAGACCTCTGGAGGAGAGTCAAGACGAACTGTTAAAAAAAAAAAAAAAGGACAACTTTAGGCTACTCATAATATTTGGGCACCGGTTTTCCCTATTTTTATTTCTTGCCATGCTTTTGACTTTTAAAGCATTTTGATGTTTGCTTCCTTGCCTGCAGCCTTCTTGAACAAAACTGGCAAAAGCTAGAAGGGGGTTGTTTTTGCACATATATGATGGTGGTGAGACTTCGAAGGTTTGAGTTTGTCCTTTGTAATAAAAGGAAAAGAAGAGAGAAGTGTGTGGTGAGGGATGAGGAAGGAGATGTCGGGAAAGAGAGAAGAAAAGGGAGATCAGAAAAAGGAGGGGCTGATAGGTATGGAGAGAGGAAGTGTGCTCTCTGGAAAACAGGTTGCTAGGTTTTTAAGTTTTGTTTTGCGTATGGAATCCTTTGCCCAAACTGCCCCCTATGGGAAACATCAATCTTCAGGGTTTGTCCGGCCTCTGGGCTCCCCGAAGAAGGATGTGTGGATGAAACGGCTGCTGTGAGTGATCTCAGGGGGTTGAGCTCCTCTAAGATACAGACCACCCAAGCACCGGGATCCCAGCCAGCAGCTTCTTCGGGTCCTGGTGTGTTTCCGGTTCCCTGGACTAGAAGCCCCACCTTTTGGAAATTAGAAACATGTTTTTAAAAAGTTGAAGCAAATTTGATCTTGCAGTTATAGACCAGTAATGATCAGGTCTATCTTGCATGATTTGTGGAGTTCCTTCTTTTTGTTGGGGATAGTTTTGGTCACTGCCTCCTGTACAATGTTGCGAACGTCCAGCCACTCTGTCTTCCACATCCAGCGTCCTTCGCCCACTCCCACCATTTTTCTCCGAAAAATCTTGTCTTGACTTTGCAAGTGTGAAGGTTGACAGGTCTCTTAAGAGTTGTAGAATGTGTGCACTTTTCCATTCCGAGAGGTTGGCTCTTAAGTATTTTAAACAGCTTCGCCTGGTCCTCCCGGTTGTGGCTGATCACGCCAACACGACTGGACTAAGCCGTTGTTTCTGCAAAGTCCCGGGATTTTTCCCCTAGGCATTCTTGCCGTCCGGCCTTTGTTGTTAAATACTCAGTGTTTCCCAGCTCCAGACCTTTTCGGAGACCGTCAGCTCATTGAAGAAGGCCTTTTCTGTGGGGACGGCTTTAGTTTTAGACCTGAAGCTCAATGGCTGAGGCTCTGGAGTCGGAATACGTTCCAGGACCGGCGGAGAGCTTTCACTCTGCACCCCTCGGAGAGGTTTTTGGAAAGAGTCGGGGCACTGCTAGGAGGCGGGTCTGAGGGCCGAGAGCGGCAGGCCCACGCTTCTCCCCCGCGGGCGGCTCCCACAATCCCCGGCGCCGCCGCTCGCGGACCCTGGCGAGCCGGCGGCGGGGCCCGAGGCCTCCGAGGCTGCTCGGGCGCGGTCGGCGGAGCCGCGGGAGCCCTGGCCCCCCACGCCCGGACCCGAGGCTCGCCGGAGCCGGGTTCGGCATTTCCGGCGCTGCGCACTTCGGCAAGTTCCGCCGGCACAGGTCGGAAATGGCTGCCCGCCAGCAGGGGGAGCGGAGGATCCGGCGCGGCCTGGAAGGCGGGCTGCAGGCGGCGAGAGCGGCTTTTGGGAACCCGAGTCTCGCGCAGGCGGCAGCGGCTCGCCGCTGAGCTGGAAGCCGGTAGGACTCCTGGCGGCGGCGGGAGCCCCGAGCAGCCCGGGCGGCGGCCCGGAAGAGGCTCGTGGTAGGGACCCCGGGGCCGGCCGCGAGAGCCGGGCGCCGGGCTGGACCGGGTCTGGCTGCTCTGGGGTCGCGGGAGCCGGGGGGGAGGCTGCTGCCCTGCGTGGCGGGGGCGTGCAGCCTCGGAGTAGGCCTTCCCAGACGTCTCGGCGGCCCGGGAGAGGACCTCCGGGGCCTTAGCCACCAGCGAGGAGGGTAGCCAGTACCGGGCCCCACCCTGGGGGTACAGGGAGCTCTAAACGCGAC